>OX387434.1:25637506-26099238 GCA_947563755.1 Lochmaea crataegi
GACGGTTCCTTGTAGCCTTGCCACAGTGAAAAATTCACTCCTTGCGGGTACAACTGTATCCTCCTGTACGGCTACCTGAACAGTCTTATCCTCGTGTGGGTGAAGGAATACCTCCTCGGAACCTACTCTAATCACTCGGTTCTTGAAATCTAGCTGGAAGCCATGTAGGTTCATAACGTCCATTCCGAGTATTATGTCCTCTTCGATATCAGCGACAACGACAGTGTGGGTGAACTTCTCTGCGCCAATTCCCAATTGCACCGGTAGTTCTCCATGGACATTGGCGCTTTCACCTGTGGCAGTCCTGAGTCGCAGTCTCGTCGGTAAAAGTCTTTTCCGGGTGTTGACAGTCTCAGGGCGAATAATAGTCCTCGTTGCTCCAGTGTCCACCAATAGTGTATACTTCCTTCCATTAACTTCACCATCCACGTATACACTATCGTCGCGACATTTCAGAGAGGCTATTAGGATGAGAGGGTCTTTGGAAGGTCTTCGGGTCGAAGCTGCCCTCTGAAGGTCGACCCTTCCTAGTTTTCCTGCTGGGCGTCTTCGCTTCGTCTTCGTTCTCGGTCGCTTGCACGAACTGCGTACATGTCCCATTTCTCCACAATTCCAGCATCTCACAGCTTTCAGTTTTCCATTTGAGATGCTTCATCATGTTGACAATCTGGTCGAGCTTGCTCTCAACTTCTTCGCCTGCCACAGCCCTCACCTTGCCGTATACTCCGGAAGCCTGTGTAGCTGCTTCGTACTCCAAGGCTGCAGAGAGTACGTCGACCAGTGTCTTATGCCGAACCAAGCGTAGAGTTCTCTGCATTTCATGGTCACGAACTCTGTCGATGAATGTCTGTACCCCTAAACATTCCATGATATTCTCCGGTGCCGATGGATAGGCAAACCGCACCAACCTCGCAATGTCTGCTTCGAATTCTTGCAGAGTTTCGTCGCGTTTTTGTTTGCGGTTTTTCAGCTGCGACTGGTACAGATGCTCCAGGTGTTCCAGGCCATATCTCATATTCAATCGCTTTTTGAGTTGTTCAAAATCTTCGGCCTCTTCCACTGGAATGGTCTGGAGGACATCCATAGCGTCTCCTCTAAGGGCAACAGTTAAATTTAACGCTTTTTCCTTCTCACTCCAGTTGTTTGCCTTTGATGCCGCCTCGAATTGCTTAAGATAGTTCGGCCATGACGTTTTACCATCGAATGTTGGCAGTTTCACTCGGCTGTTAATATCGTTTTCCATTTTCGGTTTCAACTCTACTTTCTCTGCCAGTTCGTCGTTATTCGGGGCTTGCCTAGTTGTAATATCCGGTTTATTACTAGTCTTCCTTTCGATTTCTTTGATTTTTTGTTTCATTTCTTGCTCCATACTTTTAATCTTTTCTTCCACGGCAGAAATATCAGTCTTCATGGATGTCATTTCATTTTTCATGTCCGTCATTTTATTTTCTATGTCCGCCGAAAGTTTACTTTCCATGGATGAAATTTTATTTTCCACGTCCGACAATTTGTTTTCCATGGATGAAATTTCGTTTTTTATATCCGTCGAAATTTTATTTTCCATGTCCGACATTTTGTTTTCCATGGATGAAATTTCGTTTTCCATGTCCGACATTTTGTTTTCCATGTCCGCCGAAAGTTTTTTTATGGAAGAGGTTATAGAGGCGGACGCTTCGTCGGTGAATTCAAACGTTTCCGGGTCCAATCCATTGTTAATCATAGCTTCTTTTAGTCGTTCCACTAACACTGACTTGACCCCACTTGTGTCCAGTTCGTAATCCTCCAACTCTCTTCGAAGCTCTGAAACTTTTAATTCACAAAGTTTCTTCGCCATCTTCCTGTATATTTATTTATTTATTTATTTTAACCCCACACCTGACACCAATGTAACGTTTATTCTAATTTATATTTACAATTAATTTATATTTACAGATTTATATGTAATACGGTCCTTATTTAATAATTTATCTAATACACTTAGCACACTAATTATAATTTATATGAGAGTCACTTAATAAACACTTTATCGAGGCGCGATTACTTTCTTTCGGTATCAACACTGATTGATTGACTAATTGCCTGCAGCGATGCTGGTGGCCTATTTATACTCGCGCGCCGTAATTCTCGAAATTTCTCGGCGTTCTCGCGGGTGCATTGGATATTCTCGATGTTCTGGCGGACGCACCGATGTTTCTCGAAAATTGGGCGGAGGAGCCATAGTCGTCTCATACGGGGATTTCACTGGGGGCACTAAGTGAGCATATTAATGCAGTAGCTCGCGTAACAATACATTACCTTTCGTTCCTATTGTTCCGTTTTTGAGAGATACCACGGTCTTTTCAAGTTTATATCATTTCATCGAAAATTAAAAAACATCTATATTCATATTAAATTTCACTTTCTATTTGTTGTACATCCGAAATATCCGAGTATATCTCATTGTCCAGACTCTAAGGTTGCGGTCGGAATAGCTCCGCTACTGTTCCAACATCCGATGGAAAATAGTGTGAAATTCGCCATATTGGTATTCTTCCTTCGTAAATGGGGGTTAATCCAGAAATATTTCTCGTTTCCGATAATGATACTTTTAGTAGGAACTAGTTTTCATCAAGTATTATTGTGAATTGAAATTCATTTCTGTCAGTTTGTCCCGATATCAGTCGCAAACTGGTAAACTCTGACCACAAGACATGGACGAGCGCATTCGACAGTATACGGATGAGTAAATCATCTGCTACTCTGACCTTAGTGTTAATAACATTTAACTGATAAATTAAATTTGCCCTATAGTTTAAACAAAGAACTATAATCTACTCTTTCTTATATAATCATTGGATTTGCAAGTATTTGTGCAGTATCGTACCGCCTATCTCCGTCATTTCTTTTTTTTATTGCTCGGTATGTTTTTACCAAAACCATTATGAATATATTTCAAAATTATAGCATTACTCACCACCGATTCAAACTCTAGTTCTAATACTAACAGATGTGTGATACGTGGTCTCTTAAGGGCTGATAGTGCTTGTAGAGAAGATTTCAAATTAAGTACAGTCCAATCTGGTTTGCAGATTGGTCATTCACTAGAAACTAGACTTCTTCATAATACTGGAAGTTATACAAGGAGTACATGCGACACTAGTCGCTGTCAGATAATGAAACCTACTTTTATTAGGCCTGTATGCATGTTAATATTTTGTATAAAGTATATTTCAGAGATCTTAGCGGCTCGACATAACAATCCCTGGCATTAAGTCAACTCGACTACTAGCTAGCAAACATCACTGTTAGTTATCTGTAATTCCAACTTATAACCGACAAACGTAGCGGCCACACGTATCGGTTAACAGCTATGAAACTACAAGATTACACATATGATGAATGTGTTTATCACACTTTAGCATAACAAACATTCTTCGCGCTAGTGAACTAATCGTCTGAGTATCAAAGAGAAATGGATATTAAAACTCCGTAGCACATTATTTCAGGAACAGTGAAAAGAAATATACATCCGTCTGTCTGTGCATAACAGGTGTGATAAGAACCGGTAATGGAAGCTATACTTACTCTTCCGCCTCTTGCTCTACATGTTAAGGCAGAAGCGGGAATGGCTGCATATAGGATGGAATGCAAGTCATTCCACAATCACAGATGTTATCACAAACTCGCTTCTTGAAATGAGAAGTGATAACATATTGGCAACAATTAACAACAACTAACCATACCATATCCAGCTAAACTGGGATGTGTTGGAAGCATGCAGTCAGGAAGGAACGTTGGTGTGGTGCACTGACGGATCTAAAACTGATATAGGAACAGGTGCTGGAGTGCACGGTGCTAGACCCATGTGCAATGTCCACGCATCGTTGGGGAAGTTTGCATCCGTATTCTAGGAAGAAATCGTCGCAATCGACACGTGTTTGCAAATGAACATCAAAACCTTATACTTTCAGACAGTCAGACAGCACTGAAATATTTAGCATGCCCCCAAATCAGATCTAGACTGCCTTCAAAAACTCTTAACCCTGGCAAACCACAATAGGGTGACACTTAAGTGGGTCCCGGGGCGCAAGGGTATTGTAGGCAATGAAACGGCAGACACCCTAGCAAAGCATTCACTGGTCCTGAACCAGTATTTGGAATATCAAAAACTGCATCACGTTTTACATCTCAGATGATTCAAACAAAACATCAGACGTACTGGAGCCACGTGCCAAAGCAGGAACACAGCAAATTTCTAGTCAAAAAACCCTCGGAGTCACTGACTAATGAAATATTAAACCTCAGAACGGGCCAGATAAACGACGGGATTATTCACCGGTCACTGTGCCCTAACATGCATACAAAATTGGCGTTTATAGGGATGAACCTATCTATCGGCTGTGAAGCACTGTCTCATTGGAGATATAAACTCCTAGGACTAGAAGGAAGATTGCTCCAAAAAGGAACTAGTGGGACTACTACTTTTTTTAAAGAAATTCATTTAAATAAGAATTATTAATAGATTGACCTTACCTAGCTGTACATAAAGTATGGATGAATATCTCTCCACCGTGCGCAGCAAGTAAATGACTTGTAATCTTCCCTCCGGCTTTTCTTGGCATTTCTAACATGACCGATCTACCGTTAAGTAGAAAATTTATTAAACACAACGACGGTCGTGAATTTACATCAACAGGTGTAATTCGATGCATCGAAGTACAATTTTGTAATTCAGATCCCGTCATACCTCTGGGTGTACACCATTTTAGAGTCGTCTGAAAATATAATAATATAGAGTGCTGCTATAATCGACATCATTGTTCTATTCTAGAGACCTCTCGTTAATCTTTACGCTAATGGAGTAAATTTTCTCATTCATTTAGCTCCAGATATAAAAGGTAATAGGGTTTAAATCGGGTTACCTTTTACCGGCTGCTGAGGGATGTTGATATAATATCAGTTTATGAAGGTATTGTTGTCTTGCGATGGGCTTTGTGTCAGAAAATTTTGGTATACTTATTATTACGATTTAAATTCGATTGACCATGTTAAACTCAAGATAAACGTAATTAAAATTGGGATCAGAGAGGAGAGTAAAAATATTGACCATTTCATTGTTAAGATATAACGCAAAGTTTAAAAAAAATTATAAACAATATATAGTGTGTCGCATTTAAGATGAAGACACTCCCATATTTTCGCTGTTTGAAATATTACAGATTTGAATTCTTGCAGAGTCATACATGTTGATGGGCCACATCTTTAAAGTTAATCAACTGAAATCTGAACTTTAATCTCAGCCTACTACGATTTCACAAACGGGTCCACTTTTCGATAATTTGCTTCGCGTTAGAAATATCGAAAATATTCGAAAAAGTTGTTCATACCCCACATACCGAAATTCATCACAAAATTAATTTTTTCTACGACAACCTCGATAAATGTTCATTTTATAACCGTAACTTCAATCATAAACAAGCACTTTTTGTACAGAATTTCATTTTTGCATCGGTTGCTAGGCAAGTTGCTAAGCAACAAATGCGAAATGGAATATTTCGTGTTAGGTATAGGTTCACTCTAACATCAAGACGACTACGGCTTGTCAAATTATGACGTCCAGCGACAAATTGATGAAATGTCAGCAGATCGTTTCTGTCAAAGTTTTAGTAGGTAACGAGTAATTTCATAGTTGTTTTCTATAAAAACTATTAATTAAAATGGAAACTGATAGTGATATTGACTTAGATTTGACTCCTCCGAACATAATAGAAGCAGCGAAGGTAACAACACTGAATTTATTACCGGAAACGTCGAAGAGTATCAACGCGCTTATAACCTTTTTTTGGAATGGAAGGGTAGATCAATAGACAAAATCGTATGTTATGATGTTATGTTATGAGATGTTGTCATAGAAAAAGTATAGTATGCAACTCGCAACAAAAGGCCATTTTGCACTCGTATGAATTGCAGCACTTGCCTTCGGCTCGTGCTGCAAATTTCATACTCGTGCAAAATGGGCATCATTTTGTGCTCATTGCATAATATACTATTTTCATTTTTTTGGCCCACGCACAAAATTATTACAAGGTATTGTTTAATTTTATCATTAGCGTGCCATGGAAAGTAATATTTTGACAGTATTTTTAAATGTCAGCTAAGTTCTTGTCAGTGATCAAAGAAATAAAATGCGATTGACTTCAAGAGAAAAAATCGAAATAATCCGCTTGTTTGGTGATAATGTTCGTAGTAGCAGAGAAGTTGCTGCAGAGTTTAACTTGAGACATCCCCAACGTGCTCACATTACTCATGGAAAAGCAGCTGCTTTAAATGCTCTTTTCAACGAAACTGACAGTGTTATTAAAGTTCATCATCCTCGTCGAATACACCCGCATCTTGAGGATAACGATATATTGGCGGCAAATCGAGCAGATCCATGCATGAGGCTTCAACAGTCTCAACTGAATAGCAAGGATAAAATCAGAAGATGTTTTGTACGTCACAATATCAAGTCCTATAAACCGAAGTTCTTACATACATTGAAAGAAGGTGATGATAATAAAAGATTAGACTATTGTTATTGGGCCCAAGGTAATTTTTTAAATTACAGACAGTTTCTGAAAAAGATTATGTTTACCGATGAGGCTACATTCACCACGCACTGGGTTATCAATTGTAAAGACCAATATTCCCATAAAGTCAATGTCTGGTGAGGGATTTTAGGAGACCATATAATTGGTCCTTTTTTCTTCAATGGATCATTGAATGCTGATCGCTTTGTTAACTTCCTCGATGGGGAATTTTGGCATGCAATTGAAAATGTTCCTCTTAATGTGCGACAGGATATGTATTTGCAGCTATACGGTACATTCATCAACAATTCAAGGCTTGTTCGTCAATGGTTGAATCAAAATTATCCTATGCACTGGATAGAAAGAAACAGTCCTTTTGAACAGTGGCCTCCAAGGTCTCCCGATGTTACACCACTTGATTTTTATTTTTGGGGAATGGTAAAAAATAAAGTCTATAAAACAAGGCCCGAAAATCGAGATGAACTTTGTGCCAGAATAAGGCAAGTCTGTCAAGAAATCAGCATCCCGGAACTAAGACGAGTAGCTAAACAAAATCGTAAAATAATCGACAAATGTATTCGACTAGTTGAGAGAGGTCACATTTTATATTTATTTGTATTATGAAAATTATTGTATACTTTTTCCTAGATGTAATCAATTATCAAAATTGTTTTCCCATAATAACAAAAAAATTATTCCTTCGAAAGTGCTGTTTACTTCACTAAAATATTTAAATACATGACACTGTGTCAAGATTTTACTTTCCACGGTACACTAATTATCAAAATAAATTAGTAATAATTTTGAATAGACCAAAAAATTTAAAAATTCAAAATGCGAAGTTTTGTGATGAAACTTGGTATGTGGGGTTCATATAATATTCTGAACAACTTTTTTTAATAATTTATTTTCGATATCTCTAAGGTGAATAAAATATCGAGAAGTGGTCCTATTTGTGAAATCGTAGTAGGCCGAGTTTAAAGTTCAGATTTCAGTTTATTATTTCAAAAAATGTGTCCCATCAACCTGTATGACTACAAAAATCTGAATCTGTAATTCTTGAAACAGCGAAAATATGGGGGTGCCTTAATCTTAAATATGACACACTGTATATGCCACGAAGTCGAAGAGGAACTTCTTGCAACAGTGGACCCGAGTATAGTATATAGTATAATTTGAGTGGTAAATTCAAAAGGACAGATAGTAAGTACGAGAATCCCATCTCTATACTGTTAAATAATTTTATTTAAAATTATAGTTGATGGTGAAATTTGTACAATTTTGTATGGTCAAACCCGGAACGTCATTTCTTTTCACTAAATTCTCCATTATATTAATTACTCTGACAGTTTTGTGACAACTAAGTAGGTATTTAAAGATGACAGTAGCCTACTAAGTTTTTGTCGATTTTATTTGATATTTCTCACAGTATGAGCAATATTTGGTTTTGAAATCAAGTAAGGTATGAGAAATACGTCACTTTTCATAGCAGTTGTAGAAAAAAGCTTTTTCTTTAGGAAGAACACTGATATATCTGGTTAGATTAAGATTTAAGTAAAAAGTTTTAGAATATTCGTGAATGGGGAATTTGTACAAAATAAATATTGACTATTTATATATCTTAAAGGAAGATTTTTGTTATTGTAAAAATGACCACTACATAGATTATTAAGTTTGAGCGTATGTTTAAGACAGTAGGTATGCCGTCTGTCCTTAAGCTGAATTTTTGGGGGCGGGGTGAAATCTAAATTAAAGATTAATTTACTCACTTATAATAAATCAACCAATGTTTCTAATTTTTGCGCTGATATTCCAGAAACAAATGGAATTCTGATTTTTGGAATAACTTTCTATTTTCAAAATACCAACAATTAATGAAAACTCTCTGGGATGCAGAACTGTTGGTGGAGTATAGCAGGGTATAACTTTTTTTCAAGAATTATGAGTTTATAAATGGAAGGGTTAAAGTTGAAATACTTACAGTTTCATACTCCATGCCCTCCTTAATAGTTCTTATGGCAGCAGAATCTGATGCATTTCCTTTCAAAATTGCAGTGTGAGCAGAGCTGGCATGAAAAATTTCAACATCATAATTAGCAGATGATGAAGCATTTTGTTCTTCCTTCATAGGTATACCAGTAACAGTAGTACTTGCAAGATCATAATGTTCCAAAATAAGAGACGACAACTTGTTTGGTATTTGTGGCGCTTTGATTGAATGTACTTCTGTGGTTAGAATTTGCGAAAGATTCTTAGCAGGATGATTATTAACCTGTGATTCGATATTTATAGGAAATGTATTTATAATGACCAAATGGCAGTGGTGAATCGGAAGTAACTTATCTGAAGTTGTGGATAGTTTGTTTTGTTGATTTAATACTGTTAAAAAAATATCTTCCAAACGTTTCATACTGTCATTATCTCGAGCTGAAGTAATGCAGATCACTCTAGTGTTGTTTAAAACTTTAAGATTGTCTCCGGCTACTTTTATTTTTTCTAATTGTACATCTGTTGGTTCACTTAGTGCTTCAATGGCAGCACGTAAGCCATGTAATACTGTATGATCTAAAGGAGTACTTACTGCTCTTAAGGGAGGCGGAGGAGGTGGAACACCTATTAGAGACATGCCGTTCATAATCTGGAAGTGATAAAAGAATATACATTATATCTCTGGATTTCATGGGGAATGTTTTGAAACATTATATTATATTTTCAATCTGTTTTCTGTATTTGTGACACATTAGTATATATAGTGTGTCACAACAGGTTTAAATGTATACAGGGGGTCTCAAAATTGACGCTTCTTTCCAAATATGAATCGAATGGATAAAACAAATTGAACCATGAGAGTAAAAATTTTGCGTTTTATCCTTGGTTATCAAGTAATTGATAAAAACAAAAATCTAAAATTCAATCTGTAAACTAAGGAGTCAGATTAAACCAATTGACTGGCATTGGTTACTTTGGTGATGTTAAAAATGTATGATGTATGACTAGTTCTGTCAACTTTTGTCAGAAAAATTGCATCATGATTTTGTGTTTTAAAAATTGAATGAAATTATTCTAATCGAGAATATGTTGGTATGTTGGAATTATTAGGTGCACATGTTATTGCCAGTGATCAAGGAAAAATTCCCAGATCGATGGCATCTGGATGTAAAAACTATAAGACAGGTTGAACAAAGATTACTGGAAACAGCTAATTTAAATATTAGATTACATATAGGGGGACGCCATTCTACATGCATCTTTGCCCAGAATTAGAAAATTCTTAATTTTGTTACAAATGTACAAATCTTTCAAGTTACATCTAGACTAACTCATACATTCTACCTTATCAAAATTCAGCATAAAATTTTCATTTTTCAAATGGCAATTTACCACTACCATTACTCAACCAAGTTCCATTTGCAACTAGATTGAATTGTTGGCTCCAACATTACAGTAAACAAGTGAGAAATTTATTGAATTAAAATTTTGGTTTGTAATATTTTAAATAGGTACATTTTATGGTTGCAATTATTTGTTAAGCAGTATAATAAGTGGAACGTAGATCGTATTAAATTTTAAAACGTGTTACTCACATGAGTTAAATTTTGTTGAGCAGGGCTCCATGTATTCAGTATATGGGCTACTGTATCACTGGCTATAAATCTTACCTAAAAACACAATTTCAATTATATTGTCGAGTTATACCGGACAGACTTACTAGTTTTCCTTGGGGAAATAAATCCCATACTATCCTACAATATTCAATAGCAGATTCAACACTAGAAGTCCAAAGAGATTTGGAAATTGGGTTCATAGGAATAAAACCAGGTGTCCGACTTTTTAGAAACTCAAATTCTATTGGGTTTTCACATGATATTCCAAAATATGGTGTGTGATCTAAAACAAAAGTAGTTTTGTGGTTTGCCGGGTATAATTTGTTTGTTAATGGAAACGACATTTTAATGTTTAATAATAGATAGCAATAACCTAAGTTTTCAAATGCCACTTTTTTCTTCTTTTCGATTTGAACTGTGGCCTTTTCTGTTTATTTATTCTTATTCTTATACAAAAAATATAGTAATATAGTGTTATTACTTCTGCAGTCACCACATTTATAGCGCGTCGTCAGCACGTCATCAGTGAGGTCATTCTATCTTTGGAGTTTGGATGAAATGCCTGTTGTAGATTCCAAGGGTAGCAGTAGCAGAAAATATGATGCATGTGCACCACTCATTATGCGCTGTAATTGGAAAACTATCACACTATCGCCAGCTACACCTCATCCTCAAGTGTTTGTGTTTTGCTTCACAATACCCATTCCGCAACTCTCTCTCAGTATGTACAGGTTCTTCAATGGTTGGCTGTTGTAAGTATTCGGTAGTTAGCCTAGACTGTCCGAATATTTTTCTCTGTCTTCTGCGGTCTAATGCCTATAAGCTGTTCGAATATTATATATATGTCGCTTTTGTGGTCTAATGCCTCGCATTCCGACATTATATATGTTTGGTCGTCTGTGTGTGACCAGTGGGAAGATTCGTAATTATTCCTGCTTATCTTGAGTTCTGGCGGATTTACCGTTTGGAACCTCAGATGCATTAACCCCGAGTGCAGCCTCTGGACCATTATATCTCTGGCTAGGTCATCATCTTTTTCATTGCTCTTGATACAGTTTCCTGGAACCCGCACCAAAGTTATTTTGCTGTGAATTCTGAGAGGATACTGAGTTCTTCCCGGCATTCCCATACCAGTCTAGTTGCCACTTTCGGACTCATAAAAGAGCCTTCAGCATGTCTGTGCATATTTTGATCCATGCATTGCGCACTTTCCTCATATTTGTTTCTCTCGCGCAGAGCAGAGCAAGATAGCGTACATTTCCACCTGAAATGCGGAAGTGTTTGTTCCTGGTGAGACCTTACTTGTAAGTTTCTCCTCTAACTGTATATTCCAGCACCAATCCTGCATTGGACTTAGATCCGTCTATACACCAGGTTTGCCCTGGATGTTGCCATCTGTCCATTTTCTTCTATTTTGCATAATCACCTCGAAGTTAATGTTGAAGAAGTATACATATATATAGGAGTCATATGTGGTCCGTTGGCTTAATTTCAAGAATGTTACCTCCCACTATTTCCTTTTCTTGTTGTGATTCGATCTGTTGCTTGTGTTTTGTTGCATTAGAAGTCCCATTCTTGCCTCCTCCATTAATGTTATGTCAATCGGGAAGAGGCGGTACAGCAGTGCTGCCATGGCTGATGTTGGCGTTGTTTTCATTGCCCTCGTTATGCTGAGGCAGGCAAGTCTTTGTACTCTGCTCAACTCTGCCGCAGCTATTTTTTAGTTTTCACCACAATGGTTTATGTCCTATTTACACCATTTTGGGACTTAACTCCATGTTTTCCCGTGTGATTAGCAGCTCTTCAGCTGAATACAGTACAGTACAGTACAGATATTATAACAAGAACGAATGGGATCTTAACACCATTATCAGACTTTGAAAGAATACCATTCAATGGTATACAGACGGCTCAAAAGCAATAGAAGGGACTGGGATAGGAGTGTACAGGCCAATAATCAAACACTCCAAACTTGAGAAAAGCACCAAGTATCGTTTAAGCGGAAATTATTCACGCCATGAGAAAGTATGCCCAGTTCAATATTGATAAATATATGGAAGGCAAAGGATTATCATCATGTCGGATAGTGAAGCAGCGATTAAAGCACGAGTTCTTCCGTTATCAGTTCTAAAATGGTAAGGGAATGTCTAGGAAAACTCAATGAACTATGCGAGAGCAGCATCGTCACCTTACTGTGGATTCCAGGACACACTGGAATAGAAGGAAATTAAATAGCAGATCAACTATCAAAGAGGGGGGTTGAAACACCATTTTGGGGACCGGAACCCTTTTGCGGTAACAGCTCCAATGTGATATTGGAAGAAATAGGCAAGACCGTAAAGAGGAAATCTGACCGTTGGAAATATCGAATAGGGCTTAGAAAATCAAAAATAATTCTGGGTGACTACAATCAGGTGAGAACAAATGAATGCCTGAGCCAGCAGAAGACTGCACTAAGAGTTTTGACAGGTGTCCTGGCGGGGCACTGTCGCATAAATGGGCAAATTAGAAAACTCAAAATAGTGGAGCAAGAAGAATGTAGGTTCTGTGGAGTGGAAGAAGAAACCTTCATCCACATACTTGCGGATTGCATAGGCACAACACCTAGGAGACTACCGGATAGAAGAGGGACACTTACCTAAACTAAAGCCTGCGTATATCCTAAAATTCCTTCGGGAAATATTTCCAACTCTAAATACACTACTAGTCTCTGAGACTTTCTTCAGGAACTAAGTAGAATAAAGGGGGCACAGTAGATATTTTAGGTCTCAGTGAATGTCACCCCAATATACATAAAAACATACAAGAGTTTTGACAGGGGTCCTAAGAGGACACAAACTAGTGGAGCAAGAAAAATGTAGATTCTGTGGAAAAGAAGAAGAAACCTCCATTCACATACTTGCGGAATGCACAGCAGCAGAATCCCAAGGCACAAAACCTAGGAGACTACTGGATAGAAGACGGACACTTTCCTAAACTGCAGCCTATAGATATCCTAAAATTTCCTTCAGGATATAGGTCTAAAAGAGCTTTCCACAGAAAATAAGTAGAAGAAAGTGGGAAAAAAATGTATCAGTGAATGTCATCCCAGTATACATACAAAACTTCCATTACAAGCGAATCAGAGCAAAACAGGTCGCTTCCTTGAACATCTATGGGTTTTTAATGTAAGTGAGGGGCTCTATCGATTAAAACACCACGTTACGTTGCTGAGTAACACCAATGAATAGTGTCTATCAACCAACAAGTGGCTCTATCCCTTCTTTTATACACATTTTCCTTATTATGTTTTCTATTTAATGGTACACCAAGTTTATCATCATCGTCTCGGGATTGATTGTCTTGTTTTTGGTGAAAGGGTACAAAAACAATAAAAAACTATACTCATAGAGCGATTTATTAATAATACCTAATTAATATGTATATAATTATTTATAAAGTTATTAACATTTCATGTGTATTCACTAAGTCAACTAATGTCAATAAAATATGTACAAATTTGTTTAACTATATTCCCAATTCCCTAAAATTGACATATTCTTACAACAGTAACTATTATTTACAAAAAAAACGTCCATCATTTTCGAACGTCGATGCTAGTTTTGAACAATTTAACAGTCCTAAACCTGTTTAATTAATAAAAATATATATGTATATGTATTTTAAATAAGTATATAAATATTAAGGAAAGTAATCAACCATTACTTGACAAAAATCTTATACAGGGTGTCCAAAATAAAAATAAAACATATCATTTTAATAATTTCAGAACGTTGTTATACGTAGAAAAAAAGTTTTCATTATAAAATAATCCTTCACTTTAAAGTAAACATATATCATCACAATTTATTACTTTGGTTCACTTTAATAGATCATTTCAAAACGTACTTAAATTTAAGGACAACCTGTATATTATGAGAAGTTGAAGAAATACTGTTAAAAACGAATGAAAATATACAATTTTGATCATGATAAGACGATTGCTAATGGAGATTAATCACATCTTACAAGACTGACAAATCATGCAAGTGGTATCCTAAACGCGGAACAAATTTTGAGATCTTTTTTCATTTTAAAATATAAGCTTTGCCAATAACAAACATTGGGTATATTTCAAAGATAAATTACATAAAATATTATGTAATAACTCTCATCTTATTAAATATGTCGTCAAAATGAATTTTAATCATTAAATTTTTCAATTAAACAAAAACATTTTATTATTTAAATAAATTACCTACATAAACTTATTTTCTTAAAAGAATGTATTATAATAACTAGCCTTACGATTTTGGGGTATAATTATCTTTAAAATATACCAAGCTTAGCGTAACTTTCGGAAAAAAATACCTGGAAAAACTAAACGTACAGGATTTATGCAATTTTTGAATTTTACAATTATTTAAATCTGAGGCAACTCAATAATAAGATACGTTTTAAACTTTGGCCCCAGTATCTTTCTTACATACAGTAAAACGTTAATTTTAAACATTTAAATACGTACAATTTGGTTATTTAACATTTTTTGCTAGTCCTACGTAACATTTTATTTCAAACATTTTCCCTAAAATATTTAATAAAGACAGAAGTTCTTGAACAAATAGAATTATTCAAGAGTCCTTAAAACAGCTTCAGTCAGTAGAGAATAACAATCTTATTTAACGTTCTAGAGCTGCCATTGATATTAAACAATTTCATGTTATAAAAACGATTTCAATTAGCATCTACTGACCGTATTTTGTATATTTCTGTTATGTTGAGGGGAAAATGTTTGTTGAAATTGACAAAAAATAATGTTTGATTTAAATAGTTTTGGTTGTTTATTATTTACAAATTGTTCTAAAATTTATTGGCGAGATATAAGGTTTTTCTTTTCGGCTAGCCACCGTGTCTTTTACAATCAGCAACATTCAAATATACAATACAAGCTTTATCCCTGTCTCTTTGGCAAAGTGTTAGAATATTACGCAAAACTTTGATTATATTGCTGTATTCAACGGAAAAATAAGTAACAGAAACAGAAATAATTTTTCTTAATGAAATTGAAAATTTAAATCACAATTTAAGTGGTTAATCCACATGAAAAATGATAGTGTACACAGTGAATTAAATATTGGGCAAAAAGTTATCGTACAAATACTCAAGAGTTACAGTATTTGATTTTTTTTACCTAATTTCATTAAACCTTGTGGAACATTATGATATTTAGGAGGAGCCAAAACTATTAATTTTTTTTGCAGCCTTAAATTTATGTCATTATGGAGAAAGTAAAAATGGCATATAAAAAAATGGGAAAATTTTGATATATGTTCTTGACAAACCAAACAATGCTAACAAAAATTGCAGGCTCCTCTCAAGACAGCTTTACTATCTCGTCGTGTACCCAAAAACGGTATTTGACAGCTAATTATCTCGAAAACTGTTCAAATGATTTTGTTAGCGCAATGATATCTTTTAATCGGAACGTCGAGAACAACATCATATCAAAATTTCAGGCAATTTTACGGAGACCACTTTTACAAAAGCTTCCTGCGGCTTCCATTTTGTAGGCAACAAAGAAAAACTTCCAGAAGAGAAATTTTTCAAGGTCTGGCAATCGAAAGGGGAGTGAAAAGTTTTGGAAGAAAAACTTGTGAACATTGGAGAAAAGTGACAGTAAGAAAGTTAGATCATTCAGAAAAAATAAGGCTGATGAAGGGAGAAAAGGAAGAGATAGTAGACGATTCCAATATGGAGCTAACTCCTTTTAAATAAGATTTTCTCAATGTTTGCTCTTTACAGAAGTATATTTAACTCGGAAACCAGACCTGACATTTTTTTAATAGGTTATTGGTAATGCTAATAGAATTTTTCATGAAAACTATATTGCTATGTTTTGAAATAAAAATATGAAAAATGTAAAATATTTTATTTAGTAATGCAGAACATTTTTTTAAAGAAGTAATGTATTACAAAAACGAACAAAAACTGCAACCTCAATATTTTTGAGGCAAACTTAAACTTCCGGTTTATTTTCAAGTTGGGTTGAATATTGATATTTAAAATAATTTTTTTTTACTTCGCACACATATTTTGAGTAAACCTGTATATATGTAAATCGATAAATGATTAAGTCACCAGAATTCAAGAAGTAGAAAAAATCTACAAATTCAAGTAGAGGACGAGTTTAAACAATTCAATGTAGTGAGAGAGAACAACGAATTTTGTTCAAAATATACCCATTAAATATTTAAAATCGGAATTAAATTTACAATCTGCATATTTTATTTTGAAATTTGTCTATATAAGAACCATTATTTCTGTCTCCGTTTTTTTATTATTATTTCAAGATTATCTTTAATCCTACGGAGGAAAATTCAATAGGGTCACCTTCGCAACAATTTGCTTACTCAGTCTATAATTGTCTCGATTTGCTTTTTTGTACATTTTTTTTTCTTGCTTTTTTTTATTTACAACACATGTAACAGAAAAATAAATTATTTCTTGTACAAAATTTACACGGCTTTTTACAAGTTTAAAATTGTAAAAAATGAAAACCTAACAACAAACAAAATAAAATAATATATAACAACACAACTCGCATTATAGTTTTTCTTTTTCATCTAATAAGGCATTAGACATTTTTATTTTTCGTTAATAAAAATTGAAGTTGGTTCTAAAATATAAAATTTTTGCAACGGAGTCAATAATTAAAAAAATGTCGGTTAAAATATCGGTTAAAATTCTGGTTAATTTAACGAATGTGATCAGAAAAAAGTAATGAAAAATATTCTGGGAACAGGGAGAGTAGAGTGGAATATATAATTCTTGAATCCAACAACTTTTTTACGGAAAACGACATAAAAGGTCGATTTTTCAATTTTATTTCTTATTTAGGTTAATTTCATGAGCTTGAAGAAAACAATTGAAATTGCTTCAATTGAAAACTAGCAAATTATGAAAAATTACATTAAAATATTGGCAAAGCAAAAAATTTGACATTCAATCATAATGCAAGTGGGAACGCAACGGGAAGAAAAAACTTTCCAATTGAACTTCAAAGCAAGTGATTAAAAGTAATGAGCAAATAATTGGGACAAATATCCGAGAATGATGGCATGATAAAGTTCTGAGTTTTTGAGCCCCTTTAAAATGATAAATCTATTTTCTTATGGAAAAAACAAAACAAAAAATTGTGATCGAGATGGTCGTTAAATCAAAAACTAGATGGAAGAAGAGGAGATGAGAATCAATCACTAAAGATTGAATATATATTCATCAAAGATGATAATAATGATGAAAGTGGTGGTTAACGTTCATGTAATTCTCCAGATAAAAACGGAAAAATTTCTTAATATCCGACAAAATCGGGAAAAAATCCGTTGAAAGACATAGAAATGGTCCATAAACAATTCGCAAACGGTATATATAGAAGAAATACCCAGTTTGATGCAAATTAAACATCAAGCCCGTTTAATGGAAGTTTGGACTAACATAAAATAATTTCAAGAGTTATTCAATCTTCAATATAAAAACACAAATTTTACGTATATTATTTTTGAAATAAAATTTACATCAAAATTCTAATGAGGCACTTGGGAAAGTTCTAGTTTTCAATTTGGAGTTTCCTAAAGTAGGGCACGCACTGAATCTATTCGGCTCGTGTGGGTACGACACAGCTCAACAAACCTTTTTGATTCCCATATATTGTGGCTCTGCTCGCAATATCGGTAAGTATATGGTATGGAGGCAACTATTTTTCAGAAGGTCCGACGGACAAATTCACTTTGTGTAGTTTGTGTATTCAAACTGTAAAATTGTAAAATTCCCCGTAAATTTTTCTTCTCGGATTAATATCGTGAACCCAATATCTAGGTTTGCGTTTCTCCATTCCTTAACCATTTTTATTTATCAATTTACTATTTTTGTTGTATGTCAAGTTGTCAACTGACGAATGTTTGCTGTTCTGATCAGAGTCAATACACGTCCTAAAATGTGCTAATAATACCGTTCCATACCGAGCCGAGTCGATTGAGTGCGTGACCTGCTTTAAAATGATAACTCTGTAAAGCGGAAAACCAACAATAAAATTTGGAATCTAAAACCTCCAAAAATCCCTTAAGAGACAAGTGTGTATGAAAAAGTTTTTCATGAAAAAAAAATACAAAACAAAATGGGAATCGACATGGTCGGCAAACCGTGGATAAAGAGGATGTTAGGAGAAGACGATGGATGGAAAAATCTTTTCGAATCCGACAAAATTGGGAAAAAGATAACAAACATTATAGGAATTTAAAACCGGTTTATTTAGAAGAAATATCTAGTTTGACCAGCGCCGCAGCTACAATGGTACCATGGGTTCGGTGCCCGCAGCCAGTGGTTGGACAGACTACAATCAAGCAAAAAAAT
Source organism: Lochmaea crataegi (assembly GCA_947563755.1). Taxonomy (NCBI): domain Eukaryota; kingdom Metazoa; phylum Arthropoda; class Insecta; order Coleoptera; family Chrysomelidae; genus Lochmaea; species Lochmaea crataegi. The sequence goes on from OX387434.1 coordinate 25,656,048, forward strand.
GCCATATTTTTTAAATAATTAATAAATATTGGATTCGGATTTTGAATAAAATTTAATAGGATGAACAAAAACATTCGGGCCCCAAAACCCAAATATCTTTTTATTTATATCTAAATCAGAAATTGGGTTCCTACTTTAGAAATAAACATAGGTAAGTATTATATTTTGCTTTTGGACCTTAACGTTCAGCGTATTTCTGAATATATTACCTTCAAATCTTCTTCCGAAATATAACTTGTAAATATTAATCGTAGGTAGAGCATAGGCGACCGGGCCCGTTCGATGTTGCTTCGGCGCTGAGTTTGACACATTTTTGGAATTTATGGCAAAAAATAATGACTTTATTGTAAAATGTGATTATTTATCATTAATTTTCTTCAATTTTGAATAGATTAATCGATTAAAAAAATCTATTGCCTTATTTACCCCGACGCCTGCACTCCTGCAAAACCACTGAAACATCATCGACTGGCAGTATTACATTTTAAGAAATCGAATTAAAAAAAATTAATTTTTCTCTCATCTACATTTTTGTCTAGCGTTTCGGCGCAGATATTTCATCCTATTTGTTTTTTTTATTCTATAGATCACCTTCTAAAAATTAACTTCCTAAATATCACAATTCTTTTCTTTTGTACACATAAAAAAGGATTTCACATTTAAAAATAACACGTTAAAATATATTTATATTTACAAATATTTTTACGAATTACTGAGAAAATATCATATATATGTCTCGTCATGTTTGAGTATTTTTTTTTGGAAAAAAATTCGTTCGTAAGGTCACATTGATGAATCGAAGGACATTTTTTTTTTGTAGCAATCTTTAGAATGGGAAATTGTTTGATAGCTTGTTTGCACGTTAATTCTAAAGAAAATGGTTTATTCAACAAAATCAGATAGAAACGGTTCAAATTTATTTTAATAATTTAAATTTGAACAAATAAAATCGATTGAAACAACTATTTGATATTTTTGAAAAGTTCCGGGTCTTTTTCATATTTTGGGCGCTTGTTTTCACAATGAATTTCAAAAGCTTTTATCAAAAAAATGTCCCAATTTATTTTGGTTTTATAACAAAAAAAATGGTAAGTACTTTTAATCAGTGTTTTACAGGAGTGCCGCCGCAGTATTATATAATTGGACTAAGACCTGCATATGGACTGGTAAGCAAGATAAACGGTCTTTCGTATTCGAATCTAGAGCCAGCCATGACAGAGCGTTGTAACCTTCCAGGACGTATCTGAAAACAAAATCGATTTGATAAAACTTTTTTTAATTATTAACAATAACTTTGGTTTAATATTCATCCAATGAATTTAATTTTTTATGGTTTCTTAATACATGTCCTGATACATTATTTCACAGTATCAAGGGTCTTATTTATACAATAGGGCATGTCCACCAACTGACAAATTGAACTAATGACAGTCGCCCCGAGGATAACAATTATATGGATAGATTTTCGATTTGTATTGATTTAATGATCCTTTCTATTATAAACAGTCAGATATAACTTTTAAAATACCTAAGCAATTAAAACAATGTCGAAGAAAGCACCAAATCAAAATTAAATGAACTCAAACGCGATCAAAATAACTATTAAGAACCACGTGTTGTGTAAAGAACGCTTGTTTATCATCAGATTCGTCAGGGCGATTGTCACATGACGTCACGTGGACTTGCCCTATAGTCAAAGTTTATTATAAACAGTATGCCAAACTGAAGATTTCGGTATAATCAAGCTAAAGCCGCTTACATTGATATCAACTGGTCGGCAATGATGGTGTCGTATTATTTGATATATTAACAAGATATATTGATATGATATGGATATCGTATGCTCAAGGTATCATGTTTTTGTTTTACTTATATTTTGGGAGACTTTAGGAACCTCTAACGCTGTATTTTCAAGCATCCATTATCCGACGTTACGATGATCCGAAGTAAAGCCCATTGGTCGAATTAACAAATTCTGACTGGTCATAAAAATCATAGGAATTATCTTTTTGACATTTTCACGCATCCGTTATCCGATTGTACGCATCATTTGGGATTGACGAAAAATATTTATAATCAAAATACTTTTCTGTATCAGTAAGTCTCATTTCATTCAATATGTTATTCGCACTGTTGCTGGCGGTTTTTGGAGATATCCCTTATCCAATAGCGTTATTGCCTATTTCTTTGTTTACACATTCTGTATTTTGGTCGCCACTTTAGTTTTAGTTGTTGTTGTACGAGGAACTAATAATTACGACGATTCATTATTATTCTAATAATAAAAATAGCAATAATCAAGATTGACACATGAAGTCGCTGAGACAACAGGATATTCTTCAAAGTTGTCAATTCGTACGATGTCGTACAAAAAGTTCAATTTATTTCAACTTTGTCCGATGACGGACGAAATATTAAATTATAAAATGGCGCGAAAACATTGTGTACCAATCTGAGCGCCGACGGCATGGAGACTAGATAAGGAGATCGAACCTCTGATCGAACTCATACCGAAAAAGCTGTCCTCAAAATAGTCTATCTAAGCAGTTTGTTTTTTCACCGCGGCGTCGTCACGCAAATCCAATACCATCTAAAAACAGTAACCTTAGTTTTTATAAATAACAGTAGTCAAAAAGTAAACATTACTTATGACAAAAACTCAAAGTAAGAACTAGAAATATTTAAATTGTTAAAAATTAAAAACGGGCAGGGTGTACGTTGTTAAAAATTATTGCAATAGTGGTTGGTAGTGCAGCTTATTTAAAACGAAGACGTGAATTGCAATTTAATTTAAGAAAACCAGAGTTAGGAATTATTTAAATATATTTTATATTGAAAACCTGTGCATGAACTAATGTCATTAGAAGTTGTGTCCTTTGATTAAAAATATATTGTATTTTTTTGTTATTAAACAGATTGAAGAGTATGCATGGAGTTTTAAGGCTTTCCCTGTTATTTTGAGATTATTATGACTGATCATAGCACTATCGGCTACATACTGCAATATGTATGTTTACAAATTTAAATGTTATGTTGCTAAATCATAGTTGTAACAGCACATATCGATTGTAGAGCAAATGGGACAGTGGGGAGCCCTGGAGGAGTCCTTGTTGGGGTATAAATGTTTGGTGTAAAACTGTAATTCACTTTTACTTGTGGTTTTCTATCATATAATTTCTGTTTCCCAACCTCACATTCTGTCAAATGAGCTAGCAACCAATAAAACACCATGAACTGAAAGTGTATGCAAGGCTTATGATTGGCTGTTTGTGGTATTGTATTTAAACTGGCGCCCTCTACCATGACCGGAAATTGGAATACACGGAGTCCGATCTCCTTATATAGTCTCCATGGACGTCGGACAAAATAAAAAATTTATTCACGGAGTAATAAGCAAAATTATTTCATGATTGAAAAGATAAAAACGGTATCTCGGGAGACGGCTAGCGTAGTGACGTCAGCTTCTCCCTGCTATGGCTGAGTTACACTACGAACGAAAGCTTGTGCCTTTGTAACAAATATGCCGACTCACAAGTGGTGTTTCGTGCCTCAATGTAAAGGTATCTATAGTGGAATTCACATTCAGATGACAGCGTTAGCAATGCTTTGCATATGGGAGAAAAACTTGCAAAGTTGCCAGTACCTTATGGTCAGACTCCTAAGAAATAGTAAAAGGTATTGTGAGAAATATTTGTAAAATGGTGAATAGGAAAATATTGCACTTTTGAGTGAATATTATCGAACTATATAATTTTTGTGTTGGTATAAATAGAAAGTTATTACAAAAGGCATAATTCCATTTCCGGAAATTTTCGGTTATATATCTTCTATTCAAAATTATTTACCTACCATTCGTAGAAATGACACCAACACCAAACTTTTGACCGTTGCAGATATTAAAGATTAATTTAGAATCAAGAAAATATAACTATCAGTTGATCAAAGACATTTGTGTCATATCGAAGTAAAAACGGACAAAAGTATAGTATAATTCAAAAATTTCGCTTGGAGGCGCCAATTTCTTCGAAAAATAAAAAAACTGAGGATTCATGGAGTCTCATTTATGTGGACGAATCGTAGGTTAATACTGGAACTACCAATTGGCAGATATGTTTTAGTCCATGTAGGAAACAAAGATGGATTTGTTAAAGGTACTGACATTACTTTTCTTGCTAAAAAGGGTGCTGAAAACTACCACGGGGATCTATTGGAGAAATGAATTGAAGACACTTTAATGCCGAATCTCCCAATAAATACATATTGGGACAAACGTCAAATTCAGGAGGGACTGTGTAAAAAGGATATTTATTTTGAAGATTACTTGAAAACTGAACTTCTGAAAACTGCTGATGCATTTAAAAATATTAATGTTATAAATGAAACTAACTGTTTCTAATTAATTCCACTATTTAATAACAAATTTTTTATTTTTTTTTTAATTAATTAGAAACAGTTAGTTTCATTTATAACATTAATATGAGTAGATTCCACAAAGTAAGGGTCCAAACAGTAAATTCATTTAAAAATATTTTTCTACTCCTGTTTTATAATATACTTATTAAAAGACTAAAATCTGTATCATAATGATATTCATTATGATACAAATTTTCATTATGATACAGATTTTTAAGCCAATAGGAATGCGACATTCACACAATATTTAATATAGCCATGGATACCTGGTTGACATTTCTGAAAATAATTATATTAGGTGACACTTAATTTGACAGCTGTCAAATACTTTTGATTTTCAAAAGTAACTATATATGATAATTATTAATTAAATAATTCTTATTAATCGAAGTAGAAAAAATATTGTATGCAACTTTCATGAAATGGCCATTAATACACTCGCATATTATAACAACATGCTCGTGTCTTAATGGCTATCATTACATGATCGTTGCATAAAATACTATTATGACAAATACAAAATTGAGTATTGCTGAAGAATACAGGGATCACATTTGACAAGCAATACCGAGTTCACATCTTAAGCCTTCCGATTTATAAATGTGAACTGAACCCAATGGAAATGGTGTGGAGTGAAGTTGTGATTAACTAATAAATTATTACGTTAATTATAACTTTATTATGTGTTTTAGAAGTTATGGACATTTATTTCATTCACGAATATTCGCAATTTTTTACTTCAACATATCTTTTAGATTTGCTGAGGTGGCTAATCGGCCTATTCTACTGCGACCTCTTCAGATCTCTTATGCTCTCGACATATATTAATCTAACCAGATATTTTGGTGTTCTTTGTAAAGACGGCTCTGCTTCTTTTACAAAAGTAGCAAAACTTACAATGACAGTAGGTTTGGCAACTCTTTATCCTATACTCGTGTACTGCCCATGCGAATGTGAATTATGACGACAATATTTGGCTATGACGTTCATTGGGATTTATGTGTTATCAAGTAAGATTGATCACGCTATGTTTTTAATGTATAATAGAAACATTTAAAACTTACCGCAAAACATCTGTTGTATATTGAGAATCCAACGGATGCGACGTTACGGCGGTGGATTGTTGAAACAAATCGTCCGAATTCTGCTGGATATTAGGACTGTGCAAATGTAGAGCGTTTTTCAAAAATGCTGGACACACGCCTTCAAGATGAGGACACGACGACCAAAACCAACGCGGCATTTTACCTGTAGGAGCCGTCGAAACGAAGTAGCCTAGGGCTAGAGGTTGTTGTAGGACGACTCCGACTTCTTCGATCGGTTCAATGCCTTTAGAATTCATACCTCCTATCATTGGTGTACCTAAGATTTAAAGTGATCGATTATAAAAATTACCCAAATAGAGAAAAATGCCGGTCATTAACCGGTAAATTTTCTACAAGTTGGAAAATATAATTAGCGCTTACCTTCTCTACCGACGTTGGTACCTCCATTGGGGCTTCCAGCACCACCTTCTTCTCGCCTCGGACTTCCAGGAGGACTTTGGCCTCCTGGTACAATTTCAGTCCAATTGAATATATCATGAAAATCGTTCATTCCATCGATTCCTTCGGGCATGTCTTCATCGAAGGGACTAAAAAGTTCATCATCGCCCAAATCGGCAGTGATGTGCTGTTCTTGAAAAGCAGTTTGAGAGGATTGTGTAGTGGCGCTAGTTGGAAAGACGAGGATATGCGTGCAACTAACATCTTGAGGTGTAGAGAGCTGGGAGTTAACGGATACCTAAAATTAAAAAGACGTTGACAAAATTTCCCAAAATATGATTATTTATTCGATTTTCTTACCTGGCTGAACCGTTCATCTGGAGTAAACTGATCAGGCATTAACCTAAGTACGGAATCCGGTTCAAGGCTGACCAGACATGCGCTAAGTATGCACGGAACAGAACTCGGATACATCATAGAACATTGATTACATATTTCTTTGAGTTGTTTTGAAGCCTTCAAAAGATTTTTTCGACTGAGTAGCCAGCTCCAACCTTTTAATTCTCCATGACCTAAAAAATAAATAAATGTAAAATTTAATCTAACAAGCAACATAAACATCAAACATTTTGTAGAATTAGGATGAGGAAAACATCTTGCTTCGAGTATATTATAAATTGTAATTAAAGTGGACAAGAGAAATTACTGGGAATAATTTTCAAGTTCCTAGTTGGCTACTAGACGAAACGGATTTTGTTTATCTAAAATATATTCACTGAATATCAACTTGCAGCTTTCACTGTTTTTCGGCTTGTATTATCTACTTTTTCACCAGAGTTAAAATGTTTTATAGAAAAAATTTATATTTCTCAATACACTCTCAATCGCCCTTTATCAGAATGATTCATAATTGATTTGAAAGTATCTCTGTCACCATAATTAGGTTAGGTTTGTGGTGAGTAATTAGGCCCTCCACTATAATTTGCGAGAGTTATCTATTCAAATTTTACCAAACAAATTAGTTTATTTGGTAAATGATAGTTCAGGTCTAAGGGCGGGAGAAAAACCTTGCGACAGTGGCCTGTTGACAATGTAGATCACCTGCTATAGTCTAACACTTGTTTGGAGACATTCTTCGAAGAATGTGTAAATGCCTTTGAATAAACCAATCCTGGTAAATTATGCCAGAATCCTAAAATTCTTCTTGCAGTCTAGGTATATAGTGTTTATGAAATCCAGTTGCAGATTCTGTTCCGATGATATCACCTGCGGCACACTCCCTTGCATTTTCATTGCTATCCATACCAGAATGGCCAGGGATCCAGAGACACTTTCTTGAGTCTTCCTATTGAGGAGTCTTTTTCGACAGTTTGTTAGACGATAAGAGCTACCTAAGTGCTTTTAATCCTTGACTCAAAGTATCGGCATTTTGTCTATAATTACAAGTGTGTGTTTCATAAACACTTACTTACTTAGTACAATGCTAAAAGGACTATAATAAACAATAAAATAAAGTAAGTAAAACGAGAACAATAAAAAGTTAGGGCCGGTTTCATAATCAGACTTTAAACCGAAAAGCATCCTTTAAGTCATAATTGGGTTTCATAATAGTCAAAACAATGTTAAGTCGACTTAAACCGTAATGTGCCGAATTCTGGCCTTTATGGATGTAAGAAAATCTACTTTATAACGGTACCTAACTTCAATCAACATGCAACAAAACAAATTGATTTGTCAGAATCTAAACGAAATTATTTCGAAATGAATTTACTTTGGGACTCGAGCAGCTCCTCTGATAATGAAATAAGAAGACGGCCTAAAATATATAGAGCACGTCACCGATATTTTGAAGAGTACGACGATAGGGCTTTTTTCGAAAAATTTCGGTAAGATTTCGGTCAACAAAGCCGACAGTTGTACATATTTTAAAACAAATAGGACATCGCCTGGCTTGTACAAATAGAGATAAAGCCATACAGCCAATGGAACAATTATTGTTAATTCTAAGATTTTATGCATTTAATAATGCCTTTTTCTTTTTCCACAAATTCTAACAACCTAAGTTATCATCAGTAGTTAATGTTACTGTGACATTTAACACATCTGGTGAAAATAAGAGCAAAAAAAGAAATCCCCTAGCTTTAGGGATACCACACAATAAAAAACAAGACATAAAATAATAAAGAGCTCATTAAATAAAGACAACTTTAAAAATGTTTATGAAACTAAACTCACTTTACCGCAGTTGGAAAGGACACTTTACCTAAAAGCCTCCTTTTCATAAAGTCGGCCCTTAGTTACTTTCATATAACATAAGTCACACATTTTTTGAACAGTGTAGGCAAATTATTTTTTGACAAAATGCATTTGTAGGCAGTATTTATGTGTAGGAACACACACCACATTTCCTTTTCTTGTGAAGTCTGTCCCTTTTTATGTCATTATTATCATTTTCACCACATCTGTGTTCATCCAATACCGTTTCTATTGGAGACTGAGGACGAGTAGACAAATGGTCGTAAATGGTAAAATAATGCATAATATAGTTTGTTAGGAAGATACTCAGAAGCTGGAGGGGCATGTCGCTCAATTTGCGTATAGCGGCAAACCTAAAAATGACGCGTATCTGAGAGACACATGTTTCGGGTTAGTGATTTGAAGCCACTAGGTTGTCCAAGAAAATGTTTAGCCAATGAGACTACACCCTTTAGTGGCTATTTTACGAGGTTGATAATAATTTTCAACGATTTCACTTGGAAAATTTAGATAACACAACCGACTTGTTTTCTTAATAACTGTGGCCTCTGCATTCGTCGAAAAAGGGTTCTGAAAAGATAGTAGTCACATATGGTGATTACGGTGGATACTTAAGCAATTCCTCAAATTAAGTCACGGTCAAAACACATTTGTGACCAGGTGCATTGTCTTAATAAAAACAATACTACTCCAGCTGATCGAAAAGATTGGAATTATATTCAAAGTTAATTGTTTGAACTTGCTAAAGACAAAATCTCTTTGGCATCCCATCATAACCATATTTGCTTTGCTCTTCACCTGCTTTGTAGCTGAACAACCAGCTCCAGTCCACTGTAAAATATGGAGTGCCTGAGATGCCTAAGGAATTAGCAATTTCATGCTTAGTCATACTTGGATCTACACCAATAATATTATGTATTTGCTCAATGAGTTCTGGCGTGGTTGCTTTTTTGAATGTCCATTGTATGGATCATCTTTAACACAGGTACCATCATTAAAAACGCCAGTCACTTGTAAACCATTCTTTCTGAAGTATTTAATCATTGAACGATTTTCCATTGCTAAAATGACACGTCAATGATTTGCGGGCTTAAAATGAAATTAGAGATTTGACTGAAACAAAAATTGTAATTCAGCTTGTACCGATAGATGACGTTGAAAGAACTGTTCATACACTCGGTTATTCGGGACAAGAAAAGATTATTTAAAATTTGTAGGTTACTGCATTAACAATCACACTCGAATGTCAAAATGTATACAAATTTACAGAATTATAAAGCGGGAAAACAAAGGACAAAAATGTCAATGAATTATTTGTGTTTCAACAATATAAGAACGTATCTTACCTATCCTTCCAAGTCTGCCTACGACGAGTCTCCAAGGTCTTACGCTCTGAGACATAACTCCCAAAATGAAATTCATCAATTTCTCCAGGCCGATTCTTCTTGCCGACGCCTTTTTTCTTCTACTTCTATTCGGAATATCCACATTTACCGTGATTGTTTCGAATATTTCACCTTTTTCGTCTGTAGCGACCGCTAACAACCAACTTTGATCTTCCGAAAGGCAATAGCTGAGGTAAAGAACTGAGGCTTGTTCTTGAGTTCCTTTGCTGAAAGCATCCGCTGGTTCTTGTTTACCTCTCATTGGAGCCAAGATGTACGGTGGGGTGTATAGTTTGTAAGGTGCTCGGTTCTTTTCCTATAAATACAGAAAATGATTTAAAACAAACTCAATTATGAGCGATACTACACAAGATACTCGGAAATATTTATTAGTAAAACTCACAACTCACCTTTTAAAAAAGTATTTTAAAAGTTTCAAGTCGTTTTACTACAATTACCGCAAAACTATCCACTATAAGAAAGTTTGATTGATATGTCAAGAATGTGATACGGAAATAACCGATAACACGACACTAAATCATCAATTCTTTATTAACGGGACAACACTGACAAAAAAAAATCAAATATACAATTTAAATAAATAAAAAATTTAAAAAAAAATAAGTTGGTTATTTAAATTCGGGAAATGGTAACACTGGTAATAACGTAAATCTGACGTTTATGATGCGAAGAATGACATTTTTAGCTAAATATAACATTTTGACAAGTGAACAAGCTCAAATCTTCATTCCAGGGCAAGTAGATCATGAACTGAGTTAATGTCTGCAATCGGAAGATTTGTTCAATTCAATTTTTGATTTTGAACCAGAAGCATCTTTCTGACTTACATTGAACAGCAATAGCAGTATATCCATCCATTCCCTGTCTTAGAACCCATTGATGTGAGATTTTCTTTTATGTAGCCATTCACTTCCTCCATATTGATATACACTCTTTCTATCTCCGCATCTTGTTTGACTAAAGTAAGCCTACTTGATTCACTGTTTACTTAAAACAAATCTTGACCAGTAATTCCACTCTTAACTACCGAATTCAACCAAAACTCTTCCGCTTGCACATTTAATTTCAGTTATACCCTTTTTCCTATCAATATTGTTAAACATTTAATTTATAACATGAAGCGGTCACTTTTACCAAATACTGTTGTACTTCATCATCAAGTTTGGCCTTTCAGTGGTCTACTACTAAGTCTTTTGGTGGTGAAGATACGAGGATGTATCAGATAATAACGAGACTGGTGTTATAATAAAAAAGGATTTTTCGAACTCCTTTGATATTCTGGTATTCTTCTTAGTTAACTAAAAGCATTTGGTTTATCTGATTCGCTAATAGTGCTCGTTCAGTCATACCTTTCAAAACGCATTCAGTTCAGATTAATGGATTAAGTTTGCTGAATATAAGACCTCGTCAGGTGTTCAGCAAGGTTTTATCTCCTATTGTTCAATATTTATATTAATGATATTTCCGAAGTCATCTATATATATTTTTTTTTAAAGCTTTACAGTTGTGTGAAAAATATGGAGAGCTGCGAATTAAAATACAGCTGTAATGGCGTGGACACAACAATCTTCCACTAAATACAGCCAAATGCAACGTCAAACTGGTTTGCTCCAGTTTAAGGAGTGCTTAAAAAAATACCCCCATTCAACTACCAGAAACCTTTACTGATCACATTTGACTCTGCTCATTTGCACCCGAGTGTATTGGCATTTGAAAAAACCCATTTGTATGTTCAAATGAAAAAACGGAGCCTTTAGGGCAGGGGTCATCATATATTCGGAACGCCGACATATGTTATAGTAAACTTGTATTTCGTAATTTATCCGGCGCTTTGTCTTTGGTATACAGATTAATATCCTCAGGATTTAATGTCAATGCACCAACAGGTTAGATGGTTCAAAGCAACAATTGTTATTTTTCACATTAATATTAACAAACCTTTGGTTCTTTTGTTCATTACATTTGTATATTAATAAACTCTGGTGTAAACAAGTAGAAACAGATCGCGGCGATCGTATTATTAAAAAAAAACTAATTAGTGACCCCTACTAGTTTGTCTGTCTGCCCCGGTGTCTCAGCCAAATTTCTCCGATTCTACTGGACCGATTGAGTTGAAATATAGTATTCTCTGTGACCCAAAGGACGTGTAACGTAAATACATTAATTTTGAAAACGGTAAGATCATTTATTTTGGGGGCAAACTAGCTTATTGATGGGGTCTTATTATAATTTCAAAATAAATAGTTTTAAAGTTATTTAAGAAAATAGATGAAGATTGACCCCCCTCTTCGTATGAACTACTGAACCAAAAAATTTTAAATACAAATATAAAAAATAGTTCTTCATTTATAGATTACAGAACACCAATATAAGTTTTTTTTTTTTGGCTTGGACTCACGTCATTCAGCCAGTCGCATCAGTATGGTGTGGCTTATAAATTTGTTTGACCCCATTTTCTGCTACACATAAAAAACTTGATTTTTCACGCTAAATACGATACTAAAATTTAACACACACAAGCTGTCCAACTTTCAGCTGTTTGTAATTTTGTTACACTTTAATTAATTATTTTATTTTTTTTCTTCTATATAGTTCTAGTTAACGAATTATATGAGGTATATGAGGGAAAAGGTTGGGCTTAGGTATCCTTTGCACAACAACCAGCATGCGTTCCGGTGTGGCAAGTCAACGGAAAGTGCCTTATACCAACTGGTAACACAGGTGGAAAAGGCGCTGGAAAGTGGCATGATCGCCCTGGGCGCATTCTTGGAAATACAGGGGGCTTTCGACAGCACCCCTGTAGGATCAATGTGTAGAGCTCCAGTAGATCATGGAATAGAGCCAATGGTAATTCATTGGCTTGGGGCCATGCTACGCAACCGCACAGTAGATGCTGCATGGAAGGAACATGTGGCTAAAATGGACATCGACAGGGGATGTTCACAAGTGGGCGTCCTTTCGCCCACAATGTGGAACCTAGTAGTCGACCAAAAAATATCCTTATTAAACGGTAAGGGCTTTCTGACAATTGAGTATGCCGATGATATCGTTGTCCTTGTTGATGGAAGGCATATCACCGTCCTCAGGGACCTAATACAAAGGGCCCTGAATAGGGTACAGGGGTGGTGCAACGACCACGGACTTTCAGTTAATCCTGCCAAGGCTGAGGTAATTGCTTTCGCCAAGAAGAGAGGTATAAGACCTGATGGTCTGCACCTTGGTGGAGTGTCATGGAAGGCTCACCTTGATAGTCGCCTGGGCAAGGTGACTAACTCGTACTGGGCCTGTAGGAGAGCCATTGGTCCGAAATGGGGACTAACCCCCAAGACGATCTTGTGGATAAAGTGATCATGCTGCCGATGCTCACATACGCGGCTCTGGTCTGGTGGCCAAGGGTAACCCTGGCCACGGCTAGGTCGCAACTGGCACGCCTCCAAAGGGTGGTTGGTTTGGGGGCAACTGGCTGCATGAAAACTACACCAACTGCTGCGTTGGAGGTGATTCTTGGACTTCGGCCTCTTCACCATGTGATCGAGGCTGAGGCTGGGACGACACTCCTACGCTTGAAAAGTTTGGGATATGTACGAAACGAGGAAGGGTGCAGGCACGTCAATAAACTCAGGCTTCTGGGAGATATCCCAGTTCTGGCTCGAGCGGCTGATGTCTGCCTGCGCAAGTACTCCTTTGAAACCCCCTATAGGGTGAAGATCCGGAATAGAGAATTCTGGGAAAAAGGGAAATTCACAGCCTCATGGGATCGTCTGGTACACAGATGGCTCATGCTCCAGCGATGGGGCGAGGGCTGGAATTTGCTCCAGGAACCCAAGGACACAAGTCTGTGTTCTATTAGGTAAGGGTGTGTCTGCATATCAGGCTGAGGTATACGCTATCTTGGAATGTGCGCAGATAAACCTAGACAGAGGTTATGCGGACCGACGCATAACCATATATACCGACAGTCAGGTGGCAATCAAGGACCTGAGTGGATATACCATCAACTCTGGGCTTGCTGCTGAATGTCGTGAACGCCTTGCTGACTTAGCAAGGCGGAACACAAACAATCCGTAAGGAGACGAGGAACTGGTTGGGAAACCAGCACCTCGCTCACTGGAGGGCTCTACAGGGTCTCAGGCAGTCCAAGCTCCTATTGAGGGGATGGACTGATGGACATGCTAGAGCTGCTCTAGAACTACGAAGGAGTAGGTTAAAAAAGATAGCAGGACTCCTAACAGGGCACTGCTGTCTGAGGAAACACCTCTGTAACAAAAGTTTAGAGGAAAGTCCCCTATGTAGGGGTTGCGGCATAGCTGACGAAACGTCGGACCATGTACTTCTCGTATGTCCACATTGGGCTGTGCTACGCAGGCGAATCTTCGGAGTCCCTGATATGGTCCCTGGGGACATAAGCAGGCATCCACTGAAGAGGATTGAGTCCTTCATCGAGGGACTCGGCTTCATGGATGCATAAGTAGCAGGAATGGCACAAAAGGCCCGCCAATGGCCTCAGTGCCGGAACCTTGGCTTGAGCTTTTCTTGGCCAAGGTTCGCCTGAATAACTTAGTAGTAGTAGTAGCATGAGGCTGTTGCCATATCTTATTTGATTATCAAGTTTAGTTTTTAGTTCACAGTAGTCATTACCATTGGTCGATCCGTTTTCCTAACTACTAAACTAGGGTATTTTTTTCAATTTATTTTCTCGATATTTCAAGTTTTCTTATTCAATTGATTGCGGGACAGATAAGAGGCTTTTGCCACAAGCTGTCCAACTTTCCACTGGTCATAATTTATAATTGGAAACTAGTTCCTTTTAATTAAATTCAAAAAGGTTTTCGGACGAGTAAGAGGCTTTTGCCACCTTTTGTTCGACTATCTAATCTGTTTTTATTAGTATTTCTTTAAAGCTGATTTGGTAGTATTTTCCCGCATACCCGTCTTGACCGACCCTACAGTTAAGTCGCTTATATTTTGATTAAAACTGTAATTGTTTTTTTTTAAATTCCCATTTAATGCTGACCACCATTTGCTTACAAATTGCTTATACCGCTCTACACGTTATTAAATAGCTAAACTAACCTGCTTACACCTAGTTTATCCTACCATTGCTTATGCACGTACTACCGGCAAGTTTTGCATAACAGACATATTTTTGTCACATTTGCACACTATATATAAAATTATTTTGTTTGGAACCGCTGAAAATATTTAATTTAGGATATTTCTGGAAATTATTTTTTTGAATATTTATTCATTTTGTCCCTGTGTATACTGAATCTATCTTGCAATATACAAACCGACATAATCAGTGTTTTCTTAATAACCCGTAACATAGCCGTCTGAGGGTTTATAGTTTTATAATGTTGAATTCAACGAGACCCCTGGAATTTTCTGTAACCTCCATCTGAGGCTATCTAGAACTCTTAACGCTAAGGTTCAAGGGGCCGTGGAGCAAACCACGTAAAAAATCTAGCGCCCGAGGTTTCATTGAGAAGATTTTACATCAAGGGTGTCCAAAGTGACGTGCCCAGTTGGTAAGAACCAAAGGGTGGGCAGAAATCGCGTCTAAATTCATCCAGAATACCTTGTTCTATCAAAACGTTTTTAACTGCCCGGGAACGAGCAGTGTTGTTTGAATTTCTCTGAAAACTTCCAGTACACGATAAGCGTTGGTGAATACGTGCAAATAAAGAATGATGAGGCGTCACCCGTTGCGGATATTTTCAAGCATAAAGACGTCTAGCTACTAGAGAATTCGCATTTGCCAAACCATACTCGGAGTTCAACTCGCACTTCACTGATTTTTTAAAACACCCGTTTCCCAGTTCGGAAATACTTAATTTAAAAGGAGTTACAAACTTTTTGAAACATCCGGCATAATAGATCCTTTCTTTCGACTTTTTTTCTACATAAAACCTATCTCGTTAAATCTAGGTAAGAACTTGTAATTCTGATTTTTTTACATCATGTTTGGTTACATTTTTTCGCTACTTGAACATAGACAATCGTAAAGTTAACATTTACTTACGTCTTTGCTCTTCAGGAATTGATCGGCCATTGCAGCAGTTCCAAAACCAGTTAGAGATTTAACATTGTTGGTGTGTATAAGAAGTCGCCTACACTGAGAGAAAATGTTCAACGCTAACGCCCTCATATGGTCACTGTGTCGATTTCTATTCCTAGCTTTATTCAATTCCACTATACTTTCTAATGATATTATCTGTAAAAAAAAAATTCAATATGAAATGAAGAAAAAAAATTAAATACAATTTCTTACTTGAACACTAATGTTATTCCTGATATTTTCAGGAACGGCCGCCAGAACTGATTGGTAACATCTCAATAATGCAAGACAGGCTAATCTCTGCAGTTCGGGTTGGTCGGAGCCAAGCGTGAATGGTTCTACGAGGTAAACTATAACCGATGGTACTTCTCTCTCGTCATCATCGTGCGAAACTGGATCGTTGACGTTGTTTATTGGAGACGAGTCTTTTAAACCGTCACCATCTGAAAAAAATTCAGTAGAAATATTGTTCGTACGAAAATTCAGTCAAAAATATTATTATACTTGTAAATTTCCCTTATTTCTAACAGTTTCTTTATTTATGGAATGTCCTGTATAAATTTTTGTGTTATACTGTATTCAAATACATGCTGCTGCCGATGTAAACAACCACCGCCTGTCCAAGTGAAAGATGTCTTGCTATTGGCCTACAATTATTGTTACAGCTAAATTTTTTACCTTGGTCACTTTTTGGCGTTGGTACTTTGTCTGAATTGGTAGAACTCGATGATTGACTTCCATTTTCGGGCGTACTCGGCGGTGGCATCGGACTTGGGGTAGGTTGGTCTGTAGTGCTTTCTTGAGGTGGATCTAACAACGTCTTATCCATAGGAACTTGCTGCAGATGCGGTGCCAAGTGATGTTTACAAACCTAAATAAATGGAAAGTTAAAACTTATCTAAATAAAAAATTTGCACAACTTATACCTGTGCATATAACTTCAACATATCCGTCGTCTCTCCTTCTCCTAAAAGTGTAAACCACTCCTCTACGGGTTCGTTACCGATTTTCGTTTTTGCAGTTTTTCCCACCCTCAAAATTCCATCACGAAGCACTTTCGTAATTGGACTGTGCCTTCCCAGTTTGCACATTTCATACGCCGTAGACAGTTCTCTGAAGAACGTCCTCACTCTAGGTAGGATGGTGTCGTTATCGGGCGCCACGACGATATAAGCAACGTCTCTGGCGTAAGAGTATGGTTCTAGTAGGAGAGTTTCCCAATGTTGGAGGGCGTACGGAGAGAGCGATAACCAATCCTTGTCGTGACCAACTATTATTGATGGTATCGGTTGGGGCTCACATCTGTCGTCGGTACCTATTAATAAAACATGTAATTATTTAAACGTTATAGTGAACATACAATCATATAATCACCATGAATGTTTGAAACAACAAGCCTATACTTGCTCAGTTCTATATTGATCAAATATATAGAAGACAAAGGATTATTATAATGTCAGATAGTCAAACATCCATTAAGCATTGATTACTTGTGTAATCGGTTCTAAAATGGTATGGAATTGACTAGAAAAACTCAGTGAACTAGGCAAGAACAGTATCGTCTCTCTAATGTGGACACTCAGGTATGGAAGGAAACGAAATAGCAGATTAACAATCAAAGAGGGGGACTGAAACACCTTTTTGGGGCCCAGAACTCTTTTGTGGGAAGGTCGGCCTATTGCAAATATCAAGATCTGCCAAGACAATCAAATATACTTCCGGGAAACTTCTATCAGGTGACAGGTGAGATTAAAAGAATGCAAAAGCTAGAGTGAGTTGACGGCCATAACGAGTCACCGTATTTAGCAATACTTAGTGCGAAGCAAAATCGATACTATGGTGCAATGCTAAGTACGGGACGAGACGCGGTTATGGACAAACACTAAGACTGCACTAACAGTTTTGACAGCTGTCCTAACAGAACACTGCCACATTAAAGGGACCATAGCATTCACATATTTGTGGAATGCATAGCACTATAGAATCCCAGTGCATAATACCTGGGAAATTAACGGATATAAGAGGAAGTCTTGCCCAAACTGAAGGTTGTGGATATCCTAAAATTCCTCGAATCGGGCTAAAGAACTAGTATCCGAGATTTTCCTTAGAAACTAAGTAAGAGAAGGAGACACAATAGACCTTTTAGGTATCAGTCAATGTTCACCGCAAAACATGCATTCCTACACATCCACGTTTTCCTCTTCAAGAATCTGTCTAGAAGATAAAGTAGGTAATTAGATCAATCGCAATCAGTATGTTTGTTTCGTCTCCTTCGCCAGCAGCCGTTAATATCACCGACAAACCCACCATCCCCGAGAAATCACTTTCCACACTTCTTACGTAGTTGAACAGTTCCAGCACAACTCTATTTACGATACACTGTTCGAGAAACCAATAGAATCAGACAAACATAAGAATAGCACACTGTTTGGCAACACCTCTAGTTGCGCCGTAGTCAGTTACCTAGCAACGGACCGGTACTACACAATGACAGTTGCGTCGATTGTTTAGCACAATATGATCGTCATTGATTCATTTGTAAATATCGTTCTGTCCACGTTACTGGCTCTACGCCACTCCTTCGCGCAACGTTTGCCATATTAGCGGACCATTCCAAAGTATATTCTTCACTGATTAAGGCAATGCTGACAAGTGTGACAAAATTATATATTTTCGAGTGAATACATACCTCTACCAGCTAATCTGTGGAACTGTCTCCAAGTAAGTGGTCCCTTGACAGCGGATGGTGCTTCCCACAGCCTCGTCTGGCATTTCTTTTGGATGGCTTCTTGTAATAAAGGTTGTAAACTTCGCATTACCCTGACTATGTCTTGGTTACATTGTGGACCGGTAGCCCTTAGGAAAGGCCACCTGTGCACAGTGATGATTTGTGAATTTTTAGAATTTTTTATATCTTCCAGCTAAAAAGAATATTGATCAGTTAGAAAAAATAAAGCATCAAGTGGTAGGGAGGAGAATATATTATTTCTTTTGAAGTCACTCTGGTTCATTTTCGTCATAATCTAGACATTGCAAATACTTCAGATTTGTTATGAGCTGGTGCAGTGGATCTTCTCTTTTTGAGTTGAGTATGTAGGATTTTACGTCAAGCTTTACGAGCAGCTCGTGATGATTTAAACAGTACGTCGGTAAAAGGGTTAAATGCTAATATTGAATTCTTCATAATATTTACTTAGTAGCATTTTAGCGGTAGTGATCCAAATTGCAATTTTGTAATATTGCATTTAATTTCTCGATAGAAGTATCTGGCTCAAATTTATATCCTTTCGCATCGCAAAAAGTAGAATATTGTCGCCAGATTGTTGATCGAGTCGGAACTGTATCAACAGGCACACAGATATTAACAATTTTACTAATTTCGTTGATCCTAGACTCACCGAATCAACTCATTGTTGGTGATTAATAATGGGGAAGAACACTAAGAGATGAAATCGTTTAAAACATATATCAATCAATGAATAATGATATTGTTTCAGTGTGCAGACAATATCATGCGTCAAAATCGTAATAGATTTCCTGGCGTTTTGAAATCAAGACATTAATTCAAAACTAAAATCGTTCGAAACAAGTAGGTGGAGCTATGACGTATTAACCACTAAAATTATCTGGCTCTTTCTATTATATATCCTCTGTGGAAAGCTACTCATCATTGGCTTTTGTATATGTCCTGTTTTCTCCCTACAACGTATCAACTAATGAAAAAATGTCATTTCACAACAAAGTTTCACTATTTTAGTTCGGCAGCACTGTTGTTGAAGGAATAAGACATTTGTTCACAGAAGCACTCTCAGCGTTATTAACGTTTATTTCTGTGATCTGTGACGTTAGTCGTCTTTGGCTGTCCATCTTGTTTGCTTTGTATGTTTGTCGTATGTTTGTGAGGTTATTGTTGTCGTTTTTATGTTGCATTTTCAATTTTTTTCAAAAACTAAAAACAGAATACAAATATAATGGAGCACAATCTCAAGTTTGATTGACTTTCGTTTTGTCATACACATTTATGCGGATTTTCTATAATAGAACAAGAACTTATATATGATTGGTCGGCTCAAGGTCGATAGGCGTGTAGGGGCTAGTACGTCACACTACATTACACCAATGAGAGCGGTATGATTTTATTCATATTATAAAATAAATAAAAATATATAATTACATCATATAGTGATTTTTAGGTATGGAGATCACGATTATACTGTTTTTGAAAATTAGTGGTCTTTCCCATTCAATAAGTTGAAAAAAATGTCAAAATATTTATTTTTACACCTGAAACCGCGGTAATTAATTATAAAATGAACAAGTGAAAAAACTACTAGTGGATTTTTTTATACATACACTGTAGGCCAAATTAAGTTGGAACATAAATTGATCCCTAATAACATTTTCGTTTGTTAATGGATTTTATTGCTTTTGGGATATGATATCAGCCCATATGTTCTTGTTATCACTTAAAAACTCGGAGGATCAATTTTAACCAGGACCGGACTCACGACGATTAAATCAGTGCATTGAAACTCGTTGCAAAACCGAATGGCGCTACTTTTAGACCAACTAATATGTTTTTAAAGAAGAACAATTATCGGATAAAAAGTCCTGAAAATATCAATAATTTAAAACCAAAACCTGAGAAACGATGTCCTTTTTATAACCAACGTTATCTTCATCGACAAAAATATTAAGATAAATTCAGAAGTCTACCAACTGCATGTTTTTGCGAATTTACAACAAGACGGTGCCCCATCCCATACGTCTAGCAGCACAATAAGAAAATTGCCCCGAATATCGAGCCGGATTTGTGGCCGCCTAAAAGCCCCGATTTAAACCTCGTAGATCACTCCATATGGGGAATTACGACAATTAATGGATTAAAACGAAGAATCGTGTATTGCTGGGACATGTTTATAAATAATTATATTGACCAATGGAGAAGACGCCTACAGGCGTTGATAATGAAGGAAACTTCATCCACAATGATTTCCTTCAAGTAAAAGTGTTATTATTTACCAATCGTATAGTTTTATAGTTCCCAATGTTATTCTATTTAATATTAAACGGTCATTTCCAAAAGATAAATAAGAATGTCTATTCACAAAGCAATTTTGTCAGACTACATGGTAGTATATATTATTTAAAGCCGGCAAATAACGTCCCATAAAAATTCATCATTTCTCATTTTTTTGGTTATAAATTATTGTTATTTTCAGGACTTGTTCTTCGATAAATGTTCTTTAAAAAAATATTACTTGGTCTATAAGTAGCGCCATTCGATTTTCGAACGAGCTTCAATGGACTGATTTAATGAAATCGCCTCGAGTCCGATCCTGGTTGAAATTGATCCACCTAGTTTTTAAGTGATAACAAGAAGATATTGGCTAATATCATATCCTAAAAATAATAAAATACATCAATAAATGTTAATAGTGTTCAAATTATGTTCAAACTTAATTTGGTACACAATGTAAATTAAATTGTCACATAAATGTCATTCAAGGATAAAACAAACAAAAATAATGTAACTAATTACGATATTTGAATAAAATAAATTCTATTGCTTATTCAAAACTTACCTTGCACATTCCCATACTTTCAAAAAAACTTTTACTTTGTTCCAATGCTATGCACGTAACTTCGTGACTATCGGTATATTCCAAAACGTGTATGTTACTGTTACGAATGTTCACTTTCGTCCTCATATAACCACCGGCTACTCGACATAATGAATTTGTAGTATTAGGTATAAAGACGAGTTGTTCCCTAACCAGTTGAATAAGGCTATGCGGCAATGTATCGATTTGATCCCTGTCGATGTTCGGGTCTAATTTTATGGAATTGTTGGAGACGAGGAAAGAAAGTAAAGACGATTTTTTCTTTTCTCCCGGATCTTCTGCTATACCTGTTGAAATATGTTAATTTTTCAGTGGAAATTCGATTGTTATTCGATTTATTTTTAAGCTGGATTTACAAACTCTGTTGTTCCCGTTGTTCGTAGCTCGTCGTTATTTCCACGATACGGGCGATTCGTTATTCACAGTTGTTCCCGAGTAGACTAATTTATATTGGTTTTTCGTTGTTAGCGATGTTGAAACTTGATTGGTCACACAGGTGATGCATGTCATTCGACAGAAAAATTGATGTGACAGATTATCAATGTTTTGTTATTCGTTTCTCGTTTTTGTATCAATATATCAAGAAAGTAAGATAGTAATGAGTTCTTTAACATCAAATCAATTATTAAAATATATAAAGTTTGACGCGATTGGCAGATATCAAGTAACTTCCGTTTTCATTGGTGGAACTGCGAATCACGAATAACAAAATATAAAATTTGGTTATTTGACAGTAACGACGAACGACATGGAAACGACGAACAACACGACAATAACGGTTTTTAAATGCATGTATGTGATGTTTTATTTTAGATCAGCAAGAGTCACAAGCGAATAACGAACAACAGAGTTTATAAATCCAGTTTTATACCAAACAATGAATCATGAATTATTTGTTAAGACAGAGCACTCTGAGTAACAAAAGATCACTTAGAGTGTTTGTCGATTAGGTAGGTTTGGTTTGTGGTGAGTGGGTCTATTAGGACCTCCACTGCGACTCAGTTTTTCGAGTACATCAAATGTCAACATTTGACCATCCTAAAAATTTTATACAGCGCATAAACTTTATAAATTCTTAACAGTGAGTGTTCGTAAATAAAACTTCTTAAATATCTACTAAAACAGCTCGAACTGAAGTAAAACTTTTTAGTCACCCTGTGTATAAGAATGTTACCTGTGATTTCGACTTCATCTTCATAGAACAACCCACTTCCGTGCGCCAATCTTCTATTAACTACTGCTGAAAATCCACAGCTACACCTAATTGAATCTTCGTCATTAGAATGATTATCTTCATTCATCATACTACCATATGGTGGCGGTTGACCCATATTGCTACCTGGATATGGACTACTAGGTTGTGCGCTCGCATGTTGTTTGTCACTTTGCGTGTTGAGAAGATAAATGCCAGCGTCCGCTCCTCTTATGTTACCCACCACCTGAAAATCGTAAAATATTCAAGATATATTCTTATCCAATTAGAAATTGAGTAGTATGGTCTGCTCATTTATTTATTTCGTCACTTTTCCATTTCGTAAGCTCGTGTTCCTTCCACCAATGGAGGGAGCAGGGCGGCATATGAAATAGGGCGTTAAGCGCCACAAATTTTTTCAATTGGAAATAAAAAAATCAACTCCAAGTCGCACCCGCTATATTCTTTGCCAATCGAAGCCGCAAGGGTGCGAAAGAGAGGAGGCGAGATGAAGCCGTGGTAGTGACAACTGTCTAGTGGCAAATGCATAACGCCCAGCCGGCCGGCACCGAGTTTTTCTAAACGCGAACGAACTAATAAGAGACAGCGAGTACTCAGTTATTCAATCAAACAAAACAATAACTCTCTCTCTCTCTCTCATTTTCTCAACTTCCTGTGGGTTACTTACGCCCATAGCAATGTTTCTTCCAAAGCAGAGGTAGTTTATCTTGACTTTCAATAATTTGTACGATGTATATTAGGTCAGTTGAATAAAATATTTAAACTTTAAACTTATAATTAAAATAAGGGAGGGCGGCGAATTTCCGGTCGGCCCAGGCAGAGAAAACCCACGCTACGCCACTTTCTTCCACATAACTTTTTTGCCAAATACCGAGGGAATCAAATATCTTGAAATTTTTTGGTCAATGAAGGTGTTCGCCAACAATACATATTTTTATGTTTCTTTGGAACATAACTTATTTGTTTATGAACCAATTACAATGGTTTTTTGCATTAGGATAGGTTCGTTATTGCTCCAAGATGGTCTTACGTCAATTTCATTGGTATTGGACCTTGGACTTCGGAGATACAGCAAGAAAACAATCAAAATCAAATAGTAAATGTATTGTGATTGAGGTATTGTTAGGTATATGACAACTCCAAAACAAGGTTGGTACCTAACTACGAACAGGGACGTACTAGTATAGCTTCAAGGTGGTTCCAATTTAATTTCATTGGTCCTGAACCTTGGCCTTTGAAGATACACCAAAAAACAATCAACATCAAATAGGAAATGTATGTATTATTAATTATTAATGAAAAAATTATAAGTAATGTATAAATTAAAAAAAATCATTACCTTTCCAGCGGCGTTACAAACACACAAAGTACAACTATCAAAATTGTGATCTCTGAATATGTTAAAGGCAGTGTCGGTGAGCAGAATGTTGAGCACAAGACTGGAGGCTTCTGGAGTTCTTTGCGGTATGCCCGGTGTAGGCGTTGGAGCGGCCTCCACCGAATTGAGATTCTTATTGAGGTATGAGCTGGCCGTCGACGTTGCCGGACTTGCCATTTCGTAGGGCGGCGGGGGCGGTCGGAAACTACCCGGCGTACCCGCATTGTGTAATGGACTAGGAGGAAACAAATTGGTGCTCTGAAAATGAAAAAAGTAAATAAACAAAAATCTATAAATATAAAATTAAGATTGCTTACTTGATGAACACTGTTAGATATAGAGCTAAGAGGAGCGTTCTGATTACTGGAAGCTGTAACGTTGTTGTTGTTATTATTGTTGGATTGTTGATTCGTTTGTTGTTTTTCGACGTGTTGCACCCACGACGGTTTGTACGTAAAATTGGATGGAAGGGGAACAGGCGGTAAACTTTGACTTGGTAAATTTGTTAATGGAGCGTATTTACTGCTTCCGACCATCTTACATATAGGCGGTGGTTTAAATACAAAACTCCAATCTTCTGTAAAAAAATGCTGTCAATAATTTTCGTACAAATCGTAAAGAAAAAAATTATGAAGTATTCGGCTCCTATCTTTGAGAATATGATTTTCAAATGAATCATAGAATTTTGGGCGGCCGTGCACGAGTCACATTTTATATTCAAGGGCCGTCGCAAGAGTTCATATGATCGCTCGGTGGAGAATGGCAGCGAGCGGACTGAAAATGCTGGTTTCGAATTTGAAATTTTTAAATATGGATTCAAATCGTTCGAGAGAAAATTAAATTAATTAAGAATAATATATTTGGTGAGTTGATGCAGTTGTATCCAGTAACTAGTTTTAGTATTTGTTAATCACTTTATTATATAAAATAAAATAATCAGGTTTACATCAAAGTGCTCGTCTTAAAATAATGTTGTACGTCTCGGGACTGAAAATTGGTGTTTAGCAGAAATCCCAGTATTATAACGTAAATTACTATTACCGTAAATCAATATTTACGACTCATCCTGTTCGATAATAATAATAGTACATTATTGATTAAAAAACCATTCCATTGCGTTATAGAATCCAATTATACCACAAGTGTCGGTTTCAAATGATTCAATTTTTTTTTGCAATCAACAAAATACCGTCGGATTGACTCACCTATTTCCGATCACACCTTATTATGACTAAATTGTTTTATAATTACTTTTTACTGATAAGACAAATTTTTTGAAGTCAACAAAAATTTCTAAATAAAAAAACTATACGAACCTATATTTTCTTCTTGCGGACTTCCCATATTCGGATAAATTTCCTGTTTTACCCTCACGATACCGAGATCGGCGGTGAATTCTGGAAGAGGTATGTCAGTTTGGCCGCACGGTGATGCTATTGGATTGTGCTCTAAACTCGGTGGTGTAGGAAACATTTTACTTAATTCTGCCGGGCATGGTATACCCATATTCGGGCAACCGTGTCCCGAAAACCTTTTACTGTCTTCGTGGTGGTTGATAGCAGTAGAGCCCGGTGGAGTTTGTACTTGCATCTGTAAAAATTATTAAATCGGGTGACGTTAAATTTTTGGTGTTGTGATTTGTTTGATGTGAATTAGTCTGTATATCAAAATCATAAGTTAAAGGTGCAAAAAAAGTACAGGTTTTGGATTACCAACAAATATAAAGATAAGAAACTGATTTTGACTTACCGCTTCATCACTACTTGTATAATCCGAATTGTCGAAAATCTGGTCCAGATCCTTATAAGAAGGTTGCAAACCTTCGCTAGTAAATAAATTGTCTGTGGTGATTTTCTTAACTTCTTTATTTTCTTCTTTTACGCCCACTACTTGTCCCCTCTTGAAACCGTCAATGTTGCAGTTAGCACCACCGCCGTCTTCTTCGAATTCGTAGGGATCACCAGGTCTTTTCACTCCGTGCGGCATGGAATTTGTGATCAACGGTGTATCAGTTTCGACCTAATAAATATTCAATTGTCTATAAATACTTGTCATATATAACTAAGTTTTTGTTCTTTTACGAATGAGACAGAAAATTTTTATAAAATAGAGTGAGTCGCCGTTGAGGTTAGTTATACCTAAAATTTGTAGCAGAACTAATGGAAATACAAAATACAGGGCGTCAGTTTTATATTTTACTTTATATTTATATTTCATAAATAAAATTATATTAGTTTTGAAAGTATTTTATTCATGCCAAAATCTGACATCATTAATTAAAATAACATCTTTTGAACATCTGAACTAGTTTTATAGCAAACGATTAGCTAAGATAATACTGAATACTAAATATATAAATATCTCATATTATATTAGCGAAAGATGGAACGGCAGACTTTTGGTAAAAAATATTAGAATACCGTAACACTCCACTAACGGACCTTGAAGTTTCACTCAGTTACTATTTTCCCGTCGATTACCCACAAAATACCAATTATAACCAGGCTATTGAAACCAGAAATTCAGACAAATGTAACGGAGAAAATTATACAGAACCGACAGCATCAAGATCGATCGAGCCATGCTCTGCCAGAATTACAAGTGAGCCAGTCAATTAGTGTTCTCAATCATAGGGAAGGTATTTGGGAGAAAGGATCGGTTGTAAATGTCTTCTACATCGTTCATATATAGTGACAATCGATTGAAAAACTTTTCGAAGAAATCCAATTGATATTCGAGTATCAAGTTGGAGATCTCTGGAACTACCAACTTCTGAAAATGAAGCAACAAGAGAAACTCACATTATACCACCTGTCGAGGCTTCAGTATCCAAACCTGAGCAACCCCTACTTAGAAGAAGTCGAGTTCCAGAAAGGCTCACAGTTTTTGTTCAATCCTAAGGGGGGAGATGTTATATTATGTGATATTTATATACATTATTGCTGAAAAGTCTGACACCAAGGGATTATCCTTGAAACGGATAAAGGAAAAGTCAGCGTTTAGCGTACGGCAGCCTTCTCAAATTTTTTGAAATGACAACCTAGGTCGAGTGACGTATCACAAAGAAGCTTATTTTTTTCTCTTTCCAAAAATAATAGCAATGTATCACTTTATTATAAAATATCAGTTTTATTTTTCTAAATTAAATTATACTTTACTAATGATATGACCTCGTAGGTTTTTAAAATTAAACAAAAAACAATAGTAGGCATTAAAAACGTCAACCACATCATTATTTATGTACAAATTGTCAAAACTGATACTAATTTCAAATTAGCACGAAGTTTAAAACTAAATTAAGAATAAAGGAACATTTATCGGAAGAACAACGAATCGAAATCTTAATGTTAGTTGGATATGGTGATCGCAAACGTTCCCATGACGTAGCAGCTCATCTTTTCAACGATTTAAATCCTGAATGCCCTCCTAGATCTGCAGTGACAAAATTAATAACCAAATGTAATGAAACTGGTAGTGTAAAGGATGTTCCAAGGTCTGGTAGACCGAAAAGTGCAACTAATGAAGGTTAAACTTTAGATGTTCAAGAAAACTCTAATACATCTATTGGCAATAAATCATGGTATTTGTAGACAGTCTATACAAACTATTCTGCATAAAAATAACTTTTATCCGTATAAATTTTCAAATCTCCAAGAATTGGATTTGCTTGATTGGTTCTGTTAACACACATAATTGCCGGTATTGGTCAAATTGTAATCCGCACTGGTTTGAGGAGGTTTGTACACAGCATCCACAAAAAGTTAATGTGTAGGCGGGCTTGGTGAAACACCATTTGATCAGTGCTAAATAGCTAGATTTACTCCAAAATGAAATTATACCTGAAATAAATCGATTATTTCCTAATATGAACGTATACTTTCAACAAGATGTCGCACCTCCACATTGTCAAATAAACGTTAGCTAATATTTAAATACAATTTATCCCCAAGGATGGATTGGTCGAAGAGGCGCAATTGAGTGGCCGGCAAGATCCCCCGACTTGACACCACTTGATTTTTTTCATGGGGCTACTTGAAAGACCGCGTTTATGTTAACAGACCAACTAGCTTGAACGATTTAAAGGATCGCCTACGTCTCGAAATGCAGGGAATTGCTCCACAAGTGATCAACGATTCTATTCGTAGCTTTGAAGAGAAATTGTATCATTGACAACAAACAAATGGGTTCATTTTGATATTTTTGTTAATTTCTATTATAATTTCCGAGTAAAGTGATACATTGCTATTATTTTTGGAAAGACAAAAAAATAAGCTTCTTTGTGATACGTCACTCGACCTAGGTTGCCATTTCAAAAAATTCAAGATGGAGGTCGTACGCTAAGAGCGGACGTCAAAAACATTCGACATTTGCTCTAAAATATGCAGAATAAAGTCTCATTCATCATCCTAGTATTCAGTATTATCTCTGCTAATTGTTTACTATATCATACCATACATTTTTCTGAAAAATTATATACTAATACTAACGGAACTAACAGACGTTGTCCTATCCAAACGTAGGCTTGCCTGCTATTTGATGACATAATCAATTTCGATAATAAAACAAACACTATGTGATCATCACAATTACAAATTCATACATTTGACAGTAAATACTACAAATTCCAGGCTTGCTAAAGCAACCTATAAAATATTTTGTCGATGGTTGGTGAGATTAGGAGATAAGGCAAAGTATGAAATGAAAATTGTATAAATAAACAAGCTTGATGGTTCGACTACACGAGAACACACAACATATAATTGTGCAAGTGAAACACACTGATTTGCTAGATCCGATCCACATATGAACAATATTTGACCTTGAAAATAATTAAGTCAAATTGGAAATAGTAGGCGTCTGAATGGAATGGGCGAGTCCAAAGGGATCAAAATCCGATTGCAGCAGCAACATTCAAACGCACACAAGAAGAAATATATACATATTAATTTTCAAATTTCAACTTACACTTTGACCGGGTTCTTGCTTAATTTCCTGCTTCACAATCAACGGTTGATTTTTACTATTATTCACAACCTCGTTAGTTTGGTTAACAATATAATTTTTATCATAAAGTGCGTATATATCCTGCTTGCCTAGCCTGTTCAATCTCTGGTTCTCCTTCCCATCTGGTTTAAACTTTTTCACTGGATGGTTCAACCAAGCATCCATCGTTGAATAATCATATAACATTTCTAACGTCTGTTCTTCTTCACCAAGTGCAACCTAAAAAAACACAATAATATTATTTAAAATACGACAAATTATCAGAAATTCTTGATTGATTTATTTCTACAGTACGAGTCAAGGTTTTACGTATTCAGCATCTCAGTCTTTTGGCTTTTAGTGCTCTTAGTTGTACCGTTTATATGAAGACTATTGTCCGTATCAGGCTTAACAGTCCTTCACAAGATCCTTCTTGGAGAAACCCTTCCTTGTGCGCTAGTCCCAGAACTTTATATCTCCAGGGAGTTAAAAATCAACTGATGTTCAAATTTATTATCAATTTTAAATATAATCAAGATTTTTTGGTTTAATATAATAGGTGTTATTTTTTTTATAACAGGAAAATGAATAGATACCTTTGACGACGGCACTGATCAACGCCTCCGTTGTTATTATGCCAAAAAATAATAACGGAGCTGTCATTTTGAGATGTTAGATAGAAAATAATGACTCTTTTTAGTAACTCGTGTAATAGCTTTTTGTTATTTAAATATCTCAATAATTCTCTCAAGATTTAGGAAATATTAGCTTGTTTTGCACTGGTTTTTTAATGTGTAATTAGCGTTTAATAGTTGTATTGTTAGCTGTGTCAATTTATTATATTTTTTATTTGTTACATTAAATATTTATATTTTTGAAAAAATCAAAAAATACTAATTAGTGGGTTTTGTAGTTCCCATACAACTACAGCGCTCATTCAAACTACAAGAGCTAACGGGACCCATGTTAGTATGACCAGCAGTTCTCAATTTCTCCACAATCCACTGCTCGTTGGTTACTGCAATAGGCAATATTTGTCAAACACAATGGCATTTTTTGAGAGGTGCTGAATTCAGAGCTGCCCATTGAAATTAAGAATATTCATCCATTTGTTTGAAAAGAAATTATTTATTCAGCTGTGCTATTATTCCATTGAGGAATATTTTAATGCATAATTTTGTACCATGGACCCACTTTAAACTTTTTACTTGTAATTTTTCATGTATTTATTGACCAATTCTCTATTTTATTGTTAGCTTTCGCTACATTTTTAACAGTTTTTATGAAAAATAGTCTCAATTTATTTCAGTGTTATTTAGAGATACCCAGATTTAATTAAATTTGTTCAAGTTTATTGAAAGAGTCGATAAAGTATAATTCGAAATATCTTCTCACCACACCATTATGTGGTAAGTTTGCTTAGTGTTATCATTCGAAAGTTTGTCAAAGTATTAGATGATTTGGGAAAACTGGATCACAAATTCCCTAAAGATTTTATTTTCCTTATTGAAAAGATACCAACATATAGTTGAATCTAAAAATAATGTCCATCACTTCCAAAAAATCTGCATCAACCATTATTTCCAATCGTTTTTGTAGGAAGTAGAAGCAACATTACATTCAACGTAATTCCCTTAATCTGTGGTTAGAAAAGGCGGAATCATCCCTAAATCACCAAAGTCCCGAGATTAATTTCCAATAGTTGTATCTCATAGTTTCAAAGAAAAACAAACAAAATTATTGATAAACTTTGCTCATACTACAACACTTCTAAGGATAATATGTCATGAAAAAAAAATCTACACAACAGCTGAAATAAAAAAAACTGAGGAATCATGGAGCCAATATTATTTATATCAACGAATCCTGGGTTAATATTGAAACTACTAATGTGCAAGTATGGGAAGATACAACAATTAAAAATCCACAACATGCTTTTGTAAATGAATTTACAAGGAGTTTAAGACCTACGAGTGGAGTCCTGAGCACCTCAATCCAAATAATCACGGAATCCACTCCACAGCCAAGCAAGAAAATTTAAAAAGTATTTTGACTTTCACACAGTTAATAAAGTATTCGCAGACATAAATTGGGACACTTTATTGAGTGGAGACAATATGGAAGACCTTCTATAATATAACAAATACAATATTAGAACAGAATCCTACAGAACTGTTGCCGAAAATAGACTCAAGCCATGGATTAATGACAATATCCGAACACAGATAAAACATAAATTTTCAATATGGAAAAGATTTAAAAGAACGAGATACGTCGACGATTATCACATACACAGACGTTTTTCAAATGATCTATCTGAATCGATAAAAAATGCCAAGAATTCATACGAAGTAGATTTGTCAAAATTTGAAAATTCTAAAAAACTCCACAAGTACATAAGATCACACCTTAGTTCTAGAGTTAGTATAACTATGATAAAGACGACAGATGGAACTTATGCAAGGAAGTAGCGGATATAATGGCAAGTACTCGGGCAAGTACTTTCACAACATCCTTCAGTATTGAACCTGAATTACCCAGCACAGTCACTAACAACTCTGTACGCAACCAGGAAAATATTTCCAGAATACATTTCCCTCCGGCAAAAATCCGTGAAAACATTGAAAAACTCAGGTCATCCTCCTTACCAGGCCTTGATGGTATAACTGTCCTGTTTCTTAAAGGATGTTGCGAAAACTTGATACATCCACTCAGTATAATTATGAATAGTTTGTTCCAAAATTCCTTTGTACCAATCAGCTGGATGGTGGTATTTGTTACACCAATTTTCAAGACTGGCAACAAGCTTGACTCAAACAACTATAGACCAATTAGTCTCACCTCAGTGGTTTGCAAAATTATGGAATCAATAATGAGTAATGACCTAAAAAATGTCATGATGCATCACAACATAATTCCTGAACAGCAACATGGGTTTGTTCCAAATCAATCACTTACAACAAACTTATTGAAGTGTGTAGATGATTGGTCAAAACAGCTTGACAGTAATACTCCTATAGGCATTATATATCTTGACTTCTCTAAAGCATTTGATTGTGTCCCCAGGAAAAGACTTTTGATTAAACAAAAACATTTTGGTATATGTGGGCTACTGCTAAAGAGGATCCAGAATTTTCTAGAAAATATACATTTTTGTGTTTGGATTGATGATTGTTTCTCCGATCAATATTCTGTACTGAGTGGAGTCTCTCAAAAAATAACTCAAGACATAATTACACCCTAAATGATGAGCAATTAGTCAAAGTTGAATACCACAATGATCTTGGAGTTACCATAAAGAAGGATTTAACATGGTCACATCATATAAACGATGAAATAAAACAATTTAATTTGTTTAAATCTCCATTATATTTTGAACTGATGTTCAATTTAAAATTAGTGACGCGTTTCGCTACACAGTAGCTTTATCAAACTAGTGAAGATATAATGGTCACGTCATATCCCAAATATATGCAAAAGAGCAAATACAAAATTGTACCTCTTGAAGAAAATATTTTCAAAAAATCACCTGAAACATTTACTAACCTCTACAAAGTTTATTAGACCGATCCTTGAATATGGAGGACAAGTCTGGAGCACAGAATTGGTTAGAGATCGTAACATGCTAGAATCTGTGCAACAGCGAGCAACCCGAATGTCATTTGGCCTCAGGAGACCATCGTACGAAGATCGTTTGAACCAGCTTTGTCTGACTACATTTGACAACCCAAGACATCGTGGAAATTTGATACTTATCGAATTCTAATATGTTCAAGATTAATGCTGAAACTCGATTGCGAGGACATAATTTCAAACTCAAGAAAGAGCCTTTCAGGAAGACAACACGATATGTCTTCTCCGCATGGAACAATTTGGACATAGATACAGTTAATGCCCGTCCCATCTAACAATCCTAATCTACTTTTTTTCAATATTATTTTTACACTTTCTGTTTATTGTACACTTTCAGTCCATATTCTTTATTTTATTTTATTTTTTTCAAGTATTCATTTTAATGTAGTTTTACAAATTTTCAATTTTTTTTCATACTACCTCATTTCATGTGTAAAATGGGCTTTTATAGATTTATACCTCAGCCCATTCTCACTTTTTAATAATAATAATTCTTGGTGATAATTTACGCAGTTTCACACCTGTGGGAGAGAGGTTTTGCTCTTGGCAATATTTCCCTCCCTTAAACAAAACTTTATCTAACTCCATTACTGGTGTTATGTAGATGGTATCTAAATGTGAAGATATAAAATTTAAAATATACTTACACTCACCTCGTACTCTTTACTGATCAACAAAGGCCTCTTTAACATCGGCAAACTAGTCACATTCGACTGCACTTCATTCTTTGTTTCGGCTATTCCCGCCGTTGTAGGACTGTTCCCAGAACTATCGATACTTTTAAGAGGCTGATCTGGCGTATGTGTCTTTTCTAACGGAGAAGGATCGGCTGTTGGAGGATGAGGAGATAGAGTTGGCATCGTTTGATCCCCTGGAGGAACTGATGCTGGTTGCGAATGAGGATTTGGTAACGGCGAGGGAGCTACTGATGGAGGTGAGCCAACTGATGGAATAGCAGTGGATTCTTGCGTTCGGGGATAAGATGGAGGCCCGCCTTGTGGTGTATAAGAGCCGCTGTTACATCTGAAATAACAAAAATTAATGGCAACCAT
The DNA here is from genome assembly GCA_947563755.1 of Lochmaea crataegi. Classification (NCBI taxonomy): domain Eukaryota; kingdom Metazoa; phylum Arthropoda; class Insecta; order Coleoptera; family Chrysomelidae; genus Lochmaea; species Lochmaea crataegi. Next base: position 25,689,548 of record OX387434.1, read on the forward strand.
TAAATTTTTTATCATATTATTGTTAGATCATTAGAGTGTGTAGTAAAAATTGTTTTCTAATATAATAGTTATGTCAAATAAGAAGCTAGTAGCATTTGAAAATAATTAGAAACCATGGAAATTAGTACACACTCTCAATGGTAAAGGCAAGATGGCAAGCTTTTGATGATTTTTTATTAATATAAATATGAAGAAAATGAAGGAAAGTACAGAATTTATAATACTGAATACAAATAAATATTATTATTTATTGATTAATAGGTAAGAATAGAAAGGATATGCAACCTTATATTATCATATTTATACTTTTCAGTTTAAATTGTCAATTATCTTAAATTTAAGTGTAACTTTTATTAAATTCATAACAGTAAATTCTGAATTTTAACTGTAAATTCTGTTAAATTTGCAGATTTCAACTGTACATTCTATTTGAACTCTAAATTCAGTTAAATTTGCCAGTTTTAATGGCAAATTCTGTTAAATTGGGCAATTTAAACTGTAAATTATTCAAAATTAGATGTTTAAACTGTAAATTTTGTAAATTTTTCTATTTAAAATCTATATTACCGTATATTAAACCCAACTCAACCCCACTCTGTCTATAACATCCTACTCGAGTGAAAAAACGCATTTAAGCACGAAATAAAAAATAATCGGGTTTTCTAAGATTTGTCCCTAAATGACTTCTTAGTCTCCTACATTAAAAATAAAAAGCTTGTCAATGTTTTTTTGACGCAACAGGTTGCAACCCATATTTTCTCTAAAAAAATTATTCATAACCTATATATTTTCGATTATGTTTATTTAACCAGTAGAATATAGTTTATATAATTGAACCTGTTATAGTTTTATTTTTTTTAAATTGTTAACTATGTACTAATTATAATTTCAATTATAGGAAACTATTTGTTTATATTATATTTTAACAAAACAGCCTTCGAGAATGATAATGTATATATTTGCATTCTTGTATTAAAAAGAACAATTTCAAATAGTTATATCATTATAATATTTGTACTGAAGTGATAAAAAGACGTGCTTTTTACAGAATAAATCAATAAGGACCATATAATACAAATATTATAATCATTATTTTAGTTATTGCATTTTAAATTTGTCATTATAGTTTTAATAAAAAATGTACACCTGTTTTGTGATATATTATTTTACAGATGTATAATAATTGCTATTACTCACGGAGAGTGTGGGTAATAGACATTAAACATTTGTTGAATAATATACTTTATCCACAACCATAATATATAAGTTTGTTAAAAAAATACAAAAAATATTTATACAATAGTAAATTTTCAAATTGTCACATTTGACATAATCATTGAATGATATTATTCCCTCAAAACATAATTATTGTTCAAATATTTACCTTTCGATTTGTTAGGTAGATTTGCTGTGACACTAGCCATTAATTTCAGAAGTGTACAAGACATATCTTATAAATATGATTCATTATTAGACATTTCTCCAGTATTGGAAATAATGCCATTCAATGGATACAGGGTACTCTAAAGCAATAAAAGTGACTGGGATAAGCTTGAGAATAAACCCAAGAATCTTTCAAACGAAAATCACAGCATACGAAAGTATATCCAGTTCAGTTCAGTATTGATAAAAAATAAAAAAATGTAGAAGGCAACAGATTATCATCATGTCAAATAATCAAGCAGCCATTGAAGGATTGAGTTCTTATGTAATCAGTTCTAAAATGATATGGAAATGCCTAGAAAAAATCAATGAACTAGTCAAGAACAACATCATCACTTCACTGATTGTGGTTTGATTTCCCAAAATAATTAACAAAAAATATAATGAATACACCACAAGGAACATACAGAAGGTAGAAAGAGAGATGAGCAGAAACATCCTATTCGAGACTAGACTGTAACCATTTTGTGATATCTGCACCAATGTAAAATTGGAAGAAATAGGTAGTGCCGAAAAAAAAAGATCTGACCATTGGAAATATTTAGTAGGGCTAAAACAATCAAGGATACTCCTGGGAAACTACAACCAGGAACCAAATTCTACATATCATATACTTACCAGATAATATATTAATTAATAGTTGTGGATAAAAGTATTTACTTCTTCAAGTTGTACCTTAAAAATTATAATCTGGAGTCTTTTCACTTGTGGTTTCTTTCTCATAACATTTTTCACATCAAAAAAGCCTACTGATTTATTCTGCATTATAAAAAATATGGGTTATAAACCCTAAGTAGTAAGTAAAATGTCTCATGTTTATTAGTAGATAACACTGGAGAACAAATAGTTTATCTTAGACCTGTGTCTTGCTTTTGGTTAAATTTTAACTACAAGTTCAAAAATAACTGCAGTTGTTTCTGTTTACCACGTCAGTTTTTCAAGCTAAATGATATTCCTAGCTTTCATCTCAAAAGGAAGAGTTCGGCTCTCCACTGCAACTCACAAAGTCTATTGTATTGTATTCATATTTCACCAAACAAATTCAGCTCCTTAGCAAAGCCAATTAGTATTTTTGAATAATATTTCAGGTCTGCATCAAAAGAGACCCTGCTAAATATCAGAAACTTGGTTCGATCCTCGGCAGTACTGGTACAAAGTGCTGCTGCTGTTCCATCATCTTCCACACAAAAATGGCAAGTCGGATATTGCAACAGTCCAAGTCTTACTATATGATTATTCAGACGGTTAGACAATATTGGTCATACTATTAGATTAGATCTGATGATATGGCTAACGGCCTATACCACTGCTACCTTTTCAGATCTATTGTGGTCCTCTGAATTAGATTACATTCTCCAACCTGACTCTTTTTAAGTAGCCAATCAGCTTGAGACTGAATATTTCATGTAATTTCTTGCCGGTGGCGTCTCATCGCCTAGTACAAGAAACTGGACATTCGCCATGCAGTCGCACTGGTATAAGATGCGTTTTGCAGTATCCTCTTCTAGGTGACCGAATCTGCACATGGCTTCATCTGTCAACTGCATTAGTTTTCCATGCCTGTTAAGCTTACCTACTAGGCTTTGACGGTTTTCCTATCTTTGCTTATTAGGTCTGCCGTAAAAAGTTGGCGAATGTCATACTATAATAGTCTAACACTTGTTTGGTAACATTGTTGTAATGAATTCAGATGAACCAATTCTGGTAAATTTTGCTAGAATTTTTAACCTTTTCTTACAGTCCAGACATTTAATGTTTGACAAAACTTAGTGAGATGTCAATGACAGGTTCAGGTCCGATAAAATCATCTACAGAATTTTCCCTTGCAAAGTAGTCTTTTCATTGCAATCTATATCAGAATGGCCGGGGATCTAGACCAGAGATAATTTTGTTATGTCTTCCTATTGAGGAGTCATTTTTGGCAGTTTGATACCAACTTCGACGTTACACGGTTAGAGCTAGTGCTTTTAAAGCTGCTTATCTGTTTGAGAAAAATTGTATTGTTTTATGAGTGAGGCTGTTTTCTACCAGACTCTCCATACATGAATAAATGTCGTAAATATCCACCTGAAATACCAGACTGGTTGATATTTTTGTCCTATGACTGCAACTGTATACACCTGCACCAGTGCCTGAAGGTGTTTTTAAGCAATATATACACATATAGCATCTGCTCTTAGTAGTTCATCCTTTTAGAAGACCCAGTCACCTCTATTTAAAAAGGAGCAATTACTAAATGTACACCACCATCCACGACCTGCAAATCTTAATAATATCAATCACCCTCTTCCTCTTAACTGACTGCACCATGCCTCTGTGAAAATGCAATTGAATGCTCTTGACGCAAGCAAGCATGCTTATTGCAAACATATCTTTGCAATGAATTTTGAAAGTTGATCAAGCTTTCTTATTTTTCAACTATAACAAGCTGCTGGGAAATGCCAAAACTGGACACTTGAAACAGTGTCTTTCAACTCACAAATCTTCCAACAAAAACTCACAGTTTTATGTGAAGCATTGATATAATATTCTTTCTGACGACAAGTCGATATTTGTATCACCAGCTTTCAGGTTAGATCTTAAGAGACCAAATTGGGCGCTACTCAATCAGTATTGCTGGCAAAGGAAGAAACATACATCTTTGGAAAGAACAATAATGTGATCCACATAGTATTATCTTAACATGGTAAACAGAGTTAACTACAGTCTTGAAACCTGTATGCTTATAAAACAGTTTAAAAAAATCAAACTCGGCTGAAATTTAGTTACAAATTGTTATCCAGTGAAATAATTTGGTTAAATCGAATTGAAATAAATATACCATTTTGTCTATAAGTTTATGAACAATCATCAAACCTGTTAATAATTATTGTAATTAATAATAAATATATTGCAACTAACTATGGTTTTGTTAAATTTTTGTTAATATTTTATTCAAATAAAATTACTAACAAGTATATTAGAAGCGAGTGCTAGACAAAATGACCGTATATTGATGATGGCATGAAAGTTGCTATAGCCCGTCACCCCTCTTTTTATATTTTGAACAATTTTCAAGATAATCATTTATTCAAAAAAAAATATGTTTTCATTTGCGTTAAATTGGGAAAGTTTTAGCTACATACCTGGAATAAGGGAAAAAATAGTTCTTATAGTTGTCAGTGTAGATCCATGAGTTTTTTTTAAATTTATTTTTTGTGAAGAAAATTATATATTTAAAATAAAATCGATCATAATGTAAATCTTTGGTAGATAATTATTTAGATTTTGCTTAAAATTTGTCCAAATTATAAAGTACGAAGCGAGTGACCAACCTTTCAATTGTTAGGGGTAACAAAGGCGAGCGTCTATGAAAAGGAACTTTAGTCCTTCCTGTCTTTCCACTTGACCGGGGAGATGCCCCACTGCTCGACGTCCATTTATTGAAACTACTAGGAGGTGCTATAGACTTTCTACACCTGTAATTGTTTTTCATATTTAACAAACCAGAACTGAAGATAACACATTTCACAACAATAAAACTTTTTTTTAAATTCGTTTAAATCAAATTTCCGTTATTTTCAGTTCTCTGTAATAACTTAACACATAAGCAATTTAAAAAAATCAAATGAAAATTCAATATAGATTTAATTACATAAATGTTTCATTTAAAATTTAAAATACTTACTTTGCACAAACACAATTCGTCCTTCTCGTTGGTTCAACAAAATCCCAATTACCGCTGAATTCCTTATCCTGCTGCGTATTTTGACTACCCCCCAATATACACTCTTGCCACGTTCGTTCTGGTAACACTGTAGCGGCTGTGGGTTCTCTCGACATGGAATAAATATGTTCAACAGACACCTAAAAAGAGTTCATAGAATTTAGATATTATCGATACCATCTTCAAGGAGGAAATAGCACAGTCTCTCCCTGCTGTGGATATCTGACCATGCTGGTGAACAAGGAAATTAAAAAGCTGATGAGCTAGCGAGGAAGGCAGATGCCAGTCCCTTTGTAGAACCTGAAAAATTCTATGGGATTGGTTCTAATGTCTTCGGGGCGGAGGTAAAATGAAAGAAAAAGACAGCATTGCTCTGGAATTGTCTTCAAGGGCCCCGATTTTCGATTTGACTCCTATGGGAAATATGGCGGCTTACCCATGAGAATCAGATTTCGCTATTCTGCAGCAGTGTAGGAATATTCTCCTACAAAACGCATAGGAACCTATTCACATGGTCCTATAAATGATGGAAAATGTAAATCAGTCACCAAAGCGCATGCGCACCTTTTGCATTCATTTGCTTTTAGGTTATTTCTTTTTTGTATACGTTTTATGTGAATAAGATAATTTGAATATTCTTAATTAACAACTTAAGCTGTATAAAATAGAGGAGACAATTGTATTGTAACCATGGATGAAATCGTTATTTTAAATCAATTGGAACATCATGGAGTTAGAGAATAGGCTTGACAGAGAATATTGGTCAAAATGGCACAAATTTAATTGAGATGCTAAATAATTATATTTCTCCGCCGTCTAGTGTATGCATTACCAAAGAGGATGTTACAAAACAAAAACAGGAACAATTTCAATTCTCAGAGCTGCCAATACCACAATACATCATACAATCATAGAACACCTAAATGGAATTAGCATGCTCAAGCATGATTGGTTAGAATTATATGAGAGTCTATCTCAGACCTACCCTCTTATAGGAAAGTAAATTCCGATGGCAGTATTGGAAACAATTCATATAGGAATATATTCTCATGAAGTGGAAAATCGAAGCCCACCTGTCCAAAATATCTATTCGAGACTCCAGCTGGGAGATGTCAGAGGTAATGATGAGCCTTAACAAAAACCAACTAAGAATCTTTAGTGGCTTTCCCATGAGCATTGTTAACACAATCAACAGTGCAGCATTAAGCTTAAGGCATTAAATGAATGTCACTCTGGCAATTGGCACAATGCATCCGACATAGTTGCCCAAATTAAATCCAATTGTTTATATTACTTTTTTTAAATAAAATACCAAAATTTATATTAATTTTCATTCAATTCCTGTTTTCCTAAATAGACCATAGCCGCCAATGTACTTCGAAAATTAGTCATAGGATAGGAGATTTTTTGGCCAGAACCTCAAGATCTACAATATAGTTACTTTTATCAAATTCCGACATTGAAATGTCATTAAAAGTATGCGAGGTTCTTTAATCTTAGTCCAAAAATGCCAGGTATATTTCAACATTCCTAATTCTCATCTTCTCTATTACTTGTTTGATGTAAAGATATGGTCTTGCCCACTTCTTTCCTTTCTGAATCTCCTCTGCAGTTCTACTAGTTGATTTTCTACCACTATCTTTAACTTTCTGCATAACAGCATGATGCCTCTGTAATTTCCACAATTTGTATTGTCTCCTTTTTTAAAGATCAGCACTATTATTCCAATTTCCCAGTCCCTGCTTATTTCCCTCGTTTTAAAATAAATTATATGAAGATAGTATTTGCTTGCCCCTACAAGTACATATATTAGAAATGACCGTCTCTGCTAGAAAAAGAAGCGGCAACACAGTGCGCAGTCCTGCCATTTGAAATACACTGGTTATACCTGACCACACTGGACTCTCTGTCTGAATACCACTATAATAGGTTTGTTATACGTTCATTAACGTCCAAGGTTCCCCTTTATTAAATAATATTTTTATAAGCTTACCGTATATGGTCCCGGTTGTACAACCCTACTGCTGATATTCACCGGACTGGGTGGTGGAGTTTGCACCATCGTCACCGGACTACTACCCCTTTTCTCTGTTCGATCATCGATAACTGCTGCTGTAGGACTTGTCGGTGGTAAACCGTTTAAAACGGTGGTATTTGCACTTTCATCCATATCAGTTACCAAGACGTAACAAGATGGATAACGCATTTTAACGCCGCCAACGATTACTTCTACGACGCTGCTGTCTGTGACTGTGTTGGTTTTATCCAACGGGTAAAATTGACTCCAATCATCTAATAGGCGAGTTGTTGCTTCTGGTGATTTAAAACTGTGGCCGGTTAAGATGCCCGATAGACCGAAAGGGGCTAGGATCACTAAAAACAAATACTTAAATTGTAAAAAAAATAATATAAAACTACCATATAGTAGGGTTTTTGTATAGAGTGTTTCATAAGACAACTATTTCTTTGAAATGCCAGATGTTAGGTAAAGTGGTACGAAAATATTTTTCCTCCTACCCCAGTAGAAAGTACACACTTTCCTCCCTCATATCAGGAAGGAAACTCATACTTCCCACCCTAGGGAGGGAAGTACTCACTCTTTACTGTTATCAAAATTTATAAACACGAGTTATTTTAGAAGTCAAAGATAATAGTTTAACGTTTTACAAAATTTGAAAAATAATTTTCAAAGAACAGACCGTTTACTAAGAAGCAACAACTACTTCTCGGACTATATGCCCCGACAGACATTGAATTACACTTCTAAAGTAAACGGGGTTGGTATATCTGCAAGATAGAATAGAATAGAACCAACCCCGTTTACTTTAGAAGTGTAATTCAATGTCTGTCGGGGAATATAGCCCGAGAAGTAGTTGTTGCTTCTTAGTGAACGGTCTGTCCTTTGAAAATTATTTTTCAAATTTTGTAAAGCGTTATAATAGTATTAAACTATTATTTTTTGACAATATAAATATAAGCAATGTGCTGAAGACAACAAAATAAATAATAATTCAGAAAAATGTTTAATAAGTGGGAAAAATTATATGTATTACACAGGAGTAAAGTGCCTTTTCCTCCCTTGAATGATTACTGATGTAAACTACATGCGGGAGGAAAAGTGGCACTTTCGTCCCTAGTAATACAAATAGCTATAATTTTATGGTATTTTACTGAGTTTTAATTACAATTTTTTTTAAATTTCATTAAAAAAGTTTGCCTGGCTTTCCCAAGTTCAAGAATCACAATTTTCAAATATAGGATCTTATGAAAAGGTAAACAAGTATTGCTTTATGAGAAATTCCTACACATATTTTAGACACTTAAAAAATACTTGGATCTGTTTATAAGAATTAATTATAAATTTATGTCTATATATTTTAACATAGATAAGTCAAAATTTACTTTTTTTAAATTGACATAGTATATATACCTTTAAGTCCCGCTGTTGACGCCTGCGCCTGCTGAACATGCCATCTGGACAATCTTCGAACCGGTGGATGCTGTCTGACGTCTACAGATGCGCAAACTGAACTTTCGCCATGTACGAAGAATGCGAATGAAAAGCTGAGATGCGCGTTTCCAACGGAAACACCATCCGAATTGGTGTTAGCATTACTTACGCCTTCACTAGATCGTTTCACAGGCGCACCGCACGGTTGCACGAACCATTTGCCGATACGAATAAAATCGCGCGACAGAAGGCATCGTTCGATTAAGTTGTGGAGTGCCTTAAAAAGTAGAGAACGGCATTCGTAGGAAAGTCCTGATTCCCAGGAGCCCTGTTCGCAATCTGTAACAAACAACATTCAATTAGTATACAATATTTATATTTAGATCATCATAGGCGTGCGCAGACTTTTTTATTAGGGGGGGCCATTGATTCATTCGAGTATGCCTATTAAAAATGATAATTAAGCAATAACGCTGCCTTTTCTATAATGCAAAAGTCCATTGTAGGCTCATCGGCGAAATAAAAAAACGTCGTTGCCCCATTTCTAATTGAAAGATTTAGTAATTACGCAATTATGAGTAATATAACAAAATATATTGAACCAAAAAGTAAACTAGAAAAACAAAACGTAACATTCGTAACATAACAATACATGGAGTCCAGAGGAAAAAGATAGATAATGATAATATCCTATCAACTAATCTACAAACGCATTCGACGTGTTGCTTCGGATAACACTTTAAACTCGTCTATTACATTGTCATAATTCACATTCGCCGTTTTCTCTTGTTCAATGAATAAAAAGAGAAGTGAATCGAGTCTCTGTTGTGACATGGTACTTCTTAGTTTTGATTTAACTTGAACCATTTTTGAGAACGAACGTTCACAAGAGCAACTAGTAACTGGTATGACAGCAAACATTTTTAAAAGCGTGAAAAAGCTGGTGTATATTTTGTAGTTGTCTGAGGAAAGGATCCAAGCCATCCAATCATCAAGATTAACACCTTTAGGAATAGAATTATCAAATTTTATTAAACTCAGTTCGGCAAGTAATTCTTCTTTTTTATTTTAAATTTATTTTCAATTGGAGTGAAATCGCCCTCACAATTCAATAATAGTACTTCGTTCACACTATTAAGAATGTCTGTCGTTTCTTGACTAAAACGTTGGTCTATTCCGGAAACAAGTGAATCTAAAAATGGATAAAATGTGTTTATTCTAACAAAATCTTTCATATTTCCAAATTCATGTTGATTATCACACATCTGATCTATTTTACGCGGAATTTTTCTTTTCCTAGTTTACGGAATTGTAATACCATGTTTGTCTAACATTTTTTCAAGTTCAACATACATTTTATTAAAAAAAGTTTCAAAATCCAGTCTCAATTTTTGTAAACTTGATTGTAAACTCTTCACAGAATTGATTGCGGGCAGTAAATTCAAATTTTCCGTTTGTAATGCTTTGCTTACTTTGAGTATCATTACTAGAATAGGAGCAGTCATATGTAAACAAATCAAGAAATTAAATGATTTCAACTGCGCCAGTAATCCTACAGCTTTTATTTTAAGATCAGATTGTTTGGTGGTTTCAATAATTTCTTGAAGAGCTAATATCAAAATTTCTTAATTATCCTTTACTGCAGAAACCGCTTCAGATCTGCATGCCCATCTAGTTGTTGACAACGATTTCAATGTCTTGAGTGACATATTTATACTGTTAGCTATTTTCTCTAGAATTGCATGTCTTACGCAACTACCTTCGAGAAACGAATAAACACATTGAATAATTCCAAAAAAATCAAATATTAACTTGTTATTCCAGTGAGAGCAGCAAGCATCTACCAGAGTTAAATTTAAACAGTGTGCGTAACAGTGAACATATAATATATCAGGGTTATTTTGCTTGCATCGCGACTGAACACCAGAAATATTTCCAGACATGGTCGAAGCTCCGTCAAAACATACGGAAACTACTTGTTCCCACTTCAATTTCAATGATCTTAGAACATTATCCAAAGCATTAAAAATGGATTCTGAATTTACAGAATTTAATCTTTGTAAACCTATAAACGTTTCTATAGGTTTGTTTATAGAAGGGTCGAAAAATCGAATTACGATAGACATTTGTTCGTGATGACCACAATCAGATGTTTCATCTGCTATCAAAGAAATATGTTTTCCATTTAAAGTGGATACGATACTTTGAATTATGACATTATGAATAGATAAAATAATATCGTTTTGGATTTTATTGCTAACGTAAAGTGCATTTTTTGGTCCTTCTGTTAAATGATATTTTGAGGAATTAGAACGATTAGGGTGGGCCATGGCCCACCCTGCTCCCCCCCCGTGGGCACGCCTATGTAGATCATGTATTTGTTTCAACAGCTCAACAAATACACTTTTTGTAAATCAAAAGGTTGGCGATTTACATTGTGATACATTTTTATTCTACCTAAAATCGAATATGAAATTGAACTGAAAATGGCAGCCCTAAGATGTTTGCAACTACGCTAAGCAACAGTTATTTGTTTGGTTTACCAGGGTGTCTAGCTCTTGCTTCGAATAGAATTCCAGTATTTTTCCCGCTTTTTCCCGACTATTTTTCACAATTTCCCGTCACAATAAAGCAAGAGTTAGGTCCTTTAAAAACATAGTTTATTTGCAAATAATAAAATACACTTTTTACACGTTTTTACACTCATACAAAAAATTAATTATTTTCAATGCTTTTGTAACTCTTCAATTTGATCGTCAATAGCCAAAGCTTCTTTTATTAATTTTTTCTTTTTAGTTTCCAGTTCTTTCATCTCTTCGGCTTTTCTCTTCTTTTCGTTATCCTCCCTTATTTTTTTTTGATCTTCATTTTTCTTATTTTGCAAAAGTGCTCTGCTCTTGTCACTGCATCGTAAATAAGACGTAAGGCTATGAGTTTCATTTTCTACTATGGCTTCTTTATTGACAGAAAACCCTTGCTCAAGTGCAGCATTACATTGTGACATGATCAAAATTAATTGCAAAAAACATTTCAAATTTTGACTTTCCTTATTAGACATTTCTAAAATGTCCATCCAAAATTTATCAAGACGCTTTCACGACGATTGTATTTTTTCATACAATCCATCCCGCCAGTCGAACGCAAGATGTCATTATATTCTTGTTTGATTTTATCTTCCGTAGATCCAGAAATCAATTTATTTTTTTCAAGCAGAGCTTCCAAACACAGGTCAAATCGCTTTTGAGCTACATGGGTCTGACTTGAAATCAAATTTGGGTCCAAACATGTTATATACCTTGTCATATTATACAAAAGTGGTGAGCGCTCTTGTATTTTTTCATCATTGCGACATAGCAATTTTTACAGTCATTCATAAATTTAAATGCTATTTCTGTAGATGGCTTAGCTTCCTTTAGAGCACTTTTTGTTTTGAATCCTAAATCCACTTCCTTCCGTGTCTATTTTTATTACAGAAGAGTTTTCTTTTCAAAACTTCCGGTTTCACCACGCATTGCATGAAGTTAGTGGTCAAATATGTCAATTCTCCATACAGCAGAGGAGCTAATGGAGCTTCCGATTGAAACGCAACAAGGAATGGATCAACTAAATTTGCAGCCGTAATAAAAAAAGAAAGCTTTGCTCTAGCAAGTTCGTCTAAAACAAATTTTGAGACTGCTTGAAATAGTTTATTACCGTTATTGAGATCGTTTTTCTTCTCCTCTTTGGATGAGAATTTAGCATGAGAATGTGAATTTAGAATTATATTTCATATGTATGTCTAAGGTCACAAAATACCTCATTTGGAAGATATTTTAATTATTTTTACGCCAATAAAAACTTAATTATGATTTTTTAGTGGTTTTAGTGACATATCGTGAAGTGAATGAATGAATCACATTATAATCTCAATAACCCTCGTATTTATTTTATTATTTTATTAAACGATTTTCAACAACAAAATAAGTTAATCTAAAATCACTTAACGTAATAAATGTTTAAAGTGTTCTCCCATAACTTCTTGGCAGTAAAAGAGCCTATCAGAGAATTTTCTTCCAACATTCTCTAGCATTTCTGGGATTGTTTGGGTACATACTTGTGAAATTCGATCCTTTAATTCGTTGATGGAGACAGGTTGAGTTACATACACTTTCGATTTTAACTAACCCCATAAGAAGAAATCTAATGGAGTTAGGTCAGGTGAGCGCGGTGGCCATTCAATTGTTCGTCTTCTACCAATCCATCTATTTCTGAAAGTTTGGTTGAGATAATTGCGTACTTCTCTTGAGTAATGTGGCGGAGCACCGTCTTGTTGGAATATTACGTCAATATCAAACTCTCCTGGGTGTTGTACTATTTGATTTATTTCGTTAGTTATCTGTTGTCGTAATAAATTTAAATAACTCTCGCCGTCTAAATTTCTGTCCAAAAAGAACGGGCCTATTATGTAGTTGCCTAAAATTCCAGCCCAGACATTAAGTTTTTGCGGGTATTGCGTGTGCAGGTCACGGTAAATGTGAGAATTAGTCTCACTCCAGTATCCAGTCTATTAACCTCACCATTGAGTGTGAATGTGCATTCGTCAGTAAAACAAATATTTCTGCAATAATTGGCAAGAATCGAAATTTTTCCGATATTATTTCACAAAATTCTATTTTTCTGTCGGCGACGTCTTCCAATAACTCATGTGTCATAATTAATTTGTACGGATGAAATTTGTGCTTTTTGAGATATTTTTTTACTGTTGTACAGAAACTTTGAATTATTGACCACGGAAGAAACTACATCAATTTGTGTATCTTCAGATATTGGCTTTCGTCCGGCTCCTTTTGCTTGTAGTACTCTGCAAGTGGTTAGGAATTTACTCACATGTTGTCTTAAGTAATTTCATCAGCCCTGTAGAAAATTGTTATTGCCGCAACTTTTTCTTCTAACGGACGAAAGCGTACCATTGTTGTAATGCACCGGAAAATACAAAAGCTTTAAATGTAAAATAAAACTGAAAGAAATCAGCAATAATTAATTTGACGTTGACAAGCGATGCGAAGTAACAGGGAATGGCCAGGGACTCAATTCTTGAACTTATGCGGATGTCAGTAGCATACGAATTAAATTCGAACGAAAGATTCCAATACGAACCTCAATGTCAATCTTTATTCTTGGATAGTATGCGGAAAAACTTCCGCATACGGATGTTTTATTCGAATAAACAGTTTGAGAACTTCTCCTTTTTTTCCCGGCGGATAATTTTCTCAGCAAATTTTCTACTTTTTCGTAGGTGTGCCGAAACAAATGTAAAATGTGTCAAAAAAACAAGAACCTGCTCACAAAATAAACCGAAATTCATTTCCCAAACGTAAAACGATATTAATTTTACTTACTATTTTTGCTTTTTTCTTTATTTTACACTCTATCAGACTTAATATATGTTTAACCATGGATCGTGCACTTAAGAAAACTATCAGCAAGGACCAGAGAAAAGTGTTAGTGCAATTTAAACTTCCCTATGCTGAAATACTATACGACGATTATTGCCATCAATTTCGGCTTCTTCCAATGCTCCAATCGCCCCCAAAAGGGATAAATACTCCAACTTAGGCATAAACAAACCTTAATACCTACCAATAAATCACAAGAAGAAAATATGAACATAGTAAGTTTTAGTTCGTTGTTCGTTACCGAGTTCGTTACCAAAAGAAAGTCTTCATTTACTGCTCACTGATATTGATCCCAAAACCATTTTTCCACATAAACAGAGATATTTTTAAATTTTTCACAAGTACCTACCAAAACTCAAATACAAAAGAAAGCGAGTAAAAATAATAAAAATAAACAAACATCTGTAAAAGTGTGGTTAGAGGTTATAGAATATCTCAATTCGTATACGGAAAATCAAATTCGCCAAGCTTGACCCATTCGATGTCAAATTCGTATAACAAAAGTCGCATACCGATTTCAAGAATACAAATACTCGATTTCATTCGAATTTTTTCCGAATACCGCCAAATCCGTATACGGATATATTTCAAGAATTGGGTCCCAGAACTTATTCTGTACTACCTACTAGAAACATAGTGTCATTTTAGTGTTATTGTTTTGTTCTTTTCAGTTTTTTGTTGTGATAGTATAACTACCAACTATGCATACTAATACGAACTTTTTACAAACTTAGTAAATAAATTATTTATTTTGATGTACTTTTCTTTTTAAAATACGTTTGACAAAGCAACAAAATAATTACAAGGGTTATTTTATTGGCATGCTTTTTCATTTACTTCACGGTAAGCCACTAAAAGCATTAAAAAATCCTAAATTGTTATTATTGATGTAAAGATAATTAAAATATCTTCGAAATGAAGTATTTTGTGACCTTAGTTTCCATTACAAATAGTAACGCCCTCTATCACACAATTGAAAATTGAAGTCAGGTGCATGTCACTATTAGTAGTTATAGTATAATTTCCTCTAGTTTTTATTTCATTTTTATATCTCATTGCTTTCGGGTATAAGATATTACCTCCTAAATTTTTTCGCATGTGTTTAGTATCTATATTATAATTATTGATAATACCCTGTATATGAAAACAATTTAACGCAATTATAGGTACGTTATAAA
This sequence comes from Lochmaea crataegi, assembly GCA_947563755.1. Lineage (NCBI taxonomy): Eukaryota > Metazoa > Arthropoda > Insecta > Coleoptera > Chrysomelidae > Lochmaea > Lochmaea crataegi. The sequence goes on from OX387434.1 coordinate 25,704,761, forward strand.
ACTTCAAATACTTAAAACATGAACAAATCAATCGAATGAATTTTATTTTTAAACAAGAATTGCTAATCCAAATAAATCCTTTGTTCTCAAATTGCACCTGTGTTACTAACAAGCTTCGCGCCCACCTCTATTCAAAGAGTAGCGGTGGCGGCATAGAATCCTGAGGAAGGACGACAATCTAGTTGTCTCAACACTCGAAATAACCAACCAGCCGGTATGCGACGTTGCCGACGTTCGTCTAACAGCTTTATCGACTGATTTACAAAGCAGCGGTGGACATGAAACGTTTGCCGCTCAACAGATACAGAGTTTCAGGTTATTTTGCCATCGATACGCATGCATCTTTCACTCGTAACGGTGCACGAGTATCAGTCCCCACGTGTGTCCTATCGACAATGTTGCCGAGTGTATGTTATGCGCATTTGGATGAAGAATTGATCTTTACAGTAAAAGTCGGCAATACACTTTCTCACCGCATTGATTCTACCTATAATCTTTAACAGCTTATAAGTCAGAGACCATATTATTATGTATGAGAAAATTAAAAAATAAATAATAGTTTAAAAAATAAAAATCAGTCGCCCTTTTAATAATTAAAACAGTTTTTTATATTATCTTAGGTTATAAGAAGTGCTAGAATAATCGTCATTTTCGCTGTTCATCATGATTAACCTTAAAAAGATCTACTGACTAGTGATGTTAAAAAATAATCGATTTTTGTATAAATCGAATATTTTCTTATAATCGATTTTTAGTTACCGATTTTTTTTGTAATATTAATCGATTTTTAGTAAATCGATTTTATGAATTACGTGTTCAAATCGATTTTCGGAAACGGCTTGTATTATTTAATGACTATTTTTCAAAATTTTGACAATTGTTGACCATTTTTGACAATTATTGACAATTTTTAACCATTTTTGACAGTTTTTGACAATAATTGTCCATTTTTAAAAATAATTGACAATTTTTAGCCATTTTTGACAATTTTTCAAAATTTTAGACCATTTTTCAAAATTATTAACCATTTTTCTAAATTTTTGACCATTTTTGACAATTATTGACCATTTTTGACCACATTTCAAAACTTTTGACGATTTTTCAAAAACTTCAATTATTTTTGACAATTATCCACTAAATTTCAAAATTTTGACAATTTTCAACAATAATTGTCCATTTTTGACAGTTCTTGACAATTTTTAACCATTTTTGATGGTTTTTGACAATTATTGGTAATTTTTCAAAATTTTTGCCTTTTCTCAAAATTTTTGACCATTTTTCTGAAATTTTTGACCATTTTTGATAGTTTTTGACAATTATCGACCATTTTTCAAAATTTTATCAATTATTGACCAATTTTGACAATAATTGTTCATTTTTTAAAAATAATTGACAATTTTTAACCATTTTTGACAATTATTGGCCATTTTTGACCATTTTTCAAAATTATTGACCAATTTTGATAGTTTTTAACAATTATCAACCATTTTTCAAAATTTTTACAATTTTTGACAATTATTGACCAATTTTGACAATAATTGTCATTGACAGTTTTTAAAAATAATTGATAATTTTTAACCATTTTTGGAGTTTTTGACCATTTTTGACAATAATTGGCCATTTTTGACAATTTCTCTAAAATTTTTGACCATTTTTGACAATTATCAACCATTTTTCAAAATTTTAACAATTTTTGACAATTATTGACCAATTTTGATAATAATTGTCATGGACAGTTTTTAAAAATAATTGATAATTTTTAACCATTTTTGACAATTATTGACAACTTTTGACAATTATTGACCATTTTTGACAGTTTTTGACAAAACTTGTCCAATTTAAACAGTTTTTAAAAATAATTGATAATTTTTAACCATTTTTGACAATTATTGACAGTTTTTGACAACTTTTGACAATTATTGACCATTTTTGACAGTTTTTGACAAAACTTGTCCATTTTTAACAGTTTTTGACAATTATTGACCATTTTTGACCTAATTCAAAATTTTTAACAATTTTCATATAATTTTATTTAATTTTTAATCTGATAAATTGTTAATTATTCACCAATTGAGTTCATTCGGAGGGCGTGGTTTGATTAAATAAGCGAGCGAAAAAGATTACTTTTTTGCGCTACAACGTAAAGTAAACATCCTCTGCATTTTTCGACTTTATGATTTCATTTGAATATAGTAATTAAAGTTTATTTCAGAAAGGTATAGAGTAATAAAACCTCATTAGGTATGCAAAGGGAGCACAGAGTGACCCAACGAATATTTAAGCCACTTTCATAGTTTGGCATTGATTTCATTGTAAAATTCTTTCTTTTTATCAAGTGCAGGTAGTACCACCCGGGTTGGGGTCAATATATGGGATTAGCCTATTGTTATCCATTCACAAACACTGAAAATAGTGTGCCAAAGGCGTGCCGGTAGGATACTCGTAAAAAGGAAAGAATTTTATTTCAACAGAATAAAAATTAGGCATGATGTACAGTAGAAACGCTGAAGCTTTTCCATCACGTGATCCAATCTACGATTCATGCAACACATATTTTCTACATTCTATCTTCTTCTATCAATATAAATCAAACATAAGAACGTTCGATCGATTGTCTTCTACACAAGACCAACTACAAGACATACGTAATAGTTTCTATAAATTTGCCATAGTAATCGTAAAAAGAGACAACGATATAATTGACGTAACGTGAATAACTGATCGTACTAAAAGTTGAATTTGACACTACCATATTTGAGGTTATGTATGCTTTGTTTACTGTCATGTTTTTAGCGAATTTTTGGATTAAAAGTGTATTTATTGTTAAAATCAGTTCTTGTAAGAACTAATTTGACTTTTTATTCCATTTAACATCGGTAAGTACGAATATAATACATTAGCAACTTGTAAACTTTTGACATTTCATAACACCTAAAATGCCGTGAGACGGGAATATTACAATGCTTATTTTACTACTTATTGGTGGTAAATAGTATTTATAATTCTCTACAATTTGTAAATCTCTGCAGAATTTTCAAATTTGCATGAATCAAGTGTCTGATTGTACTTGTAATGGTATAATAACCAATAGTTATTTTCAGAAAATGCCTGGAAAGTGGCTTAATTCACGAGCACAGGAGTTTGTTATGAACTTGATTGAATATTTTGAGATGGAAAAAAAGAACGGCGGACCCTTTCAACCTATTTCATCTGTTCAGGAGGTATTATACTAAAGTTGACATCTATTTAAGGACATTTCTATTTAATATTATATTTCAGAGAGTGGCAACTGCATTGAAAATATCTGTGAAAACGGTATGTTCCCTTAAAAAAAGTAAGGAAAATATTCCAACTTTCCCAACGTCACTCAGTCAAACACCTCGATTAAAACTAAAAACAGAGGATTTACCCGAGGGAACCAAAATGGCAGTACGGAATACCTTATATAATATGTATGAACAAAGTAAGTAAACAATGATGTGAAACAATAATACAAGAACATGGGAGTTCTTAAGCCTTACATTACAGTCAGCTTACACTTTAAATAAAAGTGAAGTGAAATGATAGTACCTTAATAATTAAGATTACACATCATAGTGCATGTAGTATTATCCATACAGTGAGATTTTTCACCAGCAGCTTATAGTGTGGTATATGAAAATCTTAGAAAACTAGTAGGTAATTTAACGTAAGTTCGATTATAGAAGTTATGAGTAATGAAAGATTTAGAATACAGAAAGTTGTGCATATTTTTAATTTGAATGTGTTTCTACATGTGCTGATTTCTAAGTTGAGTACTGTCCATAAATGTTTACCAATTTGAATGTTCTGAGTGTAGATTGTGTTTCACAATTTAGTTTTCTAATTTAAATTTTTTGATGTCACGTACGGAGTTGTTCTATACATTATTTGGTACAAATAATAAAAAAATCTGAATATCAAAAATTTGTGTTCAAGTTTAGTATGAAGTAAATATAAAAAAATGTTTTTTTTGTTTGAGATAATGATAATTTAAATTTTCTTATTTTTTCAGGGAAACATGTTACTGTTAAAACCATAAATGATGAACTAAAAAATAAGGAAATTCTTTCTGTTGGAAATACCTCTTTATTGGTATTATTGAAACATTTGGGATTTAAATATAAAAAGGAAGATAACAGAAGAGCATTAATAGAACGAACAAATATTGCTAGCCAAAGAGCATGCTTCCTTCGAAAATATAGAGAAAATAGTGATAGTGTTTTGTATGTGGAAAGAAGCATTGGAAAATTGTAGTGCAAATGTTTGGGATAATTGTGTTAGGCATACCGAAAAAATAATCGAAGACTGGTTTACTCGAGAACGAAATTTGGTGAACATACATATTGAACCAGTAATAATAAATACTGGTGAAGACAGCTCAGATTCCAAAATGGATGAACTATAAAGCAAGATTTGATATATTTGATGTGTTTTTTCGTTTCTAGTACCTATATGTGTTTACATTTTATTTTTGATGTCTTTTGCGGATATTTCTGTTTTTTACTTTTAATATGAGGGTTTCCATTTGATGTGTTGCTCTGATGATGGTAATATATTTATCGAAACGTCCACCTTCAAGCTGTGTGGGAATTTTATTCTATTTACAATCTATAGCCCATCCAAAAAAAATTGTTCTAATGTAATCAGTTTAGAAAGTGTTATTTTAAAAGTTTTAGTAGACTAAACATTACGTCAGTTTCATGAACTTCATAAATTGTATGTACTTATATAAAATACAAGATATCCTACAAAAAATCAGCTCTCCACTAATAAGCCAGCATGGTTAATATCAATTTTGGATTTTGTAACTTATTCGCCCAGTATATCGATAGTTTTAATAAATATGTCGATGTTAACCATATAAATAAAATAAATACAATTAAAAAAGTTAAATTTCTTGTTTAATTACCAATTCGTAAAACGCCGACCTTTGGAATATTAGTCATAACGATTATTCCTATTGAGTTGACACAAGTTTTGATTTAATTCATATGAACAATATTGCTGACGTAACAGTCACGTGATGGAAAAGCTTCAGCGTTTCTACTGTACATAGTATTAGGTACACTTATTTTTTATTGAACATTATACAAATAATACATTATACAGAAATTAAATTATAAAAAATCATAATATTCTTCGTCATCTGAGGAACTAATAGATGGTTAAACGGTACCTGTTAAACGCAAAACGTAACTGTATAATCTACTAACTAAGTAATCCCTACACAATATTTCGATATTGACACTTCAGGCCTCCTGCATGTTTAACGGTTGAGCGGTAGATATATAAGGTTTGTTCCAACCAGCGTCAGAAACCGTCAGGATTCTGCGCAGTAACTTAAATACGTTCCAACCAGACATACAAACGATTAGTTAACGATCAGTTTTTTGTTCCAACCAAAATTTAAAACGGTTTGAAAACTATCAGAACGGTTTACGGATTTTCTTCTGACCACTAATCTGGCGCATGCGAATCGCTGTGTTTTTATTTTATTTTACAGTTTCTTTCACTGTTTCATTGAATTGCAGCATAACCCTAAAGTGTGAATTGTGTTTGTATTTAGATATAATTAAAAAGAGAACCTTTAAAGTCTGAATTGAGTTTGTATTTAGATATAATTAAAACTAGAACTTTTAAAGTGTGAATTGTGTTTGTATTTAGATATAATTAAAAAGAGAACTTTTAAAGTGTGAATTGAGTTTGTATTTAGATATAATTAAAACTAGAACTTTTAAAGTGTGAATTGTGTTTGTATTTAGATATAATTAAAAAGAGAACTTTTAAAGTGTGAATTGAGTTTGTATTTAGATATAATTAAAACTAGAACTTTTAAAGTGTGAATTGTGTTTGTATTTAGATATAATTAAAAAGCTTGGTTTTATTCCTAATTTTGATCATAATAAAAATCGTGTAAGCCTTTGGATCAGCTGATTAACGATGCCAACATAAGCGCATGTACAGTACAGACTGGAGTTGTCAGATGTTCCAACCATAAACATAAATTGATCAGGGATCAGATTATTTGATAGACATGCGCGTTGAAAACGATTTGAAAATTGTTGGAAATCAGTTTGTGATTTGTGGTTGGAACAAACCTATTTTTTGGAAGGTGGCCCAAGTCGTAGGATGAAGTGCCGCATTTTAGGAAATTTGAATTGAAATGCTAATTGAATGCAGAAATAAGGAGGTCGTGGGCAAATATTAAATAAGTAAAGAAGCTGAGGTTGTGGTCTTTATTATTTGTTGTGAGCCTCAGTTGCAATTATGTGTTATATTGCAACTGTTATATTTCCAGAATGAATTTCATTTCAATGTTGCCAGTAGTTTTGACATAATCATGAAAAATGTGAATAACATTTTTTTTTCAATACCCTGTACCTTGAATACGGATGTAGTTACGAAAAGTTCTCGCTAAGCAAACTTCACTTATTTCTACTTATCCTATTGCCGAAACTATCCTTTTTTAAACACCCAGTATATATACAGGTGAAAGTAATAAACATGGATGTTGAAAAGAACTTAAATTTGTCATAAGGTAAAAATATCAAGAAAAAATCTGTCGATATAAATTTTTTGAAGAAAAAATCAAAATTCACCTTCACTCAAGGCAATTTTATTTGTTTTTTCTTTGTAAATAGACTCAGTTTCCCTACGTTTCTTGAATTAATGAAGACGAATAGTTTTTTTTTATACATTCACGCAAATTAGCGACTCTTATTTTGAGTTCGACACACTTTATTGAAATGTTTCCCTTGAAAAAGGTCGATAGTTTCTCAAACGAAATCTACATATCTCAGAAAATGTTCCGTGACCTGGCAACGCTGGACAGTATTCGAATAAAGTGGGGTTAACCTTAACAAAAGGAATTTTTAGATATCTCAAAAATAATTTTTTGTTCCAGGGTAAATAATTTTCTTCTTTTAAAAAGTATGAACTCTTCTTCTTATCTATGTTTTCCCATTACACATATTTACTGTATTTATTACTTGCGCCAACTCTAGACAATAGAATTTTATCAATAGTCACAAGAAAAAGATATAGCCGGTCTTTAAAGCTGGTTCCACATAGACTTTACTGTCTTGTAAGTATTATAAATTTCACGGAGGAATGTATTAACCTACCTGAAATCCGACAAACTTGTCCTTTTTGCTGTCATCGTCTACATATGTTTGCAAGATTACATGTTCCATAGCCGCGCTTAAAAGGGGCACCGTTGGGGATAAAAAAAATCTGTTTTAATTTGAATAACAATTACATACAGATTGTGTAAAGATACATGTATACAGGATGATCGGTAAGTAATGATCCTAACTGATGCTCGGCAACAAAATATTACGTTCTGACGCTTTAATAAAAATATTGATAAAAAAGATAGGGTGACAAAGTTAAAATGTAAAAAAAAATTTCTCAGTAAATTGGGAGATTTTGGATATACGAACGTTAAAATGTAAGAGATAGGGATTTTGAGGTACAGAAAATCATAGTGTGATATCCGCTCCGATGTATTTTCTAGAGACGGCCACATAGAGCATAAATGTGCGCCAAACTTTTTTGCTCATCCAGTTAGCCCTACTCTTTTAACATAAAAAAGGTATTCTTGTTACTAGCCCCAAAACTTACGATTTTTAACATAAGGGCATTTTATGGATTATCTGCAATATTCTTATTTAATTATTCGTTTCAGGAAATGTAGTAGGCGTATACGCTACCATATTTTTTTACAAAAAAATGATGAAGTTTATGGAAGTACAGTAGGAGATAACATGAAAAATGTGAATGGGGATTCAAATTATTATATAATTGTTTCTTGAATGCACAATCTGATCCATATTTCAAAAGTCTTAGGGGGCGTCCATTAATTACGTGGTGTTCAAAGGGGGGAGGGGGTCAGTAAAATCTTTCCAAATCTCACTTGGGGGAGAGGGTGGGTTTTAACAAATATCACGTAATTTTTTTTTCTATAGAAAACCATGTAAAATTGCGTGAAAGTTAAAAAAAATTTCTAGAGTAAAAATATGGCGAAATTCGACACAACAGTGTTTGTCGTATTCGCCCGAACCCCGCAGATTAGCACAAAAGCTGTTCGATTGTTTAAGCGCTATCGACCAGCCGTATCGACACGCACGACTCGACGAACGTCTTAAATTAAACTAACAGAACAAATTGTTTTTTTTTTATTTTTTTATAAATCCAACGGGTTTACAGCCAAAACACATTTTAAAAAATCTCACGTGAGATTTGGGGAAGGGGGAGGTAGTAAAGGAAAATCTTACGAAATCTCACCAGGGGGGGCGGGGGAGTCGAAAAATCCTAAAAAATGTCTCACGTAATTTATGGACGCCCCCCTAACATTACGTATAACATAAGATATTGTCTGAAATGTTTGCCTAATCCCTTGTTTCAAGTTTTCTAATGTTATAGTCGACTAATATAATGAAAATAAGTTTAAATCTAAAAAAATTGTAAATTACGTCAAACTAAAATAATAAGGTACAAGGTGAACCATTTAAATGAATGAATTTGATAATAGCAAGTCTAATATTATGGATTAAAAAATTATATTTATCACGTGCAATTTAAAAATGCTACTAAATAGACAGAAGTAAATTCGACCGCTTAAAGATTTATAAAGGTTTGTTCCAACTGGCATTTAGGAACCGTAGTACGCAAACTCGAATTAGGGATGGACACTAGGGTGGGCCGAAAAAATGAAATCTGAAATTTCAAAACGCAATACCCTCCAAAATATGCCTTTTGATGTACCTAATCTCTGTGCAAAAGTAGAATCAGATTGGAGGTCATCTTGTGCCATCTACATGGCCTTAAATGTAAATAAAATAACATATTTTCTCACATTTATAATTTGTATAACATAATAAATATTTGCATATCAAATAATAATAAATATTGTATATAATGTTACGCGAGCTACTGCAATAATATTCTCACTTAGTGCCCCCAGTGAAATCCCCGTATGAGACGACTATGGCTCCTCCGCCCAAACTTCGAGAAACATCCAGAACACCCGGGTGCGTCCGCCAGAATATCGAGAATATTCAATGCGCCCGCGAGAACGCCGAGATACTTCGAGAATTACGGCGTGCGAGTATAAATAGGCCACCAGCTTCGCTGCAGGAAATTAGTCAATCAGTCAGTGTTGATACCGAAGGAAAGTAATCGCGCATCGATAAAGTGTTTATTAAGTGACTCTCATATAAATTATAATTAGTGTGTTTAGTGTATTACATAAATTATTAAATAAGGACTGAATTACATATAAATCTGTAAATATAAATTAACTGTAAATATAAATTAGAATAAACGTTACAATAAATACTAGACTAGATTAGAAATCAACTTAAACTTCCAACATTAGCTAGAACATGCGATCAGTTTGGAATCTCTGATAGAGCTGCAGCAGCAATTGCATCATCGGTTTTACAACACGTTGGTATGGTGACAGAAGAAAATGTAACTAATGTAATTGATAAAAACGAAGTCTGAAGAGCAAGAGTTAAAGCCCGCAGTTTAACAAGAAAAGAGCACGCTGATGCTAACATTTATATAAAAAGCATTTATTTCGACGGAAGAAAGGATAAGACATTATGTCAAGAGAAGAAAGATGAACGAGTTTATCGCAGAACAATTTCAGAAGAGCATATTTCCATAATAGAAGAACCGGGGTCCGTTTATGTGGGGCACGTGACGCCAGCTTCTGACACTGGAAAATCCATTGCAGTGACTATTCACGAATTTTTTATTAGATATAATGTAAGCTTTGATCAGGTGTGTGATATTGGTTGTGATGGAACTGTAGTAAATACCGGCTGTGAGAATGGAGCCATATTTAGAATTACAAATAAAAAAACCACTTCAGTGGTTTATTTGTCAGATACATGCCAATGAGCTACCATTACGACATGTATTTAACCACTTAGATGGGTGCACAACTGGTCCAACACAACATCTAGGTCCAATAGGAAAATTGTCTGAGAACTGTGAGCGTCAACCTGTGGTATATTTCGTTCCAGTTGTTGGATTTTTGTCTGAAGTAAATTTAGATGATCTTAGCACAGACCAGCAGTATTTGTACAAAATATGTCAAGCTCTTTCTTCTGGACACTGTCAGCCGAATTTAGCCAATTTGCAACCTGGGAAACTATCTCATGCAATGTGACTGACTAAAGCGAATCGACTTCTTCGCTTTACATTAGTTGTGCAAATCCGTCGGAAAATCTTGTAATTCTCGTCAATTTCGTAATGAAAGTATAAGCGCCGATGTGTTTTTCCATAAAAATGCATCCCTCATGTAAAGATGGTGCCCGACACGTTTTTGAGACCATAAAAGTAACAAGATACCTAAACGATAATTTAAAAAAGATAATTGGCCCGGTTATACAACGCAATGCGTACTTCGCCCATCCTGAGAACATTTTATTATCCATGATATCGGATGATTGCAAAGTCATACGAGAACTCGGTCTCGGGCGCGTTTTAAAATCTAGAAATGTGACACATGCTGAAACAATTCGAGAATTTGCTGTTCCTAAATTAAACTTTAATGCTACTAATTATACCGAACTAATTAACTGGATGAAAGTTGACGTTACACCACCTCCTGTCTTAGCGAACATCACCAAAGAGGACCTTCAACTATTCATCAAGAATAAGGTTACTCTGGAGTATCCTCGTTTCCCATGAAACACAGAAGCTGTCGAAAGATGTGTGAAACTAGTAACTGAGGCATCCAATTGTGTGATAGGCGAGAAAGCACGTAATGGATTTATTCGCCTAAGAGTTAAATCACGGGAAATTATGCCTTACTTCCATCATAAGGGACAATACAAAGTGGCTTAATATATTACCTAAGTGTTTTGTAAATGTTATTTTTAGTTCCTAAACTTTGTCGGTTTTATAATAAAACAGTCTACATTATTTCTAATTAGATTTATTAATTTTTCATTTTAATAAAATTTTTCTCACAATTTACAAAATAGATGCCTCTGTAGAGGGCACAAAAAAATATAAAATCGAAAAACCAAAATATACATTTTTTTTACTTCACGCGACGCATCTTTTCTACCCTATTGTATTTCCAAAAAAAATTTTTTTGAGAATTTTATATTGGAACGGCCCACCCTAATGGACACATCAACTTTATCACCCCTTCCAGAAGGTAGTTTTTTTACCGTCCCAAGAACGATACTATAATCAGTTGGAACGCGAAAGAAATACAGCACTTGCGCGAACGATACCTTGGACGGTTCTATCGCCAGTTGGAACAAACCTATAATCTTCTCATTTAAAAGACGCCCCAAAATACGGTATCTTATAATCTCGGACGATTATTCAATTGGTCAAAAATTATTTTTGCACTAGTTGGTCCGCTAGCTTGATATATCTGGTTTTTGCCCGTTTTGCCCCAGATGCCGACGTGCCCCGATGTCGGCAATGATATTTTCTTGAACGGCAAATCAAGCGGCAATTATCTATGTATTTCGTTTTACTTATTGTAAAAAGGAAACCAATTTTCCAGGGGGTGGCCCGCTATCTTGATACTCAAGTTGGAGGGCCACCCATTATTTTTTTAAATAATTAACGGCAAATTCTGGGAATTTCACGGCAAAAAAATGGCATATAAACGGCAATTTTTGAGTTTGTCAATACGTATTTTTTAATAAGTTGGTCCGCCAACTTGATAGACCTATGATAATCGACCCAGTTTACAATCGCCGAACTATATAATGTAGAATACATAACTTTGATACGCCATCAATTTTTAGAATTCCCTTTGTATTCGGAAATATTTTCAAAATGTGCACTCAGTAAGGGGGCGTCCATAAATTACGTGAGACATTTTTTAGGATTTTTCGACTCCTCCGCCTCCCTGGTGAGATTTCGTAAGATTTTCCTTTGCTACCTCCCCCCTCCCCAAATCTCACGTGAGATTTTTTTTAAAATGAGTTTTGGCTGTAAACCCGTTGGATTAAAAAAAATACAAAAAAAAAACAATTTGTTCTATTTCTTTATTTTAAGACTAGTATACAATAGTGATTTGAGAATATTGCAGTAATTTAAATTAACCGTGATAAAATTAAATAATAAATACTTCAACTTAAATTGATTAAAGATTATTCTAATTCAGTCCATGGAGACTCGTGCACAGCCTCAAGAGTGACTACTGGAACCAACATATCCAAATGATTTTCAATGAAATCATCTGCTCCTTCAACTTCGCTCTGATTGAGCCACTCCAAACCGTTGACGAATTTCGACATGGTTTTCTATTGAAAAAAAAATTACGTGATATTTGTTAAAAATCCCCCTCTCTCCTAAGTGAGATTTGGAAAGATTTTACTTGACCCCCTCCACCCCTTGAACACCTCACGTAATTAATGGACGCCCCCTAACTGTTACAGCTAACACAAATTTTGAGTCGTATCTCTAACCACAACGATGTCAGAAGTTTGCACCACCCGGTATAATATAATCTTCAACAACACGTACTAATTTATAGAAAATTCCAACAGCTTGACACGATTCGTAATTGTGTTGGATGATAAGATGGAAGCAATTAATTTGTTTTTATATCAAAATATTTCCTTAACTAGTGATACGTACATTTTGTAGGTGTTTCAAAAATTGCTTTTTCCGTTTTAATAAAATTTTGTTAAATATTGCGTTGATAACTTCTAATGATTACATCAATAACCAGAAGGTAACTAATAAACTTCGTTTGTAACCGGTTATTTTGTGCTTCATTAAATTATACTATTCCGTAGAAAGAATGTTGTTCGTAACACGTTTGGAAAGTATTTTCCGAACTGGAACGCATGTCAGAACTCAGCTTCGCGTCGTAAAAGTAATCTATTATTTAGGACGTTTATAATATGAATCTGTTAAAAAAAGTTACTGCTCAAATTTCGGGTTACATACATTAGATTTTCGATATTTTCTTTTTGTTACGTTGTTAAAGTTTGTCCAAAATCAATTGCAGAAGTCTGTTCGTCTCCCCTGTCGACTTTTTCCTTTGATTAGGCATGCCATGTGCATATCAAAGGAAAAAGTTGGAAAGGCAGACGAACACGTGCTTAAGCTTTTGCAATTGATTTTTGATAAATTTTCCTACACATTTTGATAAGAAGATTTTGGTGTGTTAAATTTTGTGTGAATTGTTGACTATTGCGTTTGGCATCATATATGTCGTTGATGCCAACGTCAATTTAGTGCTTTGTTTCGAGGGGAGTTGAAAATATTATGTATAGTCTGTTTCTTATTGTCTGACAGCACGCGAAAAGGTCACAGATGCTAGTCAGGTAGTAAACCATAAGCGTCACCGTTCATCTACGGAATTTATTTGACATAATTCTAAGAATGGTGAAGGAGGACGAGAATTTGCCTGACATAGGGCGAAAAACTTTGTGGAAAATATTACACAAATTAAATTTTACTTGGGAGAAGCAAAGTTGCAAATCAGTACTAATCGACAACGAAGAAATAATATGTTGGAGACGCCAGTATTTACGAGATATCCGAAAATACAGACAGGAGGGAAGACAAATCTATTATCTAGATGAGACATGGCTCAATGAAGGACATTCAGTAAAAAAAATATGGCAGGACAAAAGTATTCAAACCAGTCGTCAAGCTTTCATAGAAGGTTTATCTACTCGACTGAAAACTCCTATCGGTAAAGGTCGCCGACTAATAATAACGCATATTGGATGCAATCAAGGGTTCGTTGAAGGTGGTTTACTGGAGTTTCAGTCAACATCAACCAAAGACTATCATGAAGAAATGACTGCAGATGTTTTTGAGGAGTATTTTACACAAATGGTCGAATTAATTCCAAATAATGCTGTAATCGTTATGGACAATGCCACTTATCATTCGCGATTAAAAGAAAATCTTCCATCTACCTCTTGGAGAAAAGCTGATATTAGAAACTGGTTAATCGTAAAATATATACCATTTGAAGATGATATGTTGAAAAAAGAACTTTTAAAGGTTGCTTCAGATCACAAGCTACAATTTAAAAAGTTTGGCATTGAATAAATAGCCAAGAATCGTGGGATAACAGTGCTTCGTTTGCCGCCATACCATTGTGAATTAAATGCGATAGAGTTAATATGGGCCCAAATGAAAGGTTATGTAGCTAGACATAATAAAACATTTAAAATGAAAGATGTTCGTGAACTCATGAAGTACTCATTGACAAAAATAACTGAAGAGAACTGGGGAGATGCTGTGAATCATGTAATTAAAGAGGAAGAGAAAATGTGGGTTTTAGATAACCTCATAGAACAAACTATAGAACCGATAGTGATCTCTCTCGACGAGTCTTCGGATGATTTTTGTATGGACAGCAAAGAGGATGATACTATAGATTGAATTTTATATTTCCTATAAATGGTATGTTTACTTTACTTAATATACATTAATTCATTGTCAATAAATTTGAATTATGAAAATTAAACTATATTTTATATAATAAAAATGAAAATGTAACTTTTTAATAGGCCTAAACGAATGAATTTTATTTCAACTGTAATGTTGAATGATTAAATAAGCAAAATGAACTAATATCGTAATCTCCGTCACTGCCGCAATGTTTATCGTTTAGGGCATTGTTCAGTTTTATCCATATTGTATTTTGAGCTGAAACAGGGATGTACAGATAACCAATACAGGCACCTACTTGTTTTGCATTAGAATTTTAGTATTTACCTGTAAAATTCTTAGGATCACTCTGTAAGAGATAATTTTCTATTTGAATATTTAATGAGGCTACTGTGCTGTCAGACATTAAGAAATAAACTATAGCATTTATTAAAAAAAAAAATAACTATGAGGTGCTTTCTACGTTTTTCTACTACAACTACAACCTTCTCGATTATTGGCGAGTTAATGGAACCAAATTTCAATCAAATTTTAAATGCTAAAACACAATTTCTTAACCAGAAGTAAAATACCTATATTGAAAATAAAGAAATTCTCAGTGTATTATTTATCTGAATGGATCTAGGTCAAGAATTTCACTGTTGCGTCTATTTTATTATTCAAGTTATCGTATACAACAATGAATCGTTTTAAAGTATCTGGCAGTGAACTGAACATAAAACCGATGTTGTGGGTGGTGTCCACATTAAAATAACACTTAACAACAAATAGTTTGGATTTTTGATTCGTTTATTAATTTTTCAGTCGGTGAAACAGTTTACATATTTTACGCTGGCTGGTTTTGAAATTTCCCAGGCAAAAAGAGATCGCTAAATAGGGTAAAGGCTACAGTGATTGGCCACTTAAGCGATACAGTTCAGTAAACCTGTAAAGCATTTTATGTTATTGAGACTTTATAATAATGTAATGCATGAATATATAGATAAAACTATTCCATTTTTGATTCAGTACCAACTGTATTGAATCAAATTGTTGAATTTTGAAAATGATTTGGTTTATTGTCAAGAGTACGGATTTAACAGTTATTAGCCAGGTTAGTATAATGATTGGCATAGCAAAATGACCAGTAATTGGCCACGTTTGTATTATGATTAGCATGGAAAAATGCGGAGTTATTTGCACCAGTTTAATAAGTCTGCTCACCTATCTGGGTAGGTAACTGTAGCAAAATCACTGGTTATATACCTACCACAAAAAAGTAAGAAGATTCAATGAAACCTGCATTTTTATTAGCATTACATTTTATCAAAACAGACATTGCACATAAATTGGTTCATTCCAATAGACTTCATATCTCTTTTCAAAATACATTTAATATGGTATGTCCTTGTACAATTTACGCATCTTATCCCATATTGGCTTCTACTCAAATTATTTGTGCACGAAAAACATAGTCCAGCGTAAATAGTTTGATTCTGGAATGGATTCGGAGAAGCTGCTTTTATGATAACCATACTGGTTAAGTTAACTGCTTTCTTATCACCATCGATCTTCTCGTCTGCAAACAGTCTTCTTTTAGTTTCCGCCGGAACTGAGATAACACATTCGGGTTCATCTTGGCAGTCATTTTTGGGTTGAATGATTTCTTCGGTATCAACGGCTTCGGTTATGTCTTCAGTATTCTCTTTATTTTCAGAAAAATTATTATTTGAAATGTGGGCGGCTTCTGGATCTTCATTATTTTCAGGAATCTCTGGATTGTGTTGTTCGTTTCTGGTTAAAACTATGGCCTCGCCATCAGTTATTTTCGGTTTGCCTTTTTTTATCGGTGCCTTCAATACCTTTTTTTTTTTCCTTTTCTTGAAAGTACTTCCTTCATGTGTTGCCTATTCAACCTTTCAGTCTTACGTTTCTCTTTTTTTTCTTCGACTTCCTTTTTTAATGCTATTTTCTTCTTTATTGCTTCTTTTCTAACTGATGAAGTTAGTACAAAGGGTAGCTTTTCTGTCTCTCTCTTTCCCTTCCTTTCTGGGGTTTTGGGCCAAACTACGTAATCACTAAGTGATGATGTGTTTGGTCCACATTCTTTGTTGGCCGATGAGGTACTAGGCATTTGGCAGTCGTAATAATTGATATTTTCTTCTATCACAATAGGAATGCTTTCAATGTCGAATACTTGATTGATTTCAGTATCAGTCTCCATAAGATCTGCCTCAGTATTCTGATCGTTTGATTTGATACTCTCACGTTCAAGATTTTTTGACTTTGATTCATAATTTTCATTTTCTATTATGTTTTCGGCCTGATTCGTTTTAAAAAATTCTTTATAGAGATAAGAGAGCGTCAAAAAATCTTCATTATGAACATCGTTTTCACTAAAATGTTCAATCCTTTTCATTTTTTCTACTCCAACAATTTTCTTGAACGTTTCGAACGTAATTGTATTTGCTTCATTGCTGTGAGTAAGAGTTGTTTCTTTGTTTTTGCCAGTACATTTGGTATAATCGATTGCAGATGGGTTCCATGGATAGAGCCCGCAGGCACGAAAACCATGCTGTATCGCTACCGGCCTTACATCATCAACCACTGTTTTTAAAACGGATGCAAAATTTTCTTTCGTTACAACTTCATTTGGATGATTTCTTCAGAACTTCAACACAGCTTTTTCCATCCTTCTTTTAATGGCTTAAATACGGCCACATCGGCGGGCTGCATAATTCTTGTAGAGTTTGGGTACAAAGCGACTAAAATAATATCTAACTTTGAGCATAATTCACTTATTTCATACGTCATATGAGTGCTATGACCGTCAACAAATAACACTATTGGAAATTTTATGTTACTCTTCTTTAGGTAAGGATATAATACATTTCCTATGTACTCGTAGAATAGTTGGTTCTTCATCCAACCATTATCGCTGCAACCGATTCCCCATGTATCCGGTACTGACTTTACGATGTCGGACGGTAATCTTTTATATGCATATATGATCATAGGAGGAGTTACATCTCCACTAGCCGAAAATGTGAACATTACCGTGATATTATTCTTGGGATGATGTTCTATTTCGTAAACGTTCTTTGTTCCTCTTGGTGCAAGAACTTTTTTGTTTTTTGGACAAAGCCAAAAGCAGGTTTCATCTCCATTGTATATTCTGCTGGGATCTTCAAGAACATCTGATAATTGCTTACGCTTTAAATAGTCATCCACATTGGAAAACCAACTTCTAATATCTGCTTCTGCTACTACGGAACTAGCTGCTGTAATTCCTTCAGAGGTTCTCAGGGTTATATTTGGGTGACGTTTTAAAAAAGCTAGATACCACCCTCTTCCTGGAAGGTTCTCTTTAAATGGATTTTCTCTAGGAGATTCGTCAAGGAAATACTTTGCAGAGGTTTGAATGTCTTCAATTCTACGCGGAAAACCTTCCTTGTGAGAGGTCAAAATCCAGTTTTCTAATAGTGCCTCTTCTTCGAAAGTCAATATTGGTTTGTGTCCGAGAGAAACTTTATTGTTGAACTTTTCACTCGACCGGAATTGGAGTGTGGCCCGAGGAACATGATAAAGCTTAGAAGCTTCTCTTTGACTCATTCCATCCTCTATAGACTCCAAAGCCTTACAAATATCCTCTTCTTTATATTTTTTTCGATAGGAAGCACCTTCAGACACTTTTGGCATGGTAATAGGCTTACAAAACTAAAAAAAAAACAAATGCGATAATGATTGGCCACTGACGGAATCAGTTAATGGCCCTCGGCCAACCACTGTTTACGCTTTGAAAAAACGAAAACCAACGTAAAATAGTATAAAGTTAACAGGGTAATAATGAAAAAAACCGGTTTCTTTTAAATAATAATATTTATAATTTTATCACAGTAATTGGCCGGCCGGCCAATGACTGTTTACGTCTAAAAATTGTGAGACAGTTAATGGCATATTAAATTGGCGCCAATTTTTATAAACTAAACACTTTTGTGACTCAGGAAACGATCAATTATGATTAGTTATTAGATATCCACATATATTTATGCATACATTCATAGCTTAAGGAGTCATTAGCGTTGAAAACTAGCATAGAATCCTTATGAAATTTGTAGGGTTTTACCCGTTTTGAGATGAATTGATGACCACAAGCAGCAGCAACGCACTTTTGACTTTCAGTTGCCCACCCAATAAAATTTAACTTTGGTTTTGTATTAAGCAATGTTGCCATAATGTAGTAGTAAATTTGTCGTATTTCATAAACTGCAGAGATTCTTAATAAACTCAATTTAATACTACCCTGGCCAATCACTGACGCATGGCCAACGACTGTATCACTTACCCTAATTAGTGTAATGTGATAGCAAATTCTGTATACTTTTGTGCTGGGGTAATAATTTTGACAGAGCGGTCGTAAAAATTAATCATTCCAAAAAAGTACAAATCAGACTAAAAGATAATTAGGAGAAATCGTCGAACAATGAAAATTTTATACCAGTCATCATTATATCAATGAGATGCTTTATTTCGACATTCTGGCTATGGTAACCAGCAAATTATCTAAACATTTTTCATCCACATCCACATGAGCACGTAAACATAAAATTAACAAGTGGAAATTTCCCGCCACATGACAACTATCATCCTGGACATTTCTTTTCAAAGTAAAAAACCCACACAGTTTTAATGATAGTTCAGGTAACGAAAAACGTCAAAACTCGCGTTACACACAGACTTCTGTTTATTTTGGATGACGTCTAAATAGATATTTGCCTATACAGTGTTTTCCTTTTAAATAATTCTGGTACAAAATTTTCTTACCCGACGTGCTTAAATTAATTGCGGGAAATTTTCTTTAAAAATTCATCTACTCAAAAAATGTCCGGCAAAAAATTCAAGCTCTAGGCAAATATTACAAAAAAATGTTCGAAAACTATCAAAAATGGTTAAAAATTGTCAATTATTTTTAAAAACTGCCCAAAATGGACAATTACTGTCAAAATTGGTCAATAATTGTCAAAAATTGTTATAATTTTGAAAAATGGTCGATAATTGTCAAAAACTATCAAAAATGGTCAATAATTTTGAAATACTTTCAAAAATTTTTAAAAATGGTCAAAATTGGACAATTATTGTCAAAATTGGTAAATAATTGTTAAAATTTTGAAAAATAGTCGATAATTGTCAAAAACTATCAAAGATGGTCAATAATTTTGAAAAATTGTCAAAAATGTCCAATAATTGTCAAAAACTATCAAAAATGGTCAAAAACAATCGAAAATGGTCAAAAACTGTCAAAAATGGACAATTATTGATAAAAATTGTCAATAGTTTGGAAAATAATTGATAATTGTCAAAAATTGTTAAAGTTTCTAAAAAATTGTCAAAAATTTTGAAACATGGTCAAAAATAGTCAATAATTGTCAATAATTGTCAAAAATGGTCAAAAATTTGGAAAAATGTTCTAAAATTTTGAAAAATTGTCAAAAACTATCAAAAATGGTTAAAAATTGCCAATTATTGTTGAAAACTGTTAAAAATGGACAATTATTGCCAAAAACTGTCGAAAATGGTTAAAAATTGTCATCATTTCGAAAAATGGCAAAAATTTGGAAAAATGGTCACTAATTTGAAAAACAGTCAAAATGGTCAGTAATTGTCAAAAATGGTCAATAATTGTTAAAATTTTGAAAAATGGTCAATAATAGACCGTTTTAAAGAAAGACATTTTGTGATAGCGGCGTTGTCCACCTATAGATTTATATAGTAATTAATAGAGGCTAACTGTAATTTTAAAAGGAAACTGTACCCACAGATTGACAAGATTACGTTAAAAGTGTCACTGTTTACCCGTTCACTATACGAGACCTATATGTGTCCTCGTTCTCTCGACGAGTCCCTCAAAAAAGTGAAGAAATATAATCCTTCCCGTAATCTTAGATACATCTGTCCTAGATCTAACTTACAGTCTCCTTTTAGAATTACAGTTAGCTTCTATTAATTACTATATCCCAGCGGAGATAAACAAATTGACAAATTTTTTAATATAGGTAGCAGAGCGAGAGAACTTTCTGTGTCTCATAATTCAAGTTATCACAATTAAAATTTTTTGCAAAAATAAACACAGTGGTTAAAACAGTCACTATTTTTAAAAACATTTAAAAATACTACATGGCAATAAGGGATGATTCCCTAAAATGGGGATACATATTTTATTCATATTCAAACATGTGTGACAAAAGCTAACAAATTATTGTTCGAATAACAAAATATGTATCCCTATTTTAGGGAATCATCCCTTATTGCCATGTAGTATTTTCAAATGTTTTTAAAAAATAGTGACTGTGTTTTAACCAGTGTGTTTATTTTTGGAAAAAATTTTAAATATGATAACTTGAAGTATGAGACACTGAAGATAGTTTTTGTTAGCTGAAAGCGCTCTGCTACCTATATTTACAAAAGGATTTTTATTTTCATATTATATTATTTTTATGTATTTTTGAGAAGGATGTTTTTTTTATTTTATATAAATGTGGGTGTTTTATAACTATATGTTAGTTTATATTTTTAATTAAATATGGGTTTTTATAAAAGCACTTGTATTTTTATTTTTCATAAATGCAATAAATACCTTCAGAAGTTTTCTTAAATCAAATGAAAAAAGGTACAGTATATTTTTAATTTGCGAGAATAAAATTTTATTATAAATTATTAAAATGCTGTTGCATAATCTCATTTCGAACTTGCTCTCCTCTTCTATGCCAGTTTTCATTTTCACCTCTAATAAAAGGCAAATCATGTATATCATTCTCATCGCCTAAATCCAAAATTTCCTCTTCTGGAATGTCATCTTTGTAAAATCGGGCTGCTTTTATCGGATCATAGTTCAAAAATCGGTGTTTTAATAAACATCTAAATCTCGACTTTAGTATTCCATTTACTTTCTCAACAGTATTCCTGGCTCTTACAAAATGGTAATTATAATTACTCTCTGGGGTGTCTTCTTCTGGATCTTCAAATGGAGTTAAAAGGAAAGGTTGAAGTGGATATCCAGAATCGCCGATAAGGAAAAAATTAGATCCCTGCAGGTATAAGTTTTCCATAGTAACCCGTACATTTGAAGCCTGCCAAATTGCCGAATCGTGAGTAGATCCAGGAAATCTAGCATTCATGCTTAAAATATTGTAATCACTAACTACTATGATCTGACAGTTTATACTGTAATATCCTTTTCTGCTGTAGTACGGAAGCGCAGGATATTGCTCTGGGGGCGATATAATTGTAATATGTGAGCAATCCCAAACACCTCGGAAAGTTATACTTTTGTAAAAAATGATCTATTTACTCCTTTTGTTTTCGGTGTTTGGAAATACTATCCAGTTAGGTAATAGATGATTATAAATAACATTAGTAACTTCATTAATACATCTGCTCATGCTCGGTTGACTCATAGCAAAAGTGTGACCCTTTCCAGAACTTAATTGGTATCCCCCCGAACCATAAAAGTGGAAACTGGCAAGAATTTTTAAATGTATCGGTATGGCAGTAATTCTTTGTCCTCTTTGTACTTCTGGTAGATGTGGTTCCATCATATCAATTAACATTCTCGACACTTCCTTGGAAAAGCGAAAGACTTTTAAATAAATTATTTGGTATTTGAAAGGGATCACTCAAGTCCCTAATATTTCTTTGGTGTAATCTAAATTATGCCATAAAATAATAAATAAACATGGTTAATTTGAATTATTTTTCAAATATAACCTAAAATTTTTCTTACTTTTCTTGGTTTGCAATTAATTCCTCAATCAAAGCTTCACCAGCAACATCTAGTTACGCCATTTTTGTTACCGTTATTATTTAAAGGCACACTTTAACATCCCTTTAAAAATAATAGTTTTAACAGTCTATTTTTTTTAAAGGAATCCTTTAAAATTTTAACGGAAATTTGGTTAGGGAATACCGATTTCATTTTAGCGCCGGTTTAACTTTTAACGGCCTCTAAATTTTAGAGGAGGAAGAGTTACAGAATAGGCCCCTATATCCGTAAAAGTTTGCATGGGCGAGTATCTTTTAGACAAATTTCAATTTCATTTAATTGTATGATAATTCAAATTAGATGGAATGTACCAAATAATAATTTTCTTATATTCTAAAATGAACGTCAACGTGTGAACCACCACTACATTTAATAGAAATAAAATGAACAGCTTTGTTGCGGTTGTCTGTTAAAATAAAACTTGTTTGGTAAACAGTTGACGCGTGTCCGCTGTGAGCGGTGTTGCTAACTGCATCGTATTAATCCGGTATTCTCCGAAAGTCACTCGCATTTTACAAACTTTTAGTTCGGATTGTACAAGATACCGACACTGATATAATACGGAAGGTTCGGTTAGATTCGAGTTTCTTCGGTTATTCGTAGCAACGAGAGATAGAAAAGTAGCTTGTTGAAGTAGGATTGCGTTTTTTTTTCGTTCTGTTTGTTTGAACCAAATAAAAATCGGAGCACTTTCTCTTCTATTTATCTTACCATTTAGAAAGAGTAGTGATAATGAAACTGAAACTACTAACTAGATAGATTTGTGATTGTTTATTATGTGGTATTTATTGATATTATCACATTCGTATTTTATTATTGTTCATAACAGATTTAGATAAACTTGAGATTTGTTTTATAGTATAGCAGAATGCGTAGAGTTTATTTAAAAAAAAACAACTATCTAGGTAGATAAAATTGTGCAAATGCAAAGAATCTCTATTTGATTAGATAATGATAGAATTAGTAAAAATATCTCATTATCTAAATAAATGTGATTAGTTATTTAAGTAACTAGTCAATATACAGGGTGATGAACTTGGACTTTGGAGTTTGATAACTACATTGAATAGAGAAAAAAGTTTCATGTAAAAGACAGAGTAGCTTCACATTTCAAAATTATTGTCTAACCAACATATAGAGTGTTTCATACGATTCCAGCATAAAAGGTATGGTTTGAAACACTTATTGCTTATTTTTGATTTAGAAGGTATCTTTCAATTTTCAACCCTGTGGGGTATACTGAAGACTACCAATTTTTTTCTTTTCAAATGTTTAGAACGACTAATTAATTATCGATATTTTTTTTATTCATTCCAATTTCTCTCTCTTTAAATGCATTTGTAATATTCTGAACCTCAAACAAAGAATAACAGTTTAGTGGAACCTCACCAAAATTATGGAATAATAGGCTGGGGTGGCCTATCCTAAACCTACCTTTCACCTCTTGAAGTTTTCCAAAAAAGATTCCTCAGAACAATATTACGTAGAGGATATGATTGTCCTAGCAATATTCAAGTATCATACAGTATTCGCCAGCTAACTTGATGTCCCAGAAATTACCAACTAAGAGAGACAAAGTAATAGTGCCCTGCCTACTCGGCTGCTATTGGTGGTAAAATTTTGACAAACGCCAATTGCATCGAACCTTATCAGGTATTTAGATTTTCAGTAGCGTAGCGTCACACAGTTATTGTTTCTGCTTTGTACAAAAAAGTGTTTGTAAAACAAACAGATATGTTTTATGACGTCAACCCTCTTGTGATTACTCTAGATGAAAGTGATTCCAGTAGCGGCAGTGAGTCAGATTCTTCGTAAAGATAAAAACTGTTTATACCTATTCTTAGAAATATACCTAGCTTAAATAATTTCCCATTATCTTCTGTTTCTTTTATTCTCATTACTACCTGGAAGAAATTATTTAGTTTCTAACAAATTTTAATTATAGTCCGTCCGGAAATATAAGATCCTAACTTTATAATCTTCAATTAGATAAATAACATGTTATTGCAATGGGTACCTTATTGTTAAAATATTATTTATGTACTCAGAATTCAGGTATAAAGCAGATCCGTTTCTATTATTAAAATCAATATACCAATAATTATAACAAAGAATTAAATATTATTTATTAAGTTAGGATCATATATTTCCGGACGGACTTTACTTTATTAATTGTACAAGTTGTGTTGATTTGTAACAGAAAGCGTATCCTCAGAACTTGCACGGCACTGTTTATAGTTATCAGCTGGGCGGCGTCAATAGCTCCCTAGAAAGCATTTAGGACATCAAGTTAGCTGGCGAATAGCACTTCATAAACAAAAAACTGTAGGACAACACAGCTATTCCTACCTGGGCCCTAAAATATACACTTCGCTTCCAATGGACATTAAACACGAACACAGGTTGTCAAAGTATAAGCTCAAAATTAAAAGAGTTATACTGAGTACATCTCGAGATGTTGAAAATTGAAAATGAGATCCATATTGTATTCGAATATAAAAATTTTTAATTTTTTATCCATGTGTCCATATAGGTAAATATAATGTAGTTGTTGTATAAAATTTTAGTCTTAAGCCCTTAGATTAGTCCTTCTTTTAATGTGTACCACATACAAGTAATCTAATTACTTCGTGGTTTGTTCAGGTGTTTATTTTATTGTTTTGTTAGACATGTTTTAAATTGATGTAATTTTTTTTCAAGTATGATGAATAAACGCCTCTACTACTACTACTACTACAAAAGATACAAATTTTTAAAGAAAACTACGATTTTTGCGACGTAAGTTAATATCAGATTATTAATTTAATAGCAAGCTTACCTCGACGAATCCAAGCTATCACAAAAGCACTAGGAGGAATTAGGCGTTATTAATTTGTTACGTGTTTATGTTTAATTTTAATTTAATAATTGATGCTGTTGATAATAAGAATAAATAATTTTTTAGTTTTTTCTTAGAATATTAACTTATGTCGCAAATATAGTTTTCTTTAAAAATGTGTATCTTTTGTAAATAGAGAGATATTGGAATTAATCAAAAAACTAAACATTGATAATTAATTAGTCTTTCTAATCATTTGCAAAGAAAAAATTGGTAGCCTTCAGTTTACCCCACAGGGTGTATAGAATTTACGGTACATAAATATTGTTTCATTCCTCCCGGTATAATAAATTGTCACTTATAATCTCCCTAGAGCACGAATTATTTCCGGAAATTTTCTCGAAGTGCGAATTTTCTTAAAAAATTCGCAACTGAGGAAAATTTCCGAAATATTAATTCATGCTCGCGGGTGATTCGGTAAGAAAATTTTATACCAAAACTTTTTTAAAATAGAAATTAAATTGGTGACATATTATTTATGACAGCTGTCAAGCCAGAGGGAAATTTCCACTTATTAATTTCCCTCTACGCTGGGAAATTTCCGAAGAAATTAGGTTATTGTCATAGCAACATGTCAAAATGCAGGCATCTGATTGGCTAAAATCAACTGGTATAAAATTTTCAAATTTATTTTTACAAAAATTCAAAATGCTTATGAAAATTTGACACCTCTACTTTTTAACCAATAAGATGCCTTAATTTTGACTAGTTACTATGGCAACTAAAAAAATTTCCGGAAATTTTTTCGAGGCGCCACGATATTTAAGTGAAAATTTTTTGACAGTTGAAAAGGTAGATTAAATTAAATTAATTTAAAATGTCAGGTTGGATTCATAATTATTTTCCAAATTATGGTGTGAAATTTTCTTACCGAATACCACGCAAGCTTTAATTATTCCTGGAAATAATTTAAGCTCTTGTGATATTATAAGTCAATATTTCCCTCATGTATTAAAAATCCCATATGAAGCGGGAATTTTTCGGCGAATATTTCACTCATACATGTATCAATGCAACGAATTATTAAATGGAAATTCAGCGGAAATTCCACGTTGCCATGACAACCCAGCGATAATTCCACGTTACCATGACAACCATTGTCAGACAACGTTAAAATAATAAACGTGAAACGACAAGAGTTTCTTAGAGGTCATGAATCGATTCGGGAACGGGAAATTGACAAAAATGTATTAAGCCCGGTTCTGACGATGCAATTTCGTCTCTGCAACTCGATCGCGGCGACGAAGTTGCATGCAGTTTAGGTGTTTCTACCATGCAACTGATCAATGCAATCGAGTTGCACCAAAATAGAACTGGTTCTAATTTTATGCCACAAGTTGCAGCAACTTGGTAACTTTTTTAGTGACTTTTTTACGCAAACCTTCGGTGTGACTAACTGAAATGACAGTTACGAGGTTATCTGTTATTTTGTTATTAGGTTCTTTGTTTTCTTAAAAAAACTGTTGCTCTTGTGGATTTTGATTGTTGAAAAATTGAGCAATAAATTGCTGTTTTGAAAATTTAAATTTATCATCTACAAAGTTGGGTTATGGTTATCTTATAATGTCAAAAATATGGTGACTATTTTGAATATGGCAATAATATGGTATTTCCCTAAGAAATTGCTACAATAGTATGAACATGGTGTGAACGCTCATGCAACTTTGAAAGGATACGTGTTTAGTTGCAGCGGGAAGTTGCTATAACTAAATTGCCTTGATGAATTGCACCGTCAGAACCGGGCTTTACGTTACTGTTTCAATAAATAAATAATTTGTGTTTATTGAGATTTTTAAGTTAGAGACGTTACATTATCTATAGTGGAGATATACAGTAATTTGTATTTTTATTTGAGAAATATTCTCCCTAAATACCGCTTGTGCTTAAACACGTGTTCGTCGCACTTACCGACTGTTTTCTTTGGTCGAAATACTTTTTGTTTTGATCAGTATATGCCGTTCAAAGGAAAAAGTCGGCAAGGGCGACGAATACGTGTTTTAGCTTTTGTAACTGATTTTGGAAGACATAGAACAATGAAAATTCTCTCTGGCAGCCAAGCGGCCTTATTAGCTCTTACGCCTCTTACCGTGTAACGTCAAAATTGGTATGAAACTACCAAAAAAGCCTCTCCTCAATAGGAAGACTAAATTAACTGTCTCTGGTCTGGATCCGTTCAAAATTAAAATCGGCATCTGATGATTTACAGATATGAATATTTTTAAAGCAATTTTTTTTTTCATTTTTGAATCGTCTGACCTCTTATGCAGGGGCTTTGAGCAAAATCCTTGCAGATGGCACTATCTGATATCCCCGTAATCATTTCTCAAAATTTCAGCCGGAGGTATTATTTTTAGAAGAGAAAAAAATAAGCTTCTTTGTGATACGTCACTCGACCTAGGTGTTGCCATTTCAAAAAATTCAAGATAGCGGCCGGGCGCTAAACACTGACGTCAAGAACATTCGACATTTGCTCTAAAATATGCAGAATAAAGTCTCATTCATCGTCCTAGATTTTCATAACTTTCCCTTTATCCGTTTCAAAGATAATCCCTTGATGCGAGATTTTTCAGCAACGCTGTATAATATAATATGCAAGACCCTCGTAACCAGCTCTTTAATTTGATACGACACACGCTACAGTTTGCAACAGTTTTTTTAATTTTCTAATTTGTTTCCAAAAATGTGTCACAGAGGCACATATTCATAGGTCAACCAAATTTCAACTAATCGGTCCAGTGGGAAAATTGACTTTGAAGGATAAACCCGAGTGAATCTTTAGGGGTTTTCCCATTTCATTCGGACGTAAGGCACCATAAAAAAATTGAAATATGGTACTTGTAAGAAGTTAAATTATTTTTATTGATTCAAACAACTGAAAGTTTTAAGTGAAATAACGAGAAACCTTGTACGATTCACTATTGCAAATAATGATAATGAAACATAAGGTGAACGATCTTTCTCAATGCTCGCGCGCACCAAACCACCTGTACAATATTTTTACTTAGTGTACAGATCAAATATCTGAGAAATGTCTGGAGAGCGTACGGAATTTATTTTTAAATTAAAGAAAAAAAAGAGTTCAAAGATACTAGTGTGGATTTCTATTAATATCTCGAAAATAGCAAACCAAAAGAAAATTGTTTGTGGTATGTATAGTAATTTCAATAAAACGACCATATAGTAAGTGGTCTAGAGTCAAATCAGGACTGTATAGTGGATGATTAATCAATTTGACATTTTAACCCTGGACTAGGCGTGTGGCATTTACACAAATGTTACCCAACCTTTTTAATAATATTTGACAGTTGAGGCTTGAAATAGATATATTCAATACAAACTTTTATTAATAATGTACACAGTGTTTGCGGACGAAAAATACTTGCCTTCAAAAATGGTCGATTTTTCATCCGGAAATTAGTATGTAAAATGACATTTTTTGTAAAGGTCGACGAAATAGTATATTATGCAATGAGCACAAAATGATGCCCATTTTGCACGAGTATGAAATTTGCAGCACGAGCCGAAGGCAAGTGCTGCAATTCATACGAGTGCAAAATGGGCATCATTTTGTGCGCATTGCATAATATACTTTTTCTATGACAACATATCATAACATAACATCATAACATACGATTTTGTCTTTTGATCTACCTTCCATTCCAAAAAAAGGTTATAAGCGCGTTAATACATACTCTTCGACGTTTCCGGTAATAAATTCAGTGTTGTTACCTTCGCTGCTTCTATTATATTCGGAGGTGTCAAATCTAAGTCAATATCACTATCAGTTTCCATTTTAATTAATAGTTTTTATAGAAAACAACTATGAAATTACTAGTTACCTACTAAAACTTTGACAGAAACGATCTGCTGACATTTCATCAATTTGTCGCTGGACGTCATAATTTGACAAGCCGTAGTCGTCTTGATGTTAGAGTGAACCTATACCTAACACGAAATATTCCATTTCGCATTTGTTGCTTAGCAACTTGCCTAGCAACCGATGCAAAAATGAAATTCTGTACAAAAAGTGCTTGTTTATGATTGAAGTTACGGTTATAAAATGAACAGTTATCGAGGTTGTCGTAGAAAAAATATATTTTAAGAAATTAATTTGATTTGAACACGTATATAATATTTATTTGTAGCATCTGACACAAACGTCCTTCAAATGTTCTCCTCACATCCAGTGTCCACAAAATCTTCGTGTTGTCTTCTCCCTCCTCCGTCCACATTCCTGACAACGTCCTCTATTTCCTCTTCGCTCCGGAATGTTTCCTTTGATTTTTGTCATTTTTAGAAGTAATTTCGTCCTCCGAATTATTTTCTCCGTTACATAATCATTTTACGATTTTCTAGATAACTGAAATCCAATCTGAATGTGTTTAGAGCAAGTACTTTGGACCACTGGACCAGACAGTTTTCCAGCATTTCTACTGAAAAATTGTGTTGCTATCCTTGAACGGTCGCTGTCTATGGTGTTTAATATATGTCTAAAAACATCAATTATTCCAATTATCTGGAAGACATCGAAAGTTTGTCTAGTGTTCAAGAAAGGAGATAAGGCTGATGTATCAAATTATAGACCAAATTTTATAATCTGCAACTTCTCAAACATATTTTAAATTTCATCAAGCTATACACTGTGTCCGTAAAGTATGGAACAAATTCATTTTTAGCGAAACAGACTATTTTAAGGAATAATCCTGAAACACGTCGATTTTTGATTTTAATTTACCGAATTTTAAAATAATAATCTAGTATACAGAGTTAATTACTTTCGAGTAATGACGTCACCGTCATTTTTTTTAAATGGAACACCCCCATTTTGTCTCAATTTTCGGATTACTCTAGCTGAGCTGATTCCAAAAATGTATCACATGTTGATTCCAATTGGTACAGGGTGGACAAAAATACATTAGTTTTGTGTGTGCTCATAAAGTAACGCGTAACATTTTTTATTAGTTAAATTAACAATATTATCAAAAATACTTGTCTAGCGGCAATTGGTTTAAATGTAACACCTTGTAGTTTGTTACATTTGTAGATTAATAAAAATGAGCTGTTTCCAAACATGTTTGGTACTTGTGGTCTAGCAGAAAGAATATGAAAGAAATTATTTCTTATCAATTTAAAAAAAAACATAGTCGTCTAGTTTTTTGTGAAATGTCATTATTTGTTTAGTAATTTATTGATGTTCACTGACAGTTTAGTACTACAATATTTTTGGTATTCGTGAATGTTTTAATTATTGCTTAGATTTAATTAGAAGTAGAAATGGAGTTAAGTGTAAAACAAAAAATTGAAATACTTATGATGATTGGGGATGGAGACAGATCGCGAACTCAGATGGAAGTGTGCAATTTGTTGAATGGTAAATATCCAGAAAGACCGATAACGCGTTCAACAGTCAGTAAGATTGAAAAGAAATTTCGAGAAACTGGTACGGTTGAAAATGTACGCAAATCAGGTCGTCCCTCTGCAAATGCTGATACAGCATTAGATGTTTTACTTAGTTTTGAAGAAGATGCGCACACTTCTGTGCGTAAAGTTAGTCGCGATATCGGTGTTAGCAAAACAACGGTACACAAACTATTAAAGCTTGAAAAATGGCATCCTTATAAAATCAAACTTGTGCAGGAATTAAACGAAGATGATCCCGATAGAAGAATCCAATTTTGCGAAAAAATGATGGATAAATGTCACCGAGACCCTCTCTTGATACAAAACATTATTTTTTCTGACGAGGCTACTTTCACGTTAAATGGCGAGGTTAACCGTCAGAATTGTAGATACTGAGCAAAAGAAAACCCCCACTGGATGCGTGAGCATCATAGACAATACCCGCAAAAGGTAAATGTATGGGCTGGAATTGTAAGAAATCGAATCATCGGACCCTACTTTATCGAAGGTAATTTAAACGGGGCAACGCACCTTGAGTTTTTAAGGGGGTATCTCGTACCTACTTTACGTAATTTGTTTCCCAGCAGACGTAATCCTGGAGGTTTTGATGAAAGTTTATGGTTTCAACAGGATGGTGCACCTCCACATTATGCTGTAGATGTTAGAAGGTACCTAGATGAAATTTTTTCGAACAGGTGGATTGGTAGACGTGGACCTATTGAATAGCCAGCGAGGTCACCAGATTTCAATCCTTTGGATTATTTTATGTGGGGCCATCTGAAGAATGTTGTGTATCAAACGAAACCAGCAAATATTCAAGAATTAAAAGAGAGAATTCGGACAGCAATAAACAATATTTCTCAAGACACAATAAACAAGGTTCAACAAAAATTTGTTCACCATTTGGGTTACTGCCAAATACAGCAAGGGCTGCAGTTCGAACATTTATAAAGTCATGTATTTCTTCATATTCTGTCCGCTAGACAATAAGTATTTTTGATAATATTGTTAATTTAACTAATAAAAAATGTTATGCGTTACTTTATGAGCACACACAAAACGCAGGATTCAATCTTGGGACCCCTATTGTTTAATATTTTTATAAATGATATTTCTGAAGTCATCAATATAGTCTTTCTTTTATATGCAGATGACTTAAAACTTTACAGTTGTGTGAATTCTATGAAGGACAGTGAAAATAGATCTGCGAATTTTATTGCAGTTGTTTGATGGTGTGAAAGGAACAATCTTCCACTTAATCCAGCCAAATTCAACGTGATGTCCTTTGTCCTTAAAACTGATTTGCTCAAGTTTATGTATTGTATGAAAAACATCCCCATTCAACGACCTGAAACCTTTACTGATCTTGGTGTCACATTTGACCCTGCTCTTTCATTTAACAAACATATGGATACAATCTTTTCATCTGCTTATCGTTTGTATGGTTTTTTAGTTCGGTGCTCTCGCAATCTTAATAAAGTAAAACTTTAACAATTTTTGACAATTATCAACTATTTTTCAATTGACAATTTTGTCCATTTTTGACAGTTTTTGACAGTTTTTGACAATTTTTGACAATTATTGATAATTTTTGAAATTTTTTGACCATTTTTCAAAATTTTTTACAATTATGGACCATTTTTCAAAATTTTAACAATGTTTACAATTTTTGACAATTATTGACCATTTTTGACAGTTTTTGACAAAAATTGTCCATTTTTAAAAATAATTGACAATTTTTGACCATTTTTGACCATATTTCAAAATTTTTGACAATTTTCATATAATATTTTTTGATTTTTAATCTAATAAATTGTTAATTAATGAATCTCTTAGGTTTATTATCGGAATATGAAAAGCATGTATTTTTTAAAATAATACAAAAAAAATCGACAAATCGATTAATTTTGAAAAAAGAAAAATCGATTTTTATTTAATCGATTCTTTTCCATTAATCTCACAATCCTAAGCACGGATAGATGCAGTTCAAAGGCGATTTTTAAAACTGGTAAGTTTCAAGTGTGATGCTGTTTACCACTCAATTGGCGCATCGCACAATAGGGTCTAAAAATCCTATTACTTTTTATTTAAATGTAAGCCCAACCAACATTCAGAAGAATTCTCCACTTTCTTCCATTTGTAATTTAATTAACGCGATGAATTGTGAATTCGATCTATTTTCTTGTTCTGTGTCATTTATCAAATCACTTATTTTTTCTTACTTTATAATGAATATATTTGGTTATTAAGTTTTATCATTGTTTTGCATATTTCGTTTTCCTTGCTCTGTAATTGGGTTTTTCCCGTAGAGCAGTGTATCTATTAAATAAATGAATAAATTAATAAACTACAAGATTTCTCATAATCAGCACAAGCCAATGGGCGCCACATTGTAATACAAAAAAATAAAAATCACTCTATGATGAACCAAACACTAAACCATGTCTAAAATTATGGGAAATTTGGGATATTTTATGGCACTTGAGTGATAATTGGGTTTTTTGCAGTCAACGGTATATTTTGATCATAACTATACTGATGTAAGACAATTTTTTTTTTCTCACCCTGTTATTCTTAAAATAGTTTTCGTTTCAAGTAAAATAAATTAAATCATGGGTACACCCTAATATTTCAGAAATGCATTTCTCGAAAATTGTCTGAAATAGATAAGTAAAATATCATAATGTCACGTAGCCTTCGAGGCCACGAAAGGGGAAAGAAAGGTTTTAAGAACGATTTGGGTTTTAGTTGCTAGAAGATAACTAAAGTGTTCACTTGAGCCAGATAAATTTAAATATATAAAATATAGTGTGTATTGTGGTGCATATCAGGAGTTAAATAGCATATCAGGAGTTAAATAGGTGAGTCTATCTCACAGAGTAATTCAGTTTTGCCTGTTATTTGATATTTGAATTTAAAAGATATTTTATCACATAGAGTATATATATTTGCTAATTATTTTTAATAATAACTTTGTTTAAAGTTCTTTAATATTCAACGTTATTAAGAACATTAATTTGTTGTTGCATTTCCTATTCATCCAATCCTACTGTACTGTAGAGAGTTTGTGCCACTTGCAGTTTAACTCACATACCTATACTGTACTGTGGAGAGTTTGCGCCACTTGCGGTTTATCCATTCCTGATACAGGGTGACTTCTCACGTCACCTATATCTCCTTCCACCCACCTGTATTGTGGAGAGCTTGAGCCACTTGCAGTGTAACCTTATTTAGCTGTACTGTGGAGAGTTTGTGCCACTTGCAGATTAACTCACATACCTATACTGTATTGTGGACAGTTTGCGCCACTTGCGGTTTGTCCATTCCTGATACAGGGTGACTTCTCACGTCACCCATATCTCCTTCCACCCCCCTGTATTGTGGAGAGCTTGAGCCACTTGCAGTGTAACCTTATTTAGCTGTACTGTGGAGAGTTTGTGCCACTTGCAGTGTATTATTATTTTGCTGTACTGTGGAGAGTTTGTGCCACTTGCAGTGTATTATTATTTTGCTGTACTGTGGAGAGTTTGTGCCACTTGCAGTGTATTATTATTTTGCTGTACTGTGGAGAGTTTGTGCCACTTGCAGTGTAATATTATTTTGCTGTACTGTGGAGAGTTTGTGCCACTTACAGTAGTTATAATATTGTTTGTGGAGAGTTTGTGCCACATATTCCTTACATGCACTGGGGAGAGTTTGCGCCCCTTGCACCTTTCCTAATAACCCTAAATATTTACTATTAGGCATTTATTTTTGATCAAGTGAAGTTTTAACTTTACTTTAGTAATGATATGCATAATCACAGTTCAAACACATAAGATGCACCTTGTATATTATTAATACTTTCATTAATTTTGGGGATTTCAACTATACTAATCGTTAGTTAAATAATTAATCATTATTTATGGCAAATTGAATACTCCGAGTGTTTTTCTATCTAATTCCAGGTACGTCATCTCGGTTGTTCAACCTACTTGGACCATGTCCACATGGACTGTTCAATTAAATCCAGGCATCACGTCCAGTGTCTTGTAAATAGTTATTTTCAACATTTAGATTTGTTTTATTATCCATATTATAAACAATATAATGTAAGTACACAGTAAGTAATTAAAAGTTAAATTCTAATTAAATATATCAATCTTTACAAATCACTCATTCTCCTCAAGTCAAGTTTTTCCCTCCTTACACTGATAATGCAATAACCTCAAGTACGTGCGACCGTTTAAAAAATAACTTAGTTTGAAGGGTGACACATGTCAACCAAACACAATCCAGGATCAATATGTCGTGGGACATCCTGTATATGTAATATATGTTGACAATATTAAGTTCCAGGAAAATTAAAGGTTCTCTTTGTATCGAGCTCGGTTAAAGTTAATTCTATTTATATATCACATCGTCGAATAAATAACTGAAAGTTTATGTTCAATTCAATTGTTAAATTATCGAAAATTTATTTTTAATTGTAATGCTAATAAATGCCTACTTTATCGTTGGTTTTACACAACTTTACACTTTATAATATATGGTCAGCTGTTTCCGGTTTGAAACTAGTTTTACGATGTTTTTCAAACAAGCATGTGTAAAACTAGCGATAATTAATATTCAACAATTTCACAACCGTATTATGTTTATCTTGATAGCTTGGGAAATTTACATTTCTTATATTCTCCAAAAATTGTTGTAATGTAAGCAGTATGTTTAAAAATAGATGGATTGGTCGAATAAGAATCATTGAGTGGCTAGCTTCAACACCAGACTTTATACCGACGGATTTTTCCCGTGAGGTTCCTTTAAGAATAAATCAATAATACGCAACATATCCTGATATTTCCGTCTTTTTGTCTTTTTGAAAAAAATGTATACATAGTATCGTTTAATGTAGCAGTTAAAAAAGATTGTTCTATAGGTTGGCTAATAATGTCATCAAAAAGGTACTGTTATTTTACGTAATTATCTCCCTTAGATTACACAATTATAATGGGACTTTCAGTATGTCGGCACCGAACAATACTAGTTTTGACCAAAATACAATAACATCAATCGGCATCGATGATAATAGTTTTATTTTGTTTGATACATGCAAAGACAAACGGATCATAGCAGTTTAATGTATTCTCCGATCTAAATAGTCCACCAATAAAACATTTCTATAAATTCACTCCAATGAATATCAAGTATTTAGCTAGACAGCTAGATTCAGAACCACTATAAGAAACCCCGCCCCTTCTCCTTCTAAAATTTGTTAATTATGTGCGAACTGCGATTTAGTATTGAATAATTATTTGATGGGGGTAGTAAACGTCGCTACATATTGAAACAATATGCTTACGTTTTATGTTGTTAAAATCGAAAATCATTTGTTAAATTCTCTTCAACAATTAATGTTTCCAGTTACTTAAGATAATGTTTTGATTTCTTTTTGCCATAACGGCTTTAACTATTTCCCTAATCGAGTGACCTCCAAAATACCACTATAAAATTTGAATTTTTTCCTGAAGGGTATACATTTTTATTTCTCTACGAATTTATTATATTTTGAAACGTTATGGGCTTGAACAGTACTCTCAGCTATCGACTATTGTTTACTGACTGTCTGACGCTAATTAAGGACCGCCCACAGTTTAGAATACGGAGTGGTGGGAATTGTACGATATGTTATAGGTGTCCAAATAAACGATTGTAATAATCGTGTTTTTAATCTGTTGAAGCTTGATGTCGGTCGACTAGTTCTAAAGCAGTTCTGATACAATGCTTAAAAGCCCTATGTTCCGTTTCTCACTGCATGTATCTGTATATGTGCGATTATTTCCGAATGACATGTTCCGTTGGGCGATTAGTGTTCCAATTATCGTAGAATTACTGTAATTGTCAGTCAACATAGGCTTATACTCAAGGGCGGATCCAGGATTTTTTTCTGGGAGAGGCACAAGGGGCGGACGGGCAAAAAAAATCAACAATAACTGTTAGAAATAAACTTGAAGTATCATACTTCAAGTTTATTTCTACAAGTTCAAGTATGTATAGGAAGGTTTATGAAAGTGCCAAGACAATAGAAAAATTAAATGTTTAATAAAATTTAAAATTTGTTTTCTGCTAAAGATGTCCAGCACATCATTAGCGTCCATTTTTGCCGCAACGTCTTGATAGAAATGCATTAAAACCAATCCATTCAAACGCTATTCTGTCATCCTGTTGCGAAGATATGACTTTAATCGGCGTAAGGTGGAGAAATATCGCTCGGCAGTACTAGTAGTCACTGGAAACGTACACAGCAATTGACAGAGTTCTAATATTTGGCAGCACCGTATCTCTTTTGTAGGCATCTGCTGGAGATATTGGAATATTTTCTCTCATCTGTTGCCAAATTTTTAGCTCTCCCTTCAAAGCTAACAAACAAGGAAGGTCTTCTTTATTCAGCGCCTTGCAAAACATCCTCTACATCTTCGTCGCTGAAGTTATGGGACAGCAACTGTCCGATTCTTTGCATGGGAGCGCTAGGAACCTGGATGACATTTCACTCAACATATAATCTAGAAAAAGGAATATATACTGAAGGTCGGTAATATACTTCAACTGACTCGAGTCTGAATGTTCGGCCGATTTGTTTGAGGGCCGGTGATTTTGCGGACAGTGATTTCTGCACCAATTTCATTTGCGATGGCCTCAGTCTGATTGAAATTTTTTTTGAATGTGTCCGTGCTAGTTTCGCAATTCCAGCCAGAAATAGACAAGAGTTTCACTCATGTTATCTATGTAATTTTATTCATATATTTTAACAACTCTGATAATTTGATTTGCTTCTAGGTACAGTATTCGCCAGCTAACTTGATGTCCCAGAAATTACCAACTAAGAGAGCCAGAGTAATAGTGCCCTGCCTACTCGGCTGCTATAGGTGGTAAAATTTTGACAAACGCCAATTGCATCGAATCTTATCAGGTGTTAAGATTTTCAGTAGCGTAGCGTCACACAGTTATTGTTTCTGCTTTGTACAATAAAGTGTTTGTAAAAATGTCAGCCGTTAATGAAGAAAATCGTAAATTTGCTGAAGGACAAACTCGTCAAGTGATATATAGAGTGTTTAATTATTTTAAGACATTAAAAAGTGATGAAGATACCTTAATAAACGTGAAAATTAAAACATCCCAGGCAACAGGTAAGCCAGCTAGCTAGCAAGCCATCACAAGCAAGTTAGCACAGAACTTCAAACAGATATGTTTTATGACGTCAACCCTCTTGTGATTACTCTAGATGAAAGTGATTCCAGTAGCGGCAGTGAGTCAGATTCTTCGTAAAGATAAAAACTGTTTATACCTATTCTTAGAAATATACCTAGCTTAAATAATTTCCCATTATCTTGTGTTATTACCTGGAAGAAATTATTTAGTTTCTAACAAATTTTAATTATAGTCCGTCCGGAAATATAAGATCCTAACTTTATAATCTTCAATTAGATAAATAACATGTTATTGTAATGGGTACCTTATTGTTAAAATATTATTTATGTACTCAGAATTCAGGTATAAAGCAGATCCGTTTCTATTAAAATCAATATACCAATAATTATAACAAAGAATTAAATATTATTTATTAAGTTAGGATCATATATTTCCGGACGGACTTTACTTTATTAATTGTACAAGTTGTGTTAATTTGTAAGAGAAAGCGTATCCTCAGAACTTGCACGGCACTGTTTACAGTTATCGGATGGGCGGCGTCAATAGCTCCCTAGAAAGCATTTAGGACATCAAGTTAGCCTGCGAATACTGTATGATGGAATCTGTATGATGGAATCTCCACAGTACACAAAAAAACCGTCTGGGGGGGTCACATGCCCCCACCCCTTAAATCCGCCCTTGCTTATACTATAATTTAGGGATGGCGATCCTCTCTAAAAAAATCGATCTTTTAATCGATTCGAATCAAATTCCGAAATATAGATTCATTGAAAAATCGCTGTCCGAAAGATCGATTTCCCAAACATCGATCTTTTTTCGATTTACTCCAAAAATTTTATGTGAATATGAGTTTAATTTTAGGAAGTGAAGTAGACACAATAATAATCATTAATTTATTTATTTTTAACTAATTTAACAATTACAGCTATATTCTATATTAACGTATGAAGTATAAAAAGACATTTATTTTACATCGTTATTTTTACATTAGAAGGTTAGAAAAAATTACAGTTTACAACTCCCAGTGCATAATATCCAAGCTTTTCAGGAACAATAATCGGACTTCGATTTTCTACAGTAAAATATCGATTTACTGGATCGAGTCAGTAAGAGATATGGATTTAAAAAACCTATTTTTGTGGTCCACAAAATCGATTCTTCGATTAATTCGATTCGATTAATCTCAGATCGCCATCCCTACTATAATTGTCAATTATCATAGAATTACTGTTTGTCTTGTCAATGTATGTATTAGGCAATCCAGATCACGTGACCTAATATGGCCGTCCAGCCAGGGTAAACAATTTGAACAGCCGGTCAGTTTTGTATTGTCTATTCAATAGTAAACAGTGTTCAAGAATTTTTTCGTCGATTTTATTAGTGTGTGGTTTGACTTTGTGTTTCTTTGAAAACCTTAATTGGATTTTATACCACATTTGAGAAATGGATGAACTCTCTAGCTTATTTAAATACAAAATGATATATTAATGAAACTGAACTAATGAAAAATGAATGTTTTTATGTAGGCACAACTTCACCAAAAGTTGGTCTGAAATCCACATATTATGCAACATAAAAGTTTTATAAAACTAAACTTTTTATTGTGTATTATTATTATCAAGACTCAAGGCAATACATAAACCCAAAAAAAATAACCTTTTTCCAAAATAAACACTCTTGTGTATACCAAAAGACCAAAACTATATTTTTGTTTGCCCTGGGACAACATATTGAATTTTATTTGACAGGTCGCTGGATTGCCTAATAGTGGGGTGACATTCACTGACAGCTAAATTATCTATTGTGCAAAAAGAATGTTGAATCATAGAAAAGTAACACGCGTATGTGGGTGGCTCAGTTGTATACGCAATATTGGGGTTAGGTTTTCTTCGCGGCATTTTACTTAAAATCAAAATTAAATGCGAAACGATATATACAAAACAATTGAAATGAAATCGAAATAAAAAAATATATAAACAAACCAATTAAATCACTAATTGTTTATTATTGTTAAGTAGGCTATGATGACGATGACAATAACAGAAAAGAGCAAACTGAAAATAATATGAAATACAATCAATACTAATAATATAATCACGTCTGACTTAGCGTAAACACCATTTTAAATGTTTAATAATTCAACAATGGATCAAGCTGGAGATATGGGCTTTACGAAGATCAAATAGAATGGAATACTAAAAAAATTAAAACATTATTTTTATTTGTGCAAACAATTGTTGACAAAGTTTTATCGCAATATGAACACGGTAGCGCATAAAATGCGAACAAAATCATTGATTTTTATACAGTGCTAAATTTACTATTTTTAAAACAATAATAATTTATTATACAGATTAGAACAGAATCCAGAGTCTAGCACTAGAAGACTCGCAATCCTGCAATTTCTAAATTCTACATATGGAATATTATTTATAAAGAAAACCTCTATTCGTTTCAAATTCAAAAAGTTCATGCGATGATAGGTGGTGATTTCCCTGCTCGAGTAGTTTTTGCAAAATGGTAACTAGACAAAAAGAACCAAGATGCCAATGTTTTCTCAAAAATTCTATTTTGCGATGAAGCTATAGTTTGGCAAGTCTATCTGAAGCTACGGGGCATCGGTAAAGGGCGAGGAAACATGGCCGACATCTGTCATAAACGTACCAATGGCGTACGGTACCTATTTTATAAAAGAATTAAAAATAATAATTATTATTATATAATAATTATATATAGAAACTGATTTATGCTTTGCTTTAAAGGTAAGGTACTTTTCAAAACACGGTACCTATTTGTTAAAAACAAATAATGTTAAAAATCGTACTTGAATTCAATATGGATACGAAATAATCAGAAACCAAGTAAAACTAAAAATACGAAGGTAAATATTGACATTATAAACGCCACTGGATAATCAATATCAATCAATTGTCGAAGTGAGAGGGAAGAACACACGCACGCGCTTGCCAATAGGAAGTCAGGTGGTTACCTAGCAGCGGAGGTTCGATAAATATTCATCAATTGAGTTAGTAGGAGGGCGTGGTAATTATGATTTTCGCACGACGTTGCCAGCTTGAAGGAAATCCATAACATATTTGGAAAAGTGTTAATCTTTTAATATTCAGAAATTGAAAAAATAATGTTAATTAACAAAATCCAATGAAACAAGCACATTAAAGAACTAACGTTTAATCATTATTGACATATTGTTAATAATAAAAACTCCATTTTCTAATTATTATCACTACATACTTAGCACTTTGGCTTTTTCATAGTTAAGCCTGGCAATAACGAATGTTTTCGACCGCATTCCTTTCACAGCTTCAGTTATGTTTGCCAAACTATACGTTTACTCGGAACAGAATTTTTAATTTTCATCGTGCCTAAATTTGTAAAAATCTGCACGCCATAAAAGAGACGAAGCAAAGATTTAGCATAAATTTCTGGATAGGTGTAATCGGCAATCAACTACTGGGACCAGTAGACCAGGATTACCTTAACTTTTAACAAAACAATTTACTTGATTTAATAGACGACGTTTCCCTAATGGTAAGGCAAGATTTATGGTTCTTGCGATGGTTGTCCTGCACATTTTAGTCGAGACAATTGGTCTGCAAAATTGCCAGAATTGAATCCATCCGATTTTCGTTTTTGTAGTATTCAGAAGATATTTTTCAAAGGTTAAACAATCCTTAAATCCTTACAGAAACGATTAGATAGATTTATGTCTTGTAAGTTTGATGTCTAGATTGTTACCATGTAAAAACGGGACACTAATATAACACGCACTACCGGGGCTGGGGTCTAGGGATGGGGGTATGGACATAGTATATAAACAAAAGAAATATACTATGGTATGGAGTAGTGCCTACAGAATCCTGGTTTAATGTTCGTCTGTTAAAAATATAAAATAAAAATCAAGTGTCTAAACTTGTTTTTAAAACTTTTATAGCGTGAATTTTCTTTTCTTTTAAGCCTATCAAAGCACACAATTTTCTAGTTTTTCAAGGAATAAAAATAAATAAATAAAATGTTGAGGTTCATATTACTTCATTACTAAAGTTATTTCTTAAGTATAAATGATCAAGGATCATTAAAATACACAACTGGTAACAGAATTTAACAAAATGCAATACATTTTCAAGTTTTGGTATACTTTTCATTTGCTTCAGCCAACTTAATAATGTCTTTTTTCTCTATTATGTAATTATAAAAGTGAGAACAATCTATTTTAAAGTAAAACGGGACATTTTGACGCCCCGACAAAGTTTTTTTGGGACAACGGGGCACAACGTGAAAAAACGCCTGGTCACCCTACTTGTAACAAATGGTGGTCATGTAGAGTATATGTTATAAAATTGAATAACATTCAATAATCTACATTTTTCTCGAAAACGGTGCATAATAGAGAATTCAAACAAGAGTACAATTTTTATTGGAAAATATCATTATTCATTATAAATTACCCACCCCCTATCATCGTTATTATTGCTTTAAAAAAAATCTTATATAAAAGTTGTTTGGTTACAGTTGAATTTTGTTAATATGCTATCAAAAGTTCAGTAGCGTGCAAATTTGAGGGGATACAAAAAATAATAGGTTTTTTTAATCTTATACCCTGTATATTTTTACATTTTTGGAATGGTCTTTTTTTTCTGATTTCAAAAATATATAATATGTTATCCCCACCTTGTACCGTTTTTGAGTTATTAAATGTAGAAAATCTTAGTTTTAGTAGTTA
This sequence comes from Lochmaea crataegi, assembly GCA_947563755.1. NCBI lineage: Eukaryota > Metazoa > Arthropoda > Insecta > Coleoptera > Chrysomelidae > Lochmaea > Lochmaea crataegi. The sequence goes on from OX387434.1 coordinate 25,747,184, forward strand.
CTGTAAATATGAAAAATATAACATTATTAAAGTAAGCTATGGAAACGACAACTAATATGTTTCATAATTGACATTTTTCTGATAAAGTAATTAAAATGGTTTACAGTAAGGTTTACAAAATAGGAAACGAAGATTTAATTTAAAAAAATTATAAATAAATAACTCATAAAAGATGTTCGATGTGTCCACCATTATTATCAATGCATAATTGATAACGCCTTTTTATATTCACAATAACATTGCAGATGACTTCATTATTTTCATTTAGTTTGTTAATTTCAAGTTGAATCCTTTCTTTAATCACTTGTATATTATATTATTAACAATATATTTTAGAAATCCACAAAAAAATGAATCCATGGGAGTCAAATCCGGACTGTTAGGTGGCCAGTTAATAGTTCCATTATTCCCTATCCATACTGGGAATCCATTATTTAAATGATTCCGAACGGGTAGGACACTATGCGAAAGTGCGCCATCCTGCATCCAAATCATATCGTCCTATTCGAGGTCTATCAAGTTGGAGGACCAACTTATTAAAAAATACGTTTTGACAAACTCAAAAATTACCGTTTTTTTGCCGTTTTTTGCCGTTTTTTTGCCGTGAAATTCCCAGAATTTGCCGTTCATTATTTTTAAAAAAAATTGGGCGGCCCGCCAACTTGAGTATCAAGATAGCGGGCCACCCCCTGGAAAATTGGTTTCCTTTTTACAATAAGTAAAATGAAATACATAGATAATTGCCGCTTGATTTGCCGTTCAAGAAAATATCATTGCCGACATCGGGGCACGTCGGCATCTGGGGCAAAACGGGCAAAAACCATTTCTGCGTACGAATGTCGGGATGGGTTGATATTAAGAAATGGATCTTCCCCGTTTTACCCCAGATGCCGACGTGTCTCGATGTTGGCAATGATATTTTCTTGAACGGCAAATCAAGCGGCAATTATCTATGTATTTCGTTTTACTTATTGTAAAAAGGAAACCAATTTTCCAGGGGGTGGCCCGCTATCTTGATACTCAAGTTGGCGGGCCACCCAATTTTTTTTAAAAAATAATTAAAATTAACGACAAATTCTGGGAATTTCACGGCAAATAAACGGCAATTTTTGAGTTTGTCAAAACGTATTTTTTAATAAGTTGGTCCGCCAACTTGATAGACCTTCAAATTCGGCTTCCGGAAAATTCTGTAAAAGAATAATTTCTACTTCTGTGATAAGTATTTCCAGATAGGTAACTCTAGTTAAGATTCATAATATATAGGCCCAACAATTATATTTCTAAAAATTCAGTTTTTCTTCCTGATTTTTGTATTTGTTTTACTAATCTTTTTCTGTTACGTTTATTTTCCCACGACCTTCGATTTTTCCTGTTAAAAACTCCTGCCGTAGAAAAAGTTGATTCATCAGTCCATCCTATTTTTGTGAGATACTCGGGATCTTCATCCAACTTTTGAATCATCTGGAGGCAAAAGTCAAGCATTTTCCTTTTATCAGCCTCTGTCAAAACTTGTAACGGTAAAATTTTATAGGGTTTATAGTTGTTATTTTTTAAAGTACGTTGGATTTTAAAATAACTTTTACCTAATTGATTAACTGCAGTATATATACTACATTCAGAATTTTCTAAAAAAGAATATAATGTTTCAAAAAAGTCTACTCGGGGCAAATACTACTTATAATGGATAAGTTTACCTTCGAAATGAAGCAATATATCTAGCTGTTCTTCCTGGTTTGCTTGTTTTTTTCTGCTAAAACTTAAGGTATTATTTATTTGGTAAACATTTTAAAAATTATTTTCTGATGGAGTTGGACGATTTGGATACTATAAAACAGGTAAAAATTTGGATTTTTTTCTCCCTCACTGTAAACCATTTTAATTACATTATTAGAAAAATGTCAATTATCAAACATATTAGTTGTCATTTTCATAGCTTACTTTAATAATGTTATCTTTATCATATTTACAGTAACTACTAAAACTAAGATTTTCAACATTTAACTCAAAAACGGTACAAGGTAGGGGTAACATACTATATATTTTTGAAATCATAAAAAAAGACCATTACAAAAATGTGAAAATATACAGGGTATCCCATTTGAAAAAAAATATTATTTTTTGTATCCCCTTAAATTTGCACGCTACTGAACTTTTGATAGCATATTAACAAAATTAAGGTGTAACCAAACAACTTTTATATAAGACTTTTCCTTCCAAAAGCAATAATAATGGTGCTCCTTAGGAGGAACTTTTGCGAAAAGGTAATTTAGGTTTTAGTCTATTTCAGAAAGGTATAGAATAATAAAATGGGGAATTCCGTCCAGTTCGGCTCAATTTCGGTGTCGGCCATAGGCGTAGGTCTTGAAATAGTATTATTTGTAATATTAAAATTTCAAGTAATTGCGTAAGAGAATTAGGAAAAGTATGTTTTCTGGCCTGAAGTGTCAATATCGAAATATTGTGTAGGGATTACTTAGGTAGTAGATTATACAGTTACGTTTTGCGTTTAACAGGTACCGTTTAACCTTCTATTAGTGCCTCTGCCTAATTCCAACCCTGTTTCAGATTCGGCTCAACCATGCACCGCAAGGTGCCTTACCCAAAATTTTTAGACCTTTATAAGTATATTTGTTTAGTTTAACGCATCAGTATTTGCTGTTAAGCAGTAAATAGTGTTCACAGTATTATAAGATTAGTAATAAAATGGCGACATTTACACCAACGAAAAGATGTTCCAATAATTCTCCAATATCAGTGAATGGAAAACTTATTATTTTAAATGTACACGATTGCATAAAATACGATTACCCGAAATTTACTGTACAAGAAACTGTCGACCGATGTTCCCGAATGACTGGAGTTGGAAAGTCCACCGTTTTTGAATTATTGCGGGGGAGAAAGATAGCAGGCCAAGTGGAGCCTCCCAAGAAAAGTCCAGGCAGACCAGTAAAAGTCCTTGATGAAGATACCAAAAGTGTAATTCGAAGAAAAGTTCACTCTATTTATTTTAAAAAAGAAATACCCACCCTAGATAAGATTTTAATGGAGCTTGGCCAGGATGACAGTATTCCGTTGATAACTAAAAAACTTTTATGGACCACTTTGAGAAATTGGATTTTGCCTGTGAAAAGCATAACCGTAAAGCACTTTTACTGGAAAGCGATGAAATTGTTTGCTGGCGACGAAAATACTCAAGAAGTATAAAGCAGTACAGAACAGAGCAGAAGAAAATATTTTATCTTGATGAGACGTGGATCAATGAAGGTTATACAGTACCAAAAATGTGGCAAGGCAAAAATATAACCAGTGCTCGCCAAGCTTTCATGGAAGGCCTGTCAACGGGTATTAAGGTGCCTTCAGGTAAAAGGAAAAGACTAATAATCGTCCATATTGAAAGCGGAGAGGAATTTTTAAAAGTAGGTTTGCTAACCTTTCAGTCGTGCCATACGGGAGATTACCACGAGGACATGGATTCGGATGTTTTTGAAGACTATTTTGGTGAAATGATAAAATATCTTCCGGCTGATTCAGTAGTAGTTATGGATAACGCGAGTTATCATTCTCGACGCATAGAGAAGACTCCAACTTCACCTTGGAGAAAACAAGAAATTATTGACTGGTTAACCTCCAAAAGTATTGAATTTGAAGATAATTTGATAAAAAAAGAACTATTAGCTATAGCAAATTTACACAAACATCGTTTTATGAAATACGCCGTGGAAGATATAGCAGAAAAACATAGTATAACTGTGCTGCGCACACCACCATATCATTGCGGACTAAATCCTATAGAACTTATATGGGCGCAAGTGAAAGGATTTGTAGCAAGACAAAACACGACATTCAAAATGAAAGACGTTAAGCTACTGTTTGATCAAGCCATTAAGGAGGTGACACCAGAGAACTGGCGAAAAGCGGTCCAGCATGTCATTAAAGAGGAGAAAATGTGGGATCTTGACTACTTGATCGATCGGACCGTCGACCCGTTAATTATAACGTCAAGAGGAGATGACAGTTCCTCAGATGACGAAGAATATTATGATTTTTTATAATTTAATTTCTGTATAATGTATTTTTTGTATAATGTTCAATACAAAATAAGTGTACCTAATACTATGTATATAAGCCTAATTTTTATTCTGTTAAAATAAAATTCTTTCCTTTTTACGAGTATCCTACCGGCACGCCTTTGGCACACTATTTTCAGTGTTTGTGAATGGATAACAATAGGCTAAACCCATATATTGACCCCAACCCGGGTGGTACTACATGCACTTGATAAAAAGAAAGAATTTTACAATGAAATCAATGCCAAACTATGAAAGTGGCTTAAATATTCGTTGGGTCACTCTGTGCTCCCTTTGCATACCTAATGAGGTTTTATTACTCTATACCTTTCTGAAATAAACTATAGTTGGACATAAAATCACATCTAGTGTAGTTTGCGTTTGACAGGAGAGTTTCTGAATACAGTGTATATACTGAAAATTTGGACAACTTTCTATTCATAATAAAAACTTAATAACTCAAGTAAATACATTTATAACTGTATCTATTTATTGACACTATTCCATTCAACATATTATTTATAACACATTCAACACTGTCACTATCAAATAAACCGGTTGCTTCGAATCCAATACATTATTACTACGTATCAACTTAACCCACGATCATAAAATATTTTTAATTTTTCATCTGTATCGACGTCATTATTTTTTTCCGCAAATACAATACACGAAAATCGATCTGGCAACGTCGTTTCATACCTAAGTCTTGTCGTCGCTAGGCCAATCGAGAGAAGGAGGAGCCATCGAACTTCGCTGACGATACTGTTACGTCGTGTGACGTCATGCGTGCTTTTTACACAGGGGTCTATGACTACGTTTCGCGCAACGAGCGATAAAAAACGTTTTAATATTTTTGTAATAAAATAACGTAATGATGTTTGCTTTCGGTTTTTAAAAGGGTTTCGTATGGAGCGCTAGGAAAACGCATTTCTTTATACATTATAATATATAAGAGAGGGAGAGAGAGAGTGAGTGAGTGGAGAGGGCGCCGTGTCTACGATGGAGTGTTGTGATGTAATGGGAAGGTATTTGGGTCAGCCCTGAATCGACAATTTGAGGTCGTAGGAATTTCGTGTGATGTCAAGGTTAAAAGTGGATTAATTGTTTTTGTAGAATTTTCTTTTATAGAATGAAATAAACGCTCTCGGATATGTTCACTTTCACGGTTGAAATAATTTTTAGGTTGGGTCAATGAGTCATTAAAAGCGATTAGAACATTATTAAACTAACCTGGAATTTATTTTTTGAGACTTATTCGTATAGATAACAATTATTTACAAAATATTTAAAATATATCACTATTGATTAATGTCATTTGCACTTTATTTGAAAATAGCGCAAATTTTATGGAGCTCTTCAAAAATCGCCTGACAAAATCAGTGTCGCAGGGGAAATATTCAGACAAAGCCAGTCTTGGTCAAATTCCATAACCGTACTTAATATGAGTTAAAAATGTGTGGCTCAATAAAGTTCAACTTTTTATATTTAATATTGAAAGAAAAATTAGGCATATTTCTTTTTTTTCATAAAATAAGTCAATTACTTTCAAATTATACAATTCAAATTTATTCAAAACATTCATTTAATTTTGGATCACTGAATACCATAATAATTTAATTTTTAATCTCTTGGCCCATAGAAAAGACCCTAAGCTCGTCCGGATACGGAGTGAAGCTACCTACCCGACACAGAATTAAAAAAAAAGAGGTGAGCGGTCGTCGGACGGCCGACGGAAGCTTGCTTCGTATGCACCATTTTTCGTGAATTTTTCACCATTTATCAAAAATTTTGACAATTTTTGACAGTTTTTGACGAATTTTAACAATTATTGACCGTCTCTGACCATTTTTGACAATTTCTCAAAAATTTTGACCATTTTTCAAAAAATTTTAATAATTATTGACCATTTTTGACAGTTTTTTTATAATTATTGACAATTTTTTCATAATTTTGACAATTTTTCGAAAAATTTGATCATTTTTCAAAAATTTTGACAATTATTGACCATTTTTCCAAATTTTTGACAATTTTTGAAAATATTTGGCAATTATTAGCCATATTTTCAAAATTTTGACAGATTTTGACAATTTTTGACGATTTTTCCAAATTCTTGACAATTTTTGACCCTATTTAAAAATTTTTGACAATTTTTCAAAAATTTCAACAATTATTGATCCTTTTGGACCATTTTTGACAATTTTTGACAATCTTTGACGAATTTTGATTGGTTTTGACAATTATTGACCATTTTTGACAATTATTGACTAGTTTTTGACAATTTTTGAAAATATTTGGCAATTATTAAACATTTTTTCAAAATTTTGACAGTTTTTGACAATTTTTGATCATTTTTCCAAATTTTTGACAATTTTTCAAAAATTTTAACATTTTGGCAATTATTAACCATTTTGACAATTTTTGACCATTTTTGACAATTTTTCACACCACGAGTTCACTAGCCTTCTCAAAAATCGTATGTCGTGCAATAAGAAGCAAGCTTCAAAAAAAATTAATGTTCACCATAATATTTCAATATTACTTGGATGGTTCATCCTGTACTGGTTTTGCAAGGGTCACGAAGATTTATTACGGTCGAAACACTCCTGTCAGCACCTCATAGGAACAGCGACTGATCGATCATCACCGTCGAGTGGTCGACTCGACGGTTGTGTATGGGCTCACTCAACGCATCGACACGGGATCAGCACCGCCGCGATACCCGACTATAGGCTTCACTATATATTGTCAGAGATATTGTAATGGCACGCCGTACGCAAAATATTCTCTCTGAGAAATGTGTTGTGGTTGAGGCGTTGACGTGCCTTGTCGGTGCTGTGCTGATATTGTTAGGTAGGCGCGCTTACATTTAAATACACATAAGAAATAAAATCTGCTGGTGATGAACAGTCGCTGTTCGTACGAGGTGCTGATAAGTGAGTTTCGACCTTTAAGCACATAATAATTTCAAATAAATAACTTGTGATTTCCACTAAATAGTTGATTTATGTCGCTAAATTCTAATAAATCTCGTTTATATCCTAACCTAAATAATATTAGTTAAAAAAATTTTCTCTATAAAAAATATTAATGCATTCGGTTTTTTTTTATATTCTATTTTCAACTCAATTTGATTTTATTTGAGTTTTACGTGGGTTGACTTTTTAATATTTGATATAGAACAAATAATCACGTTTCGTGTTTTTATTCATACGTATATGTGTGTTAGGTGAATGAGAAATATTTGCTGTAAATATACAGGATGTTGTATTTTACCATCAACACTCTATCACAGCATATAAAACAATCACAGATTAACAATACTGGTGGGAATGGTTATAAATATAGTGTCGTTTTTACATTATGACAAATTTTTAATTTTAAACTTTCAACACACTGTATCTCGCTAACTAAACCCTTTAAGGGTTCATATTCATATATTAAAATGGTTGTCGGTCTAATATCGCAACACTCTGTATATACATTCTAGGCTGGAGCTACAGCAGACCGAGCTCAATTTCATGGAATATTTAAACAAGATTGATATCGCTACAAGTAGCATTCAAAGTCAAGCACACATTGGCGAACGAAAATATCGACAAAAAGGAGAGTGTCTATTAAACCAACCTCCGTTTACTTTCAACATAAAACAAATTTTTTGTTTTCGGCATTCAAATTTTAAAAATTATATTACAATAACCTATTAAAATTTCATTTAGGATCCGTCAAAATAATATCCGCACCTGACAACAGCTTGGCCGAAGACGTTTTACGTTCCTATTGGTGGATTGGTCGTTAATCGTTGCATTCGTCACAAAACTATTTTTATCAGCACCGAATTTTGTCTTGGCTGTAATTGCATCGTTTGCGGCAAATTACAATCGGCGTTTTATCCAAAGTTTCTACTCTTATTGTTAATTTGGATATACAGAGTGGAAAGTCTAACTGGAACAAAGTCTGTAACTTGATAAATAAAGGTTTATCGCTAAATTCCTGAAACAAGTCAATTTTTATTTTCAATGGGGCATATTACAAAGAGGTTTGTTTATCTTTTTAATTATCTGGGGGGTTGCAGACACCCCCAACTTTTTTTTTAAATGGAAGGGTAGGTTGATTAATTTTTTATTTGAAAGCTTTTTCAATTGCAAATACAATTCCATTTTTTTTCTTACTTTTTATAAGCAAAGTGTCGGAAAAAAATGAAATAAGGAAATATTTACTGAAATTACTTTAATGCAATAAATGTTCAACGGTCTCTCCTCCTTGTTGCTGACAATATCCTAATCGATTATAAACAGCATTCCGAACATTTTGTAACACTTCCGGCGTTACTTGCCTAATTTCGTCCCCGATTCTTTGTTGAAGCTCGACGATGTCGTTACGTTTAGTGACATAAACCTTGCTCTTTAGATATCCCCATAAAAAAATCTAATGGAGTAAGATCGGGTGATCCTGCTGGCCGCTCAATTGGGCCCCTTCTTCCAATCCATCCTTTTGGAAACACTTCGTCCGTACATTTTGAGCAAAATGTGGTGGTGTCCCATCTTGTTGAAACCACATCCGTTGGTCGAATAAGTTGGGATCCAAATTATTGGGGAATAAATTTACTAAAGTAGGAATCAGTTCTTCTTGGAGTATATTAAGGTAGGTTTCTCCGGTTACATTTTCTTTGAAAAAAAAGGACCTACTATGCGATCCCCAATAATTCCAGTCCAGACGTTTGTTTTTCGAGGCCTTCGGGCATGGCATTCACGCATCCAACGGGGATTTTCGTCAGCCCAATAACGGCAGTTCTGTCGATTGACGTGCCCATGTAATGTGAACGTAGCCTCATCAGAAAACAACACCCATTCCAAAGCAATTTGTCCACCATCGATAGAAGCCATAATTCGTTCGCAAAATTCGAGTCTACGATCAGGATCATCTTCGTTAAGCTCCTTCAGGCTTTGCATCTTATATGGGTGCTTTTTGGCTTCTTTAAGAATTTTTAAAATGCTTGTGTGACTGACACCATGAACGCGAGCTATTTGCCTTGCTGGAGAAACAGGATTTTCTTCAACTTCCAACTATATGTTCAACTGGGCTTCTTCGTCGACTTTAAACTCCCGATATCGAGTTTAAATCGTACTTCGATTAATTGAAGGTAATTCTGTATGAACTTCACTAAACAACCGAGCGACTTCAGCCTGTGTTCGACTTCTGTCCCCATATCCGATCATCATTAAAATTTCGATACGATGCGTCTCGGTTAAATAGGGCATTTTCTTATTTTTCGTTTTTAATTTACACGTTGAAATGCAAACAAGTACTAACAAATCGATCACATTCAGTTCAAATTGACCGAAAAACTATCGAGCAGGTTTTTTATTGGGCTTATCAAGTAAGAAAAAATGTACCTATACATTAAAGTAATTTCAGTAAATATCTCCTTATTTCATTTTTTTCTGACACATTGCTTATAAAAAGTAACAAAAAAAAATTGAATTGTATTTGCAATTGAAAAAGCTTTCAAATAAAAAATTAATCAACCTACCCTTCCATTTAAAAAAAAAGTTGGGGGTGTCTGCAACCCCCCAGATAAATAAAAAGATAAACAAATCTCTTTGTAATATGCCCCATTGAAAATAAAAATTGACTTGTTTCAGGAATTTTGCGATAAACCTTTATTTATCAAGTTTCAGAATTTGTTCCATTTAGCATTTCCATTTAGCATTTCCACTCTGTATTTCTAGTATACATTTGTTTGAGTATTTTACTAGTTTATGTACTGTATGACTATATTCACTTATAATACTCTTTATTTATTGGTAATTCTGTAAAATAAAATACGGCCCTGTTCAATTTAAGTGTTCATATTCTTTTGTTTACATCGGGCGTAAATGAAATCTGAATAGAGTTATAAGTGAGATGTTTTATACAAGAAAAATATATTTTTTGTACTAATTGCTTTAAAACGCATATTTTACAGTTATCGCCGGAGTGCGGGAAAGAGTATTTTACGCATCCGGATGTTTTTTACTTTTCCATAATTTGCTTTAAGCAGTTAGCAACAAAAGTGTCAAACATAGGTTATGTTACACACAAAGTTTTGACACATTTTATTGTCAACAATTTCTAACAATTAGTTTAAGGAATAGCAGAAAACGAACAGTTAGATATTAAAAACACGAACATTTATGGGGCAATTAATACAGGATTTCTACACCTGTGGAAAGTGTCAAATAATATAAATTTGACATTTGTACATATATCATATATCACGTTACCAACAGTCAACAGAAAAATAAATTAAATAAAATTTATATTTAAATTTTATTTTTATTTTAAATTATTCGTTACAAAAAACATTGTAGCTAACTTTTTTGGGAAAGAATTTTTCGCATTCGCAAAAAACAAAATGCTCATGCGAAAAATTCTACTTCCCAAACACGTTAGGTAAATAACTATTTCAAATAAATAATAAAAAATTCCCAAAATTGTTTTCGATAGATGGCGCTGCAATATGTGTCAATATTATCAATATCATGTAAATTTGTATTTCGTATTATATCATCGCAAAAAAATTGTGTTAGATAAAATTAGTTTGGTGGACAATTCAACGGGTATTAGGCATCCGCCGATAGTGGATGCATTATTTTTTGCGATAAATCGGTTATCTATACACTACCGATAAAATAACGAACTAACGTAAAGAGTACACACGCATCAGAGCTCGAGAGAATTCTCTAACATCCAACAAACTCTGGAATTTGACAGTTCTCCAATGTTGATCGTTGTGATGCCGGTTTCCATAGCGACAACCCAAATAGCCTGCTAGCAACGTTGCCAGTCTTTAAATAATATAGTAGCTAACGGAATACCTCCGAATTCCTAAAACATTTTAAAGATTAACTTATTGGTTTGGTTATTTCTCTAATCTTAAGTATTGGCTGTGTTTCATTATGAGATTCAACAAAAAGAGTTGTTTTTGAAAAACTATTCTTATTGATTTTCCCATTCTCTTTCTGTATTTATGTCATTAATTCTACGTTTTTTATTTGTTTGATATTTCGTTCTAACGATAGAGTAAGTACACTGTATTTCCATCTTTTTATTGGCATTGTATTGGTAATATGAAAACAATTCAAATAGTTATTTTCCCAACTAGTGCGGACCGCAGCACAACTTTTTTTCAAAATTTTTAGAAATAAACACACCATGTATAAATAGCAAAAAGGGACCAATTTGTATTGTTTTGAATATCTTTGAAACCGGACCTGATACCCAACCCCCATCTTTTATTATTTACATTTTATCAATAAAAAACTGGATACCCTGTTCATCGCGATACGTTTTCAATCTGACACTCGGTATAGTAAATTATTAATTACTGTTATAAATGAAACTGTCTCTAATTAGGAGCTATCCATAAATTTCGTCACACGAATATGAAGACTTTTTAACCCCTCCCCCCGTCCTTGTCGTGGTTGTCACAATTTTAGAACCCTGATGTGACGTCATACATTTTTTCAATTTTATGAATGTATTTAAAAACAATCAAAAGAAAAAAGTTATTTCCATTTTTTTCTTACTTTTATTAAATAATCTTTAAAAAAATCAACAGCAAATATTTTAGATAACAGAGAAAACAAACGACTATAGTCTATTTCAGAAAGGTATAGAGTAATAAATTGGGGAATTCCGTCCAGTCATAGGCGTAGGTCTTGAAATAGTATTGTTTGTAATATTAACATTTCAAGTAATTGCGTAAGAGAATTAGGAAAAGAATGTTTTCTGGCCTGAAGTGTCAATATCGAAATATTGTGTAGGGATTACTTAGGTAGTAGATTATACAGTTACGTTTTGCGTTTAACAGGTACCGTTTAACCTTCTATTATTGATAGATTAGTGATCAGATGACGAAGAATATTATGATTTTTTATAAGTTAATTTCTGTATAATGTATTTTTTGTATAATGTTCAATAAAAAATAAGTGTACCTAATACTATGTACATAATGCCCAATTTTTATTCTGTTAAAATAAAATTCTTTCCTTTTTACGAGTATCCTACCGGCACGCCTTTGGCACACTATTTTCAGTGTTTGTGAATGGATAACAATAGGCTAATCCCATATATTGACCCCAACCCGGGTGGTACTACCTGCACTTGATAAAAAGAAAGAATTTTACAATGAAATCAATGCCAAACTATGAAAGTGGCTTAAATATTCGTTGGGTCACTCTGTGCTCCCTTTGCATACCTAATGAGGTTTTATTATTCTATACCTTTCTGAAATAAACTTATAATATGTTTGATAATTGACATTTTTCTAATAAAGTAATTAAAATGGTTTACAGTGAGGAAGAAAAAATCCAAATTTTTACCCGTTTTATAGTATCCAAATCGTCCAACACCATCAGAAAATAATTTTATAAATGAGTAATTATGTTAATTAAAGATACAAAACTTTTAGTATCTTAAATTTTAGGATGTGACGTCACTAAGCATTTGACCCAACCCTGCCCCTTATCACACAATGTCACATTCCGGGGATAGCTTCCACCCCTTTAACGTGTGACGTTGTGGATGGACCTAATTCCAATATTTAATGAAAAAATGTTTTCATCAAATAGTGGAATTAATAAGAAACAGTTAGTTTCATTTAAAAAAGTAATAGGGGTAGATTCCACAAAGTAAGGGTTCAAACAGTAAATTCTATCAATAACTTGTACATTTGAAGTTGATACTTTTTTGTATAGAATAACTTGATTTGCACAATATTTTGGCGGTTTGTTATTAACATGAAGATGTATATTTTTTGGTTTTGTGTGGTTAAGTTTAAAGAATGTTGTATGGCTCTGAAAACTGAAAAGTTCTGTTTGTTGATTGTTGTTTTTCTGATTTTTGTTTTGTTTTTAGTTCCTGAAAAATTGTATTAGAGAAAGAGTAATATTCTCAATATTGATGAAATAATGTTCTACAGTGAGGTGGTATCGTTCGTAAGGAAATCATCGCCACTCCACTAGCTCGCCACCTCTAAATTATTCAAAACTGACGAATTAAAATGCGATGATTATCAGATGCTGAAGATATTTTTTGCAAATGGCAACGATGCGACTGGGAACGATAAGGTTGGTAACGTCAATTCGGCGGACACTGACGATTTAGCAACAAGCGTCGGCGTCGAAGTGTAGCGTCGGCGTCGAAGTGTAGCGTCGTCGTGCACACCTGACCTTTGCGAAAAGGTCAGGCGGGCTACGTATATTACATATCCATACGTAAAACCAGATAACAATGAGATGAAGAAGATTTCGATGGTTTTGGGGAACTATCGAAACAAATTATAAAAATATATTTTTCACTACTAGCCTCTAAACCTAACTTTATTGACTTTTGTTGAGGTAGTAAAGTTGTTCATTAATAACCAAGGTAGAAAAATACAGAGCCTGCTTGATTAGAACTAAATCTCAATCCATTTGACAGAATGTGAGGTTAACTGATGCAAATACAAAATGAATAAATATTTTTCCTTACTTATTTAATGATCATATCCACCTACCTATTCAAAAATGAAAATCAATTGAATTATCCATGCAGTTTTCATAGCGATTTTTACAAAACAATTTTTATTATCAATGAAAATTTTTTGCTCTAGTAGATATCCAATGAAATGGATTCACTCTATTAGGTACGTTTCCATGGATGCACTTTGATTTATTTCGATTTTGACGTTTCAAATATTTAATATTTCAAAATGTCACGATTTTGTCATAATACTGACGAGAACATTAATGAAATTATAAGAGCAAAAATTTTCTATTCGAATAACCCTCGAACATTGATAAATGCTCAAAAATTTTATAACAACTTTCTCAAGTTTGTTGCTTATTGGCAACAAACGTCAATAAAGTTAGGCTTAGAGGCTAGTAGTGAAAAATTACTATTAGTTGGGTAATTGGTTTAGAACATAAAATAATTGTACCTTTCTCATGAACCAACCTGTAGAAAAACCTTTTTCTACAACTGCTATGAAAAGTGACGTATTTCTCATACCTTACTTGATTTCAAAACCAAATATTGCTCATACTGTGAGAAATAATATTTCTCACGGCACTTTGCCCACGCCACATATATTTATATGGAGAATCAAATAAATTCGACAAAAACTTAGTAGGCTACTGTCATCTTTAAATACCTACTTAGTTGTCACAAAACTGTCAGATTATATTAGAAAATATGTTAAAAATTTAAAAAAATTGTCAAAAATTGTCAAAGATTTGGAAAAATTGTCAAAAATGGTCAATAACTGTCAGAATCTGTCAAAAATTGTCAAATATTTAAAAAAATGGTCAAAAACAGTCAATAATTGTTAAAATTTTAAAAAATTATCAAAAACTGTCAAAATTGTCAAAAATGGTCAATAATTGTCAGAAACTTTCAAAAATGGTCAATAATTGTTAAAATTTTGAAAAATGGTCGAAAATTGTTAAAATTTTGAAAAAATTGTCAATAATTATAAACAATGTCAAAAATGGTCAATGATTCTCAGAACCTGTCAAAAATTGGCAAAAATGGTCAATAATTGTTAAAATTTGGAAAAATGGTCAAAATTTTTGAAAAATTGTCAAAATTGATCAATAATTGTCAAAAATGGTCAATAATTGTTAAAATTTGAAAAAATGGTCAAAAATTTTGAAAAAATGGTCAATAATTATAAAAAACTGTCAAAATGGTCAATAGTTGTTAAAAATTGTCTAAAAATGGTCAGTAATTGTCAGAACCTGTGAAAAATGCTCAAAAATGGTCAATAATTGTTAAAATTTGGAAAAATTGTCAAAATTTTGAAAAATGGTCAAAATTTTCGAAAAATTGTCAAAAATTGTCAAAAATGGTCAAAAATTGTGAGAATTTTGAAAAAATGGTCAATAATTATAAAAACCTGTCAAAAATGGTCAATAATTGTCAGAACTTGTCAAAAATGGTCAAAAATTGTCAAAAATGGTCAATAATTGTTAAAATTTGGAAAAATGCTGTAAATTTTTGAAAAATTGTCAAAGATGATCAATAATTGTCAAAACTGTCAAAATTGGTTTATAATTGGTCTATAATTGTCAAAAATGGTCAATAGTTGTTAAAATTTAAAAAAATAGTCAAACATTTTGAAAAAATGGTCAATAATTGTCAAAAATTGTCAAAAATTTACGAAAAATGGTCAAAAATGGTCATTCTATTGTGCATAAGAAGCAAGCTTCTATCGGCGGTCCGACGACCGCTCACCTTTTCTTTTTGTTTTACTAACCATAAAAATAAATATTAAGTTACTTTACTTGTATTCTTTAAATTTGTGCAATTGTAGAAAAAGTATAGTGTGCAACATGTGGGGAAAGTACTTTTCTCACTTGTTGTACAGTATACTATTTCTAACTACAGCCATAAACACTGTGCTATAGACTGTATAGGAAATTACAGTTTTTTTTTGAGAAATAGTTTCAATTCAACTATAGTAAAATCGCAATCGGTGCGGAGTAATAAAACTGTCGGAACAGGTCATTTCAGGGGTGGGTACCTATTATTATTTTTAAGGTATAGAGACATTCGGATTACTGAAATATTTATTACGAATATTATTGAATGCCTATATTATTTTGGTGTATTCGGTTATAATTTTTTTTATGAACATATAAACGACTTGCATATTATTATTGTTGAAACAATTTTCAAGAACTATTGCGAGTCTTAATGACCTCAGGCAGACGGGGTGGGATTATAATTTCAGAGATAATTCCGTAGTGCGACTTCCCCCATATCACTGCCAATTAAATCCGATAGAACTGATATGGGCACAAGTGAAAAATTTTATAGGTAGACATAATACTACATTCAAACTAAAAAATGTGCAAGCAGGTTACAAGTTACTAAAGAAAATTGGCAAAAAGCAATTCATCGAGTATTAAAAGAGGAAGAAAACATGTGGAATCTGGACAAAATCTTAGATGCATACATTACAGTGACACCATTAACAATTTCAATAAATAATGACTCCTCAAGTGACGATCGTGATTCCGACAGTGATTTAGAGACATTTACACTTACTAATCTAGACTAAGATGAAGGAAGAACTATTTAAAACAATTTACAAGTGGCATGTTCATATTAATTTGGTAAGCAAATTTCAATTAGTACCTATCATAACATTGTATTATTTAGAATTCGAGCCATAATTTAACGGTCAACATTTTAAACCACAATTTAATAGGATATCTACGTATTTTCATAATTTAAAAATTAAGCAATACAACAAATATTAACAATATATACCTACGAACCCTGTAACGGTAAGCGTTTGTAACCTTACAGGGCGCCAATTTGTAACGGTAAGGGGCGCCAGCTTGAAGGGCTCCGGCTAGAGACTCCTCTCAAGGGAGATTCGACCCCAAGTTTATGTCGCACAAGTATTACAGGAAGGTTGTAAAAATTGAGGGCGCCACTACCTTTTTGACGTCGATAAAAAAATACTAATTAAAAAAACTAAGGCGGAAAAGGTAGAAACGCCTTGTAAAATTTAAATAAAAGTAATAATAAAAAAGTGACTTAAAATTACCCCGGGCGATATTTTTTTTTTTTTTTTTTTTTTTTTTTTTTTTTTTTTTTTTTTTTTTTTTTTTGGCTTGGACTCACGTCATTCAGCCAGTCGCATCAGGACCCCGGGCGATATATCCCTCAACTTTTATAGTTGAGGATTTAGAAAAAATAAAACAAGAATTTAAAGAATATATATATTTATACACCTGCCACAGGAAATGAACAGAGAGGAGAATTTGTACTTAGGTACTTAGCTTATGAATATGAAGTTGTTTCCTGAAGAAGGTAGGTAGGTCTTGCCTCTACGAAGTCTTGAGAAGATCTCGAAGAAGATAGGTAGATAGTCTTGATTTGTATTACTGTGTCCTGGTCTAGGGCGGTATCCTGGGGTTATATCCTTACCTAGGGCTTATATTCTTGCCTATAAATATCCTAGGGTTGGGGTTAAATCCACGGGGCTGTGCTTACAACAGCAAAATTATTAAGATACGAAAGGTATAAAACTATAAAAACGGAGGTCTTCCCTCGAGGAGGGACGATATCGGAAAGGGCTGTCGTGGAGTTGAAAAAATGGAAGCGTCCGTAGGCAGACGTCAATTGTCTTATGATCAGGGTTGAAATTTGAGATCACGGAACTATAATTGGAAGTGGCTGAGACGACGAGCGGTAATTAAAAGGATTTATTCTGTAAAATCGAAACAGGTCGATAGACATGTTACAACCCCTAATACTGTTCCTAAACCTACGCCTATTATACCTCTAGAAAGTATTAAGATAAGACTCGGTCATTGTTATCTTTCTACAATATCCGTCGGCACAAATAAATATCTCGTTTTCACAACATTCATTACAGCACGTAGTGTAAAATTACATATTTTGTGTGGTCCACTTGTGCTGAGCAAGTCCCATAAAATTTTGATTTGTTACCCCGCACCGATTACGATTTCACTATAGACAAACGTTTCCTCGCTGACAACGTAGTTTAGCATTAATTTGCGGTTGTTTGATTGAATCCATTCCCAGAGGCTTGGTGGTCATTTCATCTTTATTAGTTATGGAATTCTCCACTTAGACTTCCACCCCCACATGCTGTTTAATTCCCTGAATATACTAGGGGAGCATTCGATGACCGGTACAAACAGGGGTTTGACAACTTTAAAAAATGGGCAATCACTTTTATACAAGAATACTTATTGTTGAAACTAAAACTAAACAATACTTGTCTCCATAGCAACGAAGCAAGAATAGTACATTGTTTACCGTGTAGGAAAACCCTAATATTCCTGGACGACTGTGAAGATTTAATTGCTGGTGTTCACGAAAGTAAAATGATATGGTAGAATGAAGTGATGATGAATTTTCCATTTCTGGGACTCCTCCAGCACTGGTTGAGGCAGTGAATACTGCTTCATTAGAATTATTGCCCTAGAAATCAAGAGAAAAGTACGAATATGCATATATGTATAAACGTTTTCATTTCATTTAGGTAAAACACTAACAACTGTAAGGAAATATCATTTTTTTACAGTAAGGAAGTGAATAGGAAATCTTGACTTTTTCTTTGAGAAATTTTGTCTGGAATGTCAAAATTTCCTAGCGATTTGCGGAAAACAAAGATTTCCGAAATCACTTGATGGAGTTAAAATTTTGCTTATTTTTGATTTAGAAGAAATCTTTTAATTTTCATCCGATTAAAATGATTTTTTTTGGCATATTGTAGGAAAGTCATGAAAATTATCACAAGCATTTTGAATTTTTGTAAAAATAAATTTGACAATTTATTATACCCGGTGGAATGAAACAATATTTTTGTACCGTAAATAGGGTAAAATGAAGGCTAGAAATTTTTTATTAACAAATGTTTAGAAAGACTAATTAATTCTCGATATTTTGTTTTTTTATTCATTCCAATATCTTTCTCTTTACAAAAGATACAAATTTTTAACCCTCCGTGACTAACATGTGGTCTGTGAGACCGGCTACTTGTATTCTAACCAGTATAATTCTACAGGGCAAACGTACGTTTTTGAGCGCATGAGTAGTTTATTTTCTCGGCATCTTACGCTAAGTGTCAAAGTGGCAGATGTGTAGCGCGTATCGATACTCAGTTATTACAACTTTCGGTCTTGTGGACCGATGTTTGTGTGAATGTTAGTAAGAATTTGTGAAATTTATGGAATCACCGAAGAAAGTGAAGAACCAAAAGAAGTTTTATATGGTCATTGTAATTATTGTTCAACTAAAAAGAACCGGAAAACAAAGTATAGCTGCCATTTTTGCAATAAATGTATGTGCCTAGAACATTTGACCTCACTGTGCTTAGAATGTAGCGCAAAAATGGACACTTAATTTATTCTGATTTTTACAAATTATAAGGGCATGTATGTTTATAATACAAGGCTATTTACTTTTAGTATATGTTTGTTTAATTACCTATTATTTTTCAATTATTTAGACTTTTTATTCTATTTTAATTTTGAGATTAAATTTTTAGGAATTTTTGTGACAGATGTTTCATGTGCTTGCCTCTATTGCAAGACTGAAGTTATAAAATTTCAAAATTTCAAAAATTACTATATTTGGGTTTATTTAACCCAAATCAAATGAAAAAAGAACAATATGCACCTTGTATATATATTTTTTGAAGGTTTTTTGAATATTGGTCTCTGATGTTAGTAATGAAGTCCTACCCTCCGCATGTTAGTCGCGGAGGATTAAAGAAAACAATTTTTGCGACGTAAGTTGATATTTTAAGAAAGAACCAAAAAAATCATTTATTCTTAATATCAACAACAATTCTTATTAAATTAAAATTAAACATAAACAAGTAAAAAATTAATAACGCGTAATTCCTCCTCGCGCTCTTGTAACAGCTTGGATTCGTCGAGGTAAGCTTGCTATTAAATTATTGAAAATCTAATATTAACTTGTAAATTGTAGAGTTTTCTTTAAAAATCCGTATCTTTTGTAAAGAGAAAGATATTGGAATTAATGAATTTCAATAAATTTCCTACAAAGTGCCGAAAAAATCATTCTACC
Source organism: Lochmaea crataegi (assembly GCA_947563755.1). Taxonomy (NCBI): domain Eukaryota; kingdom Metazoa; phylum Arthropoda; class Insecta; order Coleoptera; family Chrysomelidae; genus Lochmaea; species Lochmaea crataegi. Next base: position 25,766,854 of record OX387434.1, read on the forward strand.
CGGTTGAAAATTAAGATTTCTTCTAAATCAAAAATAAGCAAAATATCAAGTGTTGCGTTAATTTTGTCCACGAGTTTACATTAAAAACATTGAAGATATTGATAAATAAAGGTAAGTAAAGAAATAATCGTTCTTTTTTTGTTATATATTTTGGGAAATCAAACCATTATGTGTTTTTAGTTGTCAGATAGGGACAAAAATTTTAAAAAAATTAATTATTTTTGATAACGGTAGCTGGAACGTTATACTCTGTCCATTTTTGACTGGCAGCACGACTTCGGGGTCTCAGTAATAGAATAATCATAAATCATAGGCGTTACATTTCACACCAAAATGTAAAGTGGAAATTAAACGATACTTATTACGAACTTTTACTTTTACTAAGAGAAAGTCTCTCCTTATAGATAAAGAGGAAATCGTGTGTTGGAGAATAAATTATTTAGGGGCGATCAGGAGGTATCGATCTGAAGGAAGGGCAATTTATTATACGGTACAAAAACATGGGTCGACACTAACATAAAAACTTCCCGCCAAGCAGTCATGGAAGGATATTCCACTGGGTTATCTGCACCGATCAGAAAATGGCGTAGGTTAATTATCACCCATATTGGAATTGAGCATGGTTTTGTCGATTATGGTTTGCAATTCGTCTCGAAATCGACTATCACGAGGAGATGAATGCGAATGTGCTTGAGGACTGACTACTTTTCGCAAATCATAGAGCTGTTGCCTACGAATGCCGTTATTGTAATGGACAATTCTAGCAAAGAATACACCAGCTAACAAGAAGTGAAACCCGACGCATTTTCTTTGATGTTTTGGTAACCAAAATTTATGACCTTGAGAGACCGTCGTTGATAGATAACTTAGTAAATACACTGAGAAAATGATAAAATTTTCAAATATCAGCGATTAATTGGTCGACAAAGTTGACTATGACAAGTGGTTGTTTTGTATAAATCTAAATGATTATTAGTAGACTGTAAATTCTAATTAAACACGAACAATTTCGAATTGAAAAACTTACCCATTAACTAGGTGAAAAATGGTTATCTTGTCCAGGTTTTTGTCAAATGAATAGGAATCAAAGGTACGGATCAATAGGGAAAATTAAGGAAATCGACAAATCCGTATTCGAAAGAATCTCACTATTATGAACATTACTGTTTTAATCGCGATATTTTTCACGTATCTTTTGACTTATTCAAACGATCTAGTCTAACTCACTCTCTAAAACTATATTGGTTCCTGCCTTTAAAACGTCTTGTTCGCATTTTTTGTTTTTTCTATAGCTGACGTTTTTGTTAATGACATTAATGATTATAAATACATGAACAAGGTGTGTTGCCTATTTTTCAGGAATCAACAAACCATTTATTTTAAATATAAAACTATGGGCGCAAACAACAAGTATATTATTATAAAAATGGCGATTTTCAGACATGCGCATACAAAAAATGATCGGAAGCTTCTCTTCTTGTTAAGTGGTGTATTCTTTGATTCCAGGCTTAAGGAACCGTTGCCAACATTAAAATGAAAAAAATCAGCTATATTTGATTGGTCAACTCAATTCCATAAGGCTAGAGTGAAAGGAGAAGGTGCTAGGAACAACACTATGTACTTTTAAACTGAATGATGTACGCCAATTTCTTCTAGCATCGTTCTCCAAAGTGACAAACGACAATTGGAAAAATGATGTAAATCATTTATTAAAAGAAGAACAGAAGATGTGGGATCTTGATTACTTAATTGATCAAGAATCTCTAGTAATTTAAATAGGACCCGAAAATTCATCTGATTCGGATACCGATGATGACTGTGAAATGGATATTTAATACCATACGGCTTTTGACTAAATATTACCATTACTGACACTATATTTAAAACGCACATTGAGGTAAGTAACTACATTCATTTATTACCATCACTAAAAAATTACTCAACAAACAACAAAAATAAAAATATCTCTATTGATTTCAAAATATTCCAAGTTCTATTATTTGCAATTAAAACATTTTAGGTGAGCTTCCAAAGTCGCGCACAGGAACTATACCATATTTATTTTTCCGTAGGAGAAAAGTGCCTCATTATTTATTCAAAAGTACTATACATATAGGGTGAGTCTTTCTTTTTATCTATGTGGAATAAAATGATAAAACAGGTCGGTTTTACCAAAATTAAATCGACTCGTCCTGTATCGCCTCAAATACAATAGGGTAGTAATTCGGCACAATGGTTAAGGATTCATTATTATGATAAGCCGGTGGCCAGTGTCCTGCAGTCAGTTTAAGGGTTTTGCCGAGTAGGGATGGGTCTTACAGTTTTTTGTATTATGTTGAATAATTTTGTAAGAAGTAGGATAAATTTATATATTTAGATTTTTTTCTATTAGATAAAAGTATGGTTGGTAGGTATTTAATAAATTACAAAAATGAATCCTAAAGATCTAAAGTTATATAAAAAGCGAAAAGATAAAGATAATAATTATTTAAAAAAAGTCACAAACAGATATTCTTTATTTTGCTTTATTAAAAAGAAGCAACATACAAAATTGTAAAAAATTAAGAAGTGCAATGATTAAAATTTTAAATGAAATTTGTTTTTATATACTTACAATAGATGTAGATTTTAATAATAATATGACTCATTGTAATTTTAGAAATTGTTTTACATTTATTTTTGTACACCTAAACCAACCTTAGATAATGTAACCAAACTATTCCAAAATATTTTCATACAGTGATAATAAAAAACACTTTTTGATTTACATAATGATAAAATAGCGCCCCTCAAGTTGATGGATATTTAACGTTGGTTCAATATTCATTTCATCACTTTCATCCGAATCAGACACCTTTTCTTTCACTAAGAAGTCTGTAAATTGTCGATTCGCTGATTCATGTCATATTGGCAAACGTAGAAACTATACTTTTAACAGTACTTAAAGGTGCTTGATGCACAAGCGCATCATGTACGTTTAGTACTATAGTCCTTGCTTTAAAATCTAAAACACCTTTACACACTACGGGGCTAAAGCTATCTGTAATACTTTGTGACCGCATTCATTGTTCAACAGTACCTAGAATACCTAGTTAATACCCATTTTCAGTAACGGATTAGAGTAGGTATTTTGGCCCAATTGAATGGTATCCGTAAAATCGGCTGTTAATACTGTAATAATTACTTACTAATAATATGATACTTGCCTAACTAGCTGCCAATCTAAAAAGGACAGAGTATAATAATGAATTTATGCGCTACTTCATGGACTTACTGTATAAAATATCCCTCTGAACCTGGCACCCTTTTTGACAAAACCCTGAACTTTTTTTGGAGTTCTGGGATCTTTACGAAGAGTTCTGGAGTTCCCGCAGGGGTGCAGAAAGAGTTCTGCCATTTTTCCGCCTTTTTTTTAAAAACAAATTTTGGGGTGCCAATTTCATGCCGCACCCCTTCAATGGAAATGAGGAGTTCTGATCACGGGATTTACAAAGGAACAAAGTGTTCTAGAGTTCCAGAGTTCTAACATAATTGTTGAGTTATAAGCATTTGAAATGAGTACGATCGAAAATCACATCCTCACATTCTTCGACAACACCCTAGAGTTCTAGGGTTGGAAATATTGTATGAGTGCAGTATATAATGAGTTCCGTGGGGTGGCATGGCATTCGACCTCAACTATTTACCCTTTTAGTTCGTGACAACACTTTAACAGCAATAATAATTGTTCTAGCGCGTACTGAAAAAATTAACGTATCCATCGATCAATTAATTTTCAGTCATCCACTCGATAATTCCGTAATTTCCATCAATTACTTGCACCTATTCATTAAAACAGCTGCTGATACAGGACAGGTCGAAACGCGAAGGCAATTTTTTTTCTGTAAAACAATAGATTTTATGTCCAACTCAAGCGGAAACCGTTCAAGTACCGTAGAAATCTAACAACCTAAAGCTTACGGTAATATTGTACACACAGAGTTAACAACTTGACGAACAAATTCGTACAGTATACATAAACGGTTCATGGTCGAGTGGAGTTTTATGAGAGAGTGAGAGACAGAGAGAGAAGTTGGAGGGTTTTTTTGGGGGGGGGAGGTGGAAGTTTTAGGGTGGTATTTGGTCCCTGATATAGGAAAATGTCCTCTGCAGGAGGGGGGGGTGGGGACTTTTTTTGGGGGTGGGAAGAAGATCGGTGCCCGAATATGCAGTGACTCCCCGGGTCCACCGCTTGTGTTTTGGTGAGGAGAACGTGCTTTTGGTTGATTGTTTGGTTGTTTAGGTTGCGACAGGGGAGAAAAATGGTTCCTTTCATGATTTTTTTTTTGCTTATTTTTATCTTGGGCGACACTATTTATATTGTTTTTGGTAGGGAATAAAGATTAAAATTTTCATCGAAAGTAGCTTCAATTTTGATTGTCGATTAAGTCAAACATTTTAGAAGTGTAAATGGTTTCTTCATACATTAAAAAATGTTGCCCACGCCGTTTATTGTTGGTTTTCGATAATAAGAACTAGTTTTGGGATGTTTTGGTACCGCATTATACAGTCATAGGCAAAATAATCGACCCAAGCAAATTTTCGGAATAACTTTTTTATTTGATATTGGACTTGAAAGAATGGTTAGATAAATTAATAGGGAATTGTTGAAATTTTAAAAATTTACTAAATAATAGAGGTATGTTATAATATACGGGTTTAAACAAAAATATGTTTTGTGACCATAAGTAAGACACTCTGTGAAGTGGCGAAACAGTCAATTCGCGAATTATTTATTATTATTCAATAAAAAATTATACCACCCTGTAATCTATCAAGTATATATAACATGAACATATTAAACAAGTATCACTTATATCATCGACATTGACTTGTAGACTTTGAAAAAGGAATATAAAACCCTAATAAAACTATACAACCCCACCCAAAGTAGCCGTTAAACTGGCGCTCATAAAAGAAACATCAATTAACAATCCTCAAATCACGACCCGGCACAGCAGCACTTAACCATCGTTCGGTATTCAACAGGTTAACGATCCCTGATCGAAGCTAGATTTACAAAAATCCTTAGATACGATATTAAGTCGAAGCGCGCGGCAACGTTGTCGGTTACAGTTTTTCACGGATTCGCGCCACGGACCGATCCTGCATGCATATAATATAACGCACGTGATCCTTCGGGATGACGTCACGTGAACAGCCTTGGATGAGTTACCGGCCGGTGGATTCCATTTTAATAAATGAAGGGCAATCTCTTCGTATTAATATTGAATCTAGTTTCTTGCAAGAAAAATTTATATTAGGATGTTAACAAATTTATTTTAAATCGTTTTATTTGTATAATAATATACAGTTGTATTCAAAAAGAGGGTACACGTATTAGAACAAAGACGATAACGTAAAAATTTATTTAGAGAATCGTCGAACGACCATTAGATGGCGGAACTCAACTCTTAGTCAAAAGAATTTTCTATATGATTATAAAAATTGTCGAAAACAATTTGGAATTCACAGATTATCGACACACGCTGTACCAGAAGAGAAGTCTTTTAATACCAAATCAGCCAAAGTTTCAAAGAAGCCTCAATCACCGTACATAGACATTGAATAGTAGGTTCACTCTAAGCTCCTCCCAGCGCAATGTCTATCTCACTCGGTCTCCGATACTACTCTTTTTCGGTACCCTGAAGCTCCCATCGAGCGATCGACAGGATACCGTGTGTCTTTTATAGTTTGAAAATACGAGTTAATACTATACCAACTGGACTAGTCTTTGCTGTGATTCAATTATTATTACGGAATATTTATTAAAAAGAAAATGCCGCGAATGTGTTGTGTGCATGTAAAAATTGTATCGGAGCGACATTAAACGATCTTTTAAAAAACGTATCATTTACGCATCCTTGTAAAAATGTTCTATCAAGTTATTTCTTATCTCTTTATATTACACAATAAAATTCGCAAATCACGACATCAAAATTAAAAAATCTTATAAACCTAAAAGTACAAAATTTGTAACTTATTACTTTTTTTTTTTTTATTTAAACATACATAATCCCGCATCAACTACTAAGAGTTATTAGCAGGGGAGACATTTACAGTGTAGTTTGGTACATTTATATCACAATTTAAATTTTTGATGTTAAGTTTATGTCTTTCAGATAGGATAGCACTTCGTTTCCAGTTGAAGAGAGAATTGATTTTAAAGAGTTTCCTAAATTGTGGCGTTTTCTTTGTTTTTCATATTCTGGGCATTCGAGTAATAGATGCTTTACTGTGAGTTGAGTTTTACATATTTGACATAAAGGGGCGGCTTCTTTTGTCAAGTGATGTTGATGTGTTATGCGTGTATGTCCAATTCTTAAACGGTTTATTAGTACTTGTTCTTTTCTTTTAAAAGGCAGTGGGAGTTTGGTTCCAATTTCGGGCATTATTTGTTTCAAATTTGTTTCAGTGTCTTTCCAGATCGATTGCCATTTTTGGTAAATGTATTTTTTTATTGAGGATCTATGATCGGTGTGGGGAAATTTTGTGAGGAGAGGTAAATCATCAGTGGAAGTTGATTTTAGGGCTAAGGTGTCAACTTCTTCGTTTCCTCTTATTCCCATGTGTGATGGTACCCATAAAAAAGAGATGTTTTTATCTCGCAAGTTGTAAAGTTCCTTTTTAATGAGTTCATGGATCGGGTGTGATGGATATACATTTTTCAGATCTATTAGGGTGCTTAATGAGTCAGAGATAATAAGAAAGTTGCTTTCATTAGCTGTTTTGCACATTTTGAGGGCATGGAGTATAGCAAACGCCTCTCCTGTATATATACTACAATTCTGTGGCAGACGCATAGCAAATTTTGTATCTTTACATATGTAAGCTGCAGCATGTCCAATCGTTGTTTTGGAAGCATCAGTGTAAATGAAAGAAAACTTGGAAAATTTCGATGCTAGTTCATTAAAGGAGTTTTGTATCTGGATTGGAGTGGTGGTCTGTTTTTGATAGAATGTTAGAGATGTTTCTATATGTGGTATTTGAATGATCCATGGAGGGATTATTACTTTTTGTTTTGCTTTATAAGTTTGGTTTAGGATTCCATTTTTTTACTAAATGCAATTATTCAGCATTGTTTTTATACGCAAAACGAATTCTTAAGTATGTTATAGAATCTGGTATAATTTTCAACAATTTCAAATAGTTGTTCATATTTTCTAATTTTATATTTTAAGGTATACATGGGGATTTGTTTTATTCTATTTATATATATATTTATATTTTTTTTGACGAGTTACGAATATTGTATTTATATAATGTAATAAAGCTACTCTAATCAATGATTCTAGTTTATTTCTTATAATTTGATGTTCCCAATTAAATACTAGAACGTACCGTACATAGCAAAACAACACCGTTTTTTGAAATAGTTTTCTAACAACCTACATTTTTATCAACCCCCGTACCAAACACTCCATCAATAAATCAACAAACTATGAAGGTGGTAATTCGCGCAACCCCTGTATATATGACAACACGAGTGGTTTAGCGACCATTTTTCGGCAAGCGCTACATGAAAGTGCCGACGACGAGTGAACCTACTACATAATAATTATACAAACTTCAACATGTATAATTAGCCCATTCATTATTGTTATTATAGTTATTTACACTATTAGTAGTTATTTGTAAACGGAAAATTTACATTATTTAGAATTAAAAGTTATTTTCTGTACATATCCGATCTAATTTTAGATATGACAACGGTGTATCTTATTTACCATTCATGCGGATGCGCGCCACTTTGCCGGCGGTCGCCGATTCGATGGAGATCGTCAGCGCACAAAAGGCCACCCTCGAACCACCCACACGTGGCTTCTCCCTTGATCTCGCCATCACCGCTGTCGCTACCTTCCAAATTCTAGGTAAATACCGAAAAAATAAAAATGGCAGTGTGTTTTTTAAAGAGAGAGAAGAAAGAGAAATGTCTTATTGTCATCGAAAATAAAAATTTGTAGACAAAAAAAAAAGTTGAATAGTAAAAATTTATAGACTAGGCGATCGCAAGTTAAATGGTAAAATTTTATAGCCAAAGCGATCACAAGTTAAATGGTAAAAATTTATAGACAAAGCGATCACAAGTTGAATGGTAAAAAATTATAGATAAAGCGATCTCAAGTTAAATAGTGAAAATTTTTAGATAAAGCGATCTCAAGTTAAATGGTAAAAATTTATAAACACAGCGATCACAAGTTAAATGGTAAAAAATTATAGATAAAGCGATCTCAAGTTAAATAGTGAACATTTTTAGATAAAGCGATCTCAAGTTAAATGGTAAAAATGTATAGCCAAAGCGATCACATTAAATTTATAGATAAAACGATCTCAAGTTAAATGGTAAAAAATTATAGATAAAGCGATCTCAAGTTAAATAGTGAAAAGTTATAGACAAGGCGATCTCAAGTTAAATGGTAAAAATGAATAGCCAAAGCGATCACATTAAATTTATAGATAAAGCGATCTCAAGTTAAATAGTGAAAATTTTTAGACAAAGCGATCACAAGTTAAATGGTAAAGATTTATAGCCAAAGCGATCACATTAAATTTATAGTTAAAACGATCTCAAGTTAAATGGTAAAAAATTATAGATAAAGCGATCTCAAGTTAAATAGTGAAGAGTTATAGACAAGGCGATCTCAAGTTAAATGGTAAAAATGAATAGCCAAAGCGATCACATTAAATTTATAGATAAAGCGATCTCAAGTTAAATAGTGAAAATTTTTAGACAAAGCGATCACAAGTTAAATGGTAAAAATTTATAGCCAAAGCGATCACATTAAATTTATAGATAAAACGATCTCAAGTATCTATCTAATGGTAAAAATTTATAGCCAAAGCGATCACATTAAATTTATAGATAAAGCGATCTCAGGTTAAATGGTAAAAATTTATAGCCAAAGCGATCACATTAAATTTATAGATAAAACGATCTCAAGTTAAATGGTAAACATTTATAGCCAAAGCGATCACATTAAATTTATAAATAAAGCGATCTCAAGTTAACTGGTAAAAATTTATAGCCAAAGCGATCACATTAAATTTATAGACAAAGCGATCACAAGTTAATTGGTAAAAATTTATAGCCAAAGCGATCACATTAAATTTTTAGATAAAGCGATCTCAAGTTAAATGGTAAAAATTTATAGACAAAGCGATCACAAGTTGAATGGTAAAAAATTATAGATAAAGCGATCTCAAGTTAAATAGTGAAAATTTTTAGATAAAGCGATCTCAAGTTAAATGGTAAAAATTTATAAACACAGCGATCACAAGTTAAATGGTAAAAAATTATAGATAAAGCGATCTCAAGTTAAATAGTGAACATTTTTAGATAAAGCGATCTCAAGTTAAATGGTAAAAATGAATAGCCAAAGCGATCACATTAAATTTATAGATAAAGCGATCTCAAGTTAAATAGTGAAAATTTTTAGACAAAGCGATCACAAGTTAAATGGTAAAGATTTATAGCCAAAGCGATCACATTAAATTTATAGTTAAAACGATCTCAAGTTAAATGGTAAAAAATTATAGATAAAGCGATCTCAAGTTAAATAGTGTAGAGTTATAGACAAGGCGATCTCAAGTTAAATGGTAAAAATGAATAGCCAAAGCGATCACATTAAATTTATAGATAAAGCGATCTCAAGTTAAATAGTGAAAATTTTTAGACAAAGCGATCACAAGTTAAATGGTAAAAATTTATAGCCAAAGCGATCACATTAAATTTATAGATAAAACGATCTCAAGTATCTATCTAATGGTAAAAATTTATAGCCAAAGCGATCACATTAAATTTATAGATAAAGCGATCTCAGGTTAAATGGTAAAAATTTATAGCCAAAGCGATCACATTAAATTTATAGATAAAACGATCTCAAGTTAAATGGTAAACATTTATAGCCAAAGCGATCACATTAAATTTATAAATAAAGCGATCTCAAGTTAACTGGTAAAAATTTATAGCCAAAGCGATCACATTAAATTTATAGACAAAGCGATCACAAGTTAATTGGTAAAAATTTATAGCCAAAGCGATCACATTAAATTTATAGATAAAACGATCTCAACTTAAATGGTAAAAATTTATAGACACAGCGATCACAAGTTGAATGGTAAAAAATTATAGATAAAGCGATCTCAAGTTAAATAGTGAAAAGTTATAGACAGGGCGTCAAGTTAAATGGTAAAAATGAATAGCCAAAGCGATCACATTAAATTTATAGATAAAGCGATCTCAAGTTAAATAGTGAAAATTTTTAGATAAAGCGATCACAAGTTAAATGGTAAAAATTTATAGCCAAAGCGATCACATTAAATTTATAGATAAAACGATCTCAAGTATCTATCTAATGGTAAAAATTTATAGCCAAAGCGATCACATTAAATTTATAAATAAAGCGATCTCAAGTTAACTGGTAAAAATTTATAGCCAAAGCGATCACATTAAATTTATAGACAAAGCGATCACAAGTTAAATGGTAAAAATTTATAGCCAAAGCGATCACATTAAATTTATAGATAAAACGATCTCAACTTAAATGGTAAAAATTTATAGACACAGCGATCACAAGTTGAATGGTAAAAAATTATAGATAAAGCGATCTCAAGTTATATAGTGAAAAGTTATAGACAAGGCGTCAAGTTAAATGGTAAAAATGAATAGCCAAAGCGATCACATTAAATTTATAGATAAAGCGATCTCAAGTTAAATAGTGAACATTTTTAGACAAAGCGATCTCAAGTTAAATGGTAAAAATTTATAGCCAAAGCGATCATATTAAATTTATAGCTAAAACGATCTCAAGTATCTATCTAATGGTAAAAATTTATAGCCAAAGCGATCACATTAAATTTATAGATAAAACGATCTCAAGTTAATGGTAAAAATTTATAGCCAAAGCGATCACATTAAATTTATAGATAAAACGATCTCAAGTTAAATGGTAAAAATTTATAGCCAAAGCGATCACATTAAATTTATAAACAAAGCGATCTCAAGTTGAATGGTAGAAATTTATAGCCAAACGATCAGATTAAATTTATAGATAAAACGATCTCAAGTTAAATGGTAAAAATTTATAGCCAAAGCGATCACATTAAGTTTATAGATAAAGCGATCTCAAGTTAAGTAGTAAAAATTTATAGACAAAGCGATCACAAGTTAAATGGTAAAAATGTATAGACAAAGCGATCACATTAAATTTATAGATAAAGCGATCTCAAGTTAAATAGTGAAAATTTATAGACAAAGCGATCACAAGTTAAATAGTAAAAAAATAAAATAAAAAGATGATGTTTATATTATTGTCGAACAATGATATGTTAGCAGCCTAAATTGGTTCTACAGTAAGACTATAGTCTGTATACTTAGATGATGGAGCAATAAAATGTAAATGTCAATGATAGGACCCATAAAACATGTTGGAAAACTTAAAAGCTGTAGTGTAAAATGTTTTTAAATGTTCTGCATCTGGGTCATACTAATATTCAAACAATAAAAAGATGAGTTTGATAAATTAAAATAACGAGACAGCGGCGTTACTACAGGTAGATCATTAGAATTAAAAGATATATAATGAGATGGGCAGACAATCGAGATTAATTATTCTAATGTCAAGTAAATTCATTTTCCTGACCAATTCTCATTTTATCAACCTGTAAACAAGTAAAAGTGCGGGATCCTTTGATAATTTTATCTGGTTTAATAAGACGTGATAATAACCCAAATTTATTAACAACTAGTAGATTTATTTTTCACAAATATGTCAAAGTAACATGATTCAAATGCTGTACGTCTGTACACTTAAGTCATTATTTTGAAAAAAAAACGTAAAACGCACATATTTTTTTATACAACTTTTAATACCGTTTCATAGTATTAGGTTTTATTTATATTAATAATATATTTATCAAAACCATTCAGAACAATATTTTTCTGAAAAAACATTACATTTTTCTCTATCATATTGATATAAAATCTCCAGGTTGACACTCTGTTTTAAAACTTTTAATCATATACAGGTTGTGACAAAAATAGTAGTCATTCATTAAACCACTAAGGCCTCGTTGTACTTAAGTATGAAGATCCAAAGTTCAGGTGATCTACATACGTTTATTTTTAAAAGCCTTGTTGAACTATTCAGTTAACTGATCCTTGATTAACTTATTGTGAGTAGTTCAAAAGTTCATAGTAATGTCATATTTTATAAGAAGAAATGTCATTTGTGAACATCAAGTGATTGCTTACAACCTAACTGTTTTATTGTTATATTTGTTATTATTCTGAAAGTTTTGTTGTGGTATATAATAAAATAATTGAGAAAAAGTACACTAAACTTTTGATGGCACTCGTGAAAGATAGGGCGAGTGTAAGAAATGTGATACTGCTATCAACAGCACAAGAAAACCTCATTTCGACAAATAAATGATAAAAGTCAGTTTCTATTCCTAACCTCAATTGTAAAAGCTTGAAATTCTTGAACTCGGCTTGATCGCTCGCTAACAGACGATCACTTCAATTTGTAGATGATCCGTAGATCAAACGTAGTACAAGGAATATTTGATGATGGTCTGAGATCAACTTTGATCTTCGTACAACGTGGCCTTAATCTGGAGTCAAAAATAAGTCGAGGATTAAACCTTTCTTGTTTATGTACAAAGCGTATTGACAGTACTGTAACAACTTAAAATAGATAGTTTTGAGATATTGTGTATTGCTTACATCAATTTTACGTTAAAATACAAAAGAATGCCTTTTAAAGCAGTTTTCAGGAAACAGTGTCATTTTGAGTTGTTACACTATTGCGCTGGCAAGCGAAAAGTGCTCACAAAAAAAGTTATAGGGATAAAAATTCAAACAACCACTTGAGAATATTAGATGTAAATTCTGTTTGCAAAAATATCGGAATAAAATTTATTAGTGCTTTTTAGCGTTCTTGAGCCTCACGTCAACACTACCATATGAAATAAGTTACAAACAGTGGCGGAGTTGCACGGTGCAGTTGTTAATGTAGGACCCACACCCTAATTGTTCTCCTTTTTTTTGGGTTGAAATAATCTAACAAAATTAATACAATCTGCCGATTTTCTGTTACTTTGTCTAATAGTATTTGTTTGTAAAATATTTATTTTAGACTATACAAACAAGAGGTGTTCAACCGTCTAAGCCAAACATTTTGAAAACAAATACTGAAAGAGAAAAAAGTTTCAAAATAAATGTTGCAATGCGGTTGGGTGATATTTTTTATTACACTTTATGCTAGAATTAAGTTAAAGACTCAAAAGGATGATAACCTCCTTTAAAAACGAGAAAAAAATTATTGCTTCTACCTAAGTTTTATTACCTATTGTAGCCTAGCAGGCCATAAATAAATTTCATGAGAAAATATTCAGCGGATTAGGAGCAACGTTAAAGAAGTGGATTTTAACACCTTATAACTTTTTGTGTGCACTTTTGTACATAGTTAAGTAAGATCCAATCGACCTATTTTTGGTGTAATTTATGACATATTTATGTTACACCCTGTATAATTTACATCTAAATTTCACAACTTCTTTACGCTCACATAGCCACTAGTACTCGTATTATCTATCGAACTCTACAAAACATTAGGTATCTACTTTGAGCAAAATTAAAGGACTAATCCCAATTAAGATAATGTCAAGATAATTATTAAAGTGCATATCTATTGTATTTATGAAGGTGATAATTCTTTACCAAAAAATTAATTAGGAGAATCAAAAAAACAAATTTCCTGCAAGTCGAAAAACATATTAATTTACTTATTTTAAACTGATGATGATTCTAATTGATACAAAAACACGGTTCGTGTAGTTTGATGATGAACAGCCACTTAATTCCAACAAATGCACAGAGTCAAGTACTTTATACAATATCCAGGCAAACAGAATCATAAAATCCGATCAAAATTCTAAAATAAAGTGATAAAGACCAGAAACACCTCTGGCGAATGCAAAAGCCACGCGAAATCGAATTGCGAGCTAAGGCAAGCGACAAATTACTCTTTAATTGAACTGCCTCCTCGTCCCGCGCTACCACCATTACAGCCGTAATAAAATTCGATGGATTTACTCCGCCATAAAAACCGACCACTTAATGTGAAGATGAATTGCAACTTGTGATTTTCTATAACTGATTCATGATATTATTTCATAACAAGTTAATTTGTATATACTAATTCGAGGAGAGTGGCATTGAAAATTAATACATTTTAATATTTTGTTTATTTTAAGTTTTAGTTCAACAAAAATAAATACATGGTAAGGAAGTTTGGTTCAAGAATATACAGGGTTTCTCAGGAGTTCGTACCAAAAACTTGGGGAGATGATAGAGGAGCCAAAAATAATAATGATAGTACTTCAATAGTGCCATTTCATTCCAAATCTGACCTGGACCACCGAAAATTATGATTTCAATTCGAAATGGCAACTAAAAAAAATGTTTTACTTGAAAATTAGGGCTGGAAAAAATTATGAACAATGAGTAAAAAAATATAATACGTTTTTTTGCAAATATCTCAATAACTATTTGAGATATTCGAGATTTGATAAAAGATACTTAAAGAGCAGGAAATTTCCTAAAAAAAGTTCCCTCTCCAGGAACTGTACCGACAGTATGTATTTATAATTTTAATGTAGAGATGGAAATTGTTCTAAAAACCGGTGATATGAGTTACGCGAGTACGACACAAAAAAAAATTGTTTTAAACATTTAATGTGAATATTAAGGAATAAATTAATTTATCTAGACACATGAATGAACAATAATCCGTCGACAAAAATTTTGTACACCTATTTTTCAATTAACTATGCTTTTGTTAATTAATTTTTACATGTTAAAATAAAAAAAGGATTTGGAAAAGATCCCTTTTTAAAAAATTAGGAAATTTATATTTTTCACTTTTTTATCAAGAATCGAAGGCAGCGTTTTGCAAACTGTGCGGCGCGAACTAATCTAATAGCCCAGTCGTCAGGTACTTTTTACCTAAAAATAATTCAAGGAGTTTTGATTTCTGGTGCATTGTGTAAGTTCAAGTGTCAAAAACAATATATTCATTTTGCGACCTCGAAATCCCTGTGGAAATTTAAAAAAAAAATTGTGTTTTGTTGAAAAAATTGATTTTTGCCAAATATTTAGGTTCTCGTGCGTTTTATGAAAAATAATCACCTATACAAAAATGAAGGGGACAAAATTCTCCACAATTTATGTCCCATTCATTTTTGCTGTAAAGTTAATTGTTTCGATGCGGCGGCTCTGTAAATGTACCTAAGTACTTCGACGAACACGAAAGCACCTGATGTGATTTTTGACGACCACATGACACCCACTGTTACACAGGAAACATTTTTGTCCAATGAGGCGAACAAAAGTCGTTTCATCTCGATGCTAAAAGAAAAACTGGAGAATACCAACATTGCTGCCCAGCAGGCCATTGCAGATGCGGACTCCCTAATAGTCAACACAGCAATTAACCACTCATCCACATTTGATTCTGTAGTCATAGTTGGAGAAGACATAGATTTGCTGGTTATACTGCTCATCCCAACATAAACTTTCTTAAAGCCAGAAAAGGCAAAATTGTGCATAAAATGTACTCTGTGCAAAGCCTACGACCACAAGCCTGAAGCTGTCGTTGAAGCAGGGCAGCGTTTTCTTTTATCATTGTACGGCGCTAAACCTTCGGACACATCCTTGAACTTTTGCAATCAATAACTAAAAACAAAACCTACCTCGCCTTATTACCACCGACCGAAGCAGCAGCGCGTCAGCATTCTTTGAGAACTTACCACCAAGTGCAAATTTGGCGTGGTAATGAAAAACCACCTACAAACTGGTGATGGAAAATAAATGACAGTGGACTACTTATTCCAGTTACGACTTTGCAGGACCCCGCGCCAGATAAATTGCTAAAATGCATTTCGTGTAAATGCAAAAAAGGCTGTGGACCGGCCTGCGGCTGCAGGAAAACTGGATCAAAATGCAGTAACATTATGTGGATGCATCAACGGTGACTCCTGCGATAATGCGATAATGCTTCCTGAAAATGATGATGAAGAAGATGCAGCTCCGATAACTATTACGGGCCAAATAATAGAAGAATTGGATGACGACTAAGAATTTGAATCTAATGAGGAGAGAAGTGACGAATCAGAACCTGAAGATCTTGAAAAACCAGGACCATCGAGAAAGACTAAGCGAAGGAAACTCGATTAAATTCGCTTCGTGGATTAGGCCTAATGGGGAAACCACAGAAAAAAACGCGCCGTTTACTCTACCGCAAGGTTGTGTGGAAATTAGTGACAAATAGCACAAATCCTTGTGGGCTTATTAAAGACAAAAAGTCTCTAAATGTCCACAGAAAACCATGAATTAGGAATTTGTGCAAATGCGATAAAAAGTACTTACATTTACAGACCCGCTGCATCGAAACTATCAACTTTACTGCAAAAATGAATGGAACATAAATTAAAGAGAATTTAGTCCCCTTCATTTTTATACGGGGGGAATATTTTTCATAAAACGCACGAGAACCGAAATATTTGTCAAAAATAAATTTTTACAACAAAACACGATTTTTTTTTAATTTCCACAGGGATTTCGAGGTCGCAAAATGAATATGTTGTTTTTCGACACTTGATCTTACATCATAAACAAGAAATCAAAACTCCTTGAATTATTTTTAGGTAGAGCCCCTTTCATTGCTCTGACGACTGGGCTATAAGGGGAGGCGCGAATATTAGTCACAGCGAACAATTTTTCAAATTACTCCTTAAGCTTTATCTGTAAAAAATGTATGAATAAATCATAAATTATTTTTATTAACTACTAAAACTTAATTATCAGAAACAGATTTTGTTTCTAAAATTTGTAAGATTCAAAGAGGATCAAATTAAATAAAACTCTATAATTATTCAACTATCTGAATTTATTCTCTTCAACGACACGGTTACACATCGACTCCTTATTCCCAATCATCCCATTTCCAAACAGGCCACTCCACTTTTCCGAAACCCCAACCTTTCCCCTTGTCTAATAAAGTAAGGCGACATATTTGTTAATGGGTCTTGTTTCATAAATATAATAGGCTAGAATATGAAATATAACAAATTATTTATTTGTTTCTTGAGAATGTAAACAAATGCACGTGCAGCTAACGCAATGCCTAATGGGCCAACCGAATGGCGAATACTCAAACGAAGATCACCGCTTGACAAAATCTGAACTTTTTAATATAATAGACAGATTTTTTAATGACAACGACATAACGTGAAATAATTGCGTTGGGCTCGGTACTGACGGTACACAATGAATGTCTGGTCACAAAACTGGTCTTCAAACACTAGTTAAAAGCAAAGCTCCAGAGGTTCTCTGCATACTCCGCAGAGCAGCTCACCTTTCAAAAAATAAAAGCGAGGAACTTAACTACGTTTTTACAAAAGCAACGAAAGTTGTAAATTACGTAAAAAACAGTGCATTAAAAGTTAGGATGTTTGCAAAACTGTGAAGATATGGGAGCTAATTACACCTCACTTCTGTACTATTTTGAAGTGCGCTGGCTATCTCGTGCAAAAGTGATTCAAAGGGTACTTGACCTCAAAGCAGAAATTGTAATTTTTCCCGATGAAAATTATAATGAAGACGGAAATATGTTTAGGAATGATAATTTTATTATTAAACTTACATATTTGGTTGACATTTTTGGAAAATTGAGTGCAAGGACTACAAATGCATTTGCTTATACAAAAAGACAAAGTGAACGCATTTAAAAAAATGGAACTATGGAAATCAAATTTGCAAAAAAATAAGATTGACATGTTTCCACTTTTAAATGTATGCGTCCGAGATAACATAGAAGCAAACAAAAATCTATTTGTTGAACACTTGGATGGTTTGTTGATTCAAGTTTAGAATTATTTTGATGATCTTGACTTAACAAAGTTTGCGTGGATACAGAATCCATTTATCGACGAAAAAGATTAATTTGAATTGACAAGTATTGAAAAAGAAAAATATATATACCTACTACCTTACAACATAAATTTCAGACTGTATCTCTGGTTTAATTTCATTATGGTTGGATCTTCATACAGAATATAATAATTTGTCAAATAAAGCTTTGAAAGTATTGCTATCCAGTGGCGGCTTGTGGTTTTGATAGGGGGGTCATAGGTGATGTGACCAAAATCTTAAAATACTGAACGCCACTGACCAGCCCCCCGGAGGCATATCCGCCTATCCAAAATTTTTCGAAAAACCACTCCCAATTTCTGCCCAGAAGTCGTTGAAATCGTTAAAAAAACAAAATTTGTGGAGTTCCATTCCAAAGCCATAGAGGCAAAAAAATGTTTTGGGCGTTTGGGCCACGCTTGTTTTATATAAAAATAATGCTCTCTTAAAAAACCAAAATATTTTATTCATTTCTATACATATTAAATATGACAAACTTAAATTGAATGATAATTAGTCTTAATTTTTTTAAAATTTAAGTTAAGCCTTCGTTCTTTTGTATGTGCAACGACTTATTACGTCAAAACACAGCTCATTATTCTCATTATTTCGCTTCAAATGCTCTCCTTTAAATCAAAATATAGCGCGGCCTGCCAACCCCTCTACTCATTTCTTTTTTTAAGCGTGCAATAATTAGCCAACGTAAGTCGATATTAAACCGGGCTTTTGACCCATCACATGTAAACTTCGGGCGTGTTTCTCTCACGCCGCAAAGATCGTCAGCGCACGGCAAATTCCATTCCCATATAATACTTTGAGGTCAACGGTGGCCACCAGCCTGCTTTCCAATTTTGGTTTTCGCCGAATAACGTTTACACGGGGGGTCTTGAAAAACGTGTAGGTACATTTTATTCAAGAGGAATACTATACTATATGTATAGTAGATATATTTTATTTTTTTAAATGCTTGTTAAAGTAGATGAATATTGACCACTCTCCCCGCGTAACTTCGAAAATACTAAGCCTAAAATTTTGAATATTTATCGCTTTATAAATTATTGGAAAGCCTACAAGTAGTCGATGGTCTTAAAGTACATGGTGATATTTTTATATACGTTTTATTATTTTTATTACTAATCGATTTTTTTACATTTGAAAAATTTCATTTACGTAAAATGACAATAACAAAGCGAGGTATTTTCGGAATTTACTTCAATCTCCATACCTTACGCCCGAGATGGAATAAGTTACACATAATCGACGTTATTACCAATAGCTAATGACATTCCTGACAAAATTTAATACATACATACAGTCAGACATTTAAAAAACAAACATGCCGAAGCAGATTGTCAATGCTACCAATGTTAGTGACTATGTTGATCGATAAACGGCCGCAAAACCTCCCTTCTAGCCCTCTTCTGTGCCCTTGTGCTTATGCCTCGAACTCGAACGAGGGTCGATGTGCGGTGATGGTTGATGCTTCCTAAATAGATTGTATCTGGAAGGGTAAAACGTCTTTTTACAGACAGAAACATATAAAAAGGGCGTTGTTCTGATTCAATTCTAAATATTTTGTTTCATTTAAACTAAGAAGACAAATTATTAGTATCTATATATTTTTTTAAATAAAATTATATTTACAATTTAGAAAATTTTACAGTAAGAGAAACTTTTGGTTAAAGTTAAATTAGGTTAGATGGACATAAAATCACATCTAAACCAGGGCCGGACCGCGACCTTTGGGGGCCCTGGGCTAACGATATCCGAGCAACCAATGAAATAATTAAAATATTTGCCAATTTCCCAAAAAAAAAGGATAATGCGGGAAAATTAAACATATATTTTTGATTTGTATTTTTTTAATGGTTTATTATTTTATTATTCGGGGCCCCTGAAACCCGGGGGCCCTGGGCTGGAGCCCATTAAGCCCATACGTAGATCCGGCCCTGATCTAAACTCATGGACAAACTTAACGCAACACTTAAAATTTTGCTTATTTTTGATCTAGAAGAAATATTTCAATTTTCAACAGATTAAAATGATTTTTTTGGCACATTGTAGGAAATTAATTAAAATTATCACAAGCATTTTAAATTTTTGTAAAAATAAATTTGACAATTTATTATACCCCGTGGAATGAAACAATTTTTTTGTACCGTAAATAGGGTAAAATGAAGGCTAGAAATTTTTTCTTTACAAATGTTTAGAAAGACTAATTAATTCTCGATATTTTGTTTTTTGATTCATTCCAATATCTTTCTCTTTACAAAAGATTCAAATTTTTAAAGAAAACTACAATTTTTGCGAGGTAAGTTAATATTTTAAGTAAAAACCAACAATTTATTATACCGGGTGGAATGAAACAATATTTTTGTACCGTAAATTCTGAACACCCTGAAGGGTAAACTGAAGGCTACCAATTTTTTCTTTGTAAATGATTAGAAAGACTAATTAATTCTCGATATTTTGTTTTTTTATTTATTCCAAATCTTTTTCTTTACAAAAGATACAAATTTTTAAAGAAAACTACAATTTTTGCGACGTTAATATTCTACGGTAAAAATAGAAAATTATTTATTCTTAATATCAATAGCATCAATTATTAAATTGAAATTAAACACAAACAAGTAACAAATTAATAACGCGTAATTCCTCCTCGCGCTCTTGTGACAGCTTGGATTCGTCGAGGTAAGATTAAATTATTTATAATCTGATATTAACTTACGTTACTCAAGTCTTTCTAATCATTTGCGAAGAAAAAATTTGTAGCCTTCATTTACCCCACAGGGTATTTCGAATTTACGGTACATATATTGTTATGGATTTCAAGGACTCATGATACAATAGTATCAATCGAAATTTAAGATCACGTTTTTAAAACAAATTCGAAATATTTTATATCAACAGTAAAATTTATAATTATTATTGAACACTTTTGATACATCCTGTATGCATATTTTGTGTAAGGACAGATGTCAGCATTAAATATTTAAAGCTTGATTCACAGTGACAATTATTTGAAGTATACTGTCAATAGTGCACACAATCGCAAAATAATGTTTGTATATCACTATTGTAAATTGATTTAATTTTGAATATTAGATTTAAATAATGTTCTGAACGAGTTGTAATGATACTCTCAATTTTGGATAATAATATTGTAAATAATTAAATTGTATAAATGTCATGAAGTGTCTAAGTAAAAATTTAAGTATAGTAAAATTAATACCTATTTAGAGGTACCAGCCGTTTTAGTAACTTAACGTATGCGGCTTCTTGAACCATCTGACATTAACATGAAATCAAAATTTGACGTAACTTCAAAAACGTGACATCTAATAAATTAGTTACGACGTTCATTTTTGTTGGTAATTTTTTGTTTCAACCGATTTATTAATAATAAATAAGGATGGTCTTATTCTAAATGGGTATAAAATTTACTATACTTACCTGAAATATTAATTAATATGGGTTGGTAAGACATTTTGGAAGGAAGTGCAATTAGAAAAAAACAAAAGAAGGGTTGCTAAGGGGAAACTAAGGAGTTGTGTACAGGGGACGCGAGAGGTGCGTCAAAGATCTGGAGTGTGAGATTTTTCTGAAGAAAACCAGAAAAAGGTGGTGAATAAAGTGCCAACGAGGAGTTGCGAGAGTTCCTACATTTTGGGAACTATTTTTCATAAAATCATAACGCAGAGTCTACAGAATTGGTGAGAAATCCAGTTTATAAATTTTTCATATTATTCCAAATAATTGTAAGAGATAGATTAATCTTGTTGATTAATTTGAACGAGATTCCAGAATCCAGGAAGCTGAAATCAATTCACAAATGTTAATTGTGGATTTTGGCATTAACACAGTTTTGAGGTTAAAAATATTGCATAGTATCTAAAGTGATTTAAAGTATTTATTTATAGGTTGTATTATCTAGTAACGTAATTGCATACTTACACGAAAATTTGATATCAAATTTACTAATATTCGCATAGTACTGAACGTAAATTGTATTAAGGTTTTATTAGATTATGTCCCCACATTTCTGTGAGAAAAATTAAAGACCAGCTGTTTAGACGGAGCGGAAGTCACGTTCATCATATTCGGAGAGGTGCGAATATTGGTGGTAAGAGTATTTCACAGTTCTATTATTGTCGACACGACAAAATATAGTATTTTTGTTTGTAATAATCGATATTATTGTTAATTTCCATATTGTTTTGTTGATAGTTGTTTATTAAACCAAAATCAGAGTACATAACTATTTCATTTCTTACCTACAAGAAAACATAATTTTAAAATTAGATTGGAACGCCATCTACGAACCGTCATCTATAATATACTTGAAACACGACCTTGAGGTAAGTAGTCGAATCTCTATCTGAGAAGCCGTGACAAAAGTATATGATTCTATTTGACAAATAAAACGAACCACAACACAAAAATAAACATTTATAACAATTCATATTAAATAAAATAACCTCACAAAAATTTTAAGCTAAAACAAAAAACCATAATAATATATTGTTTCATTCCACCCGGTATAATAAATTGTTAAATTTATTTTTACAAAAATTCAAAATTTCCTACAATGTGCCGAAAAAATCATTCTATTCGGTTGAAAATTGAAAGATTTCTTCTAAATCAAAAATAAGCAAAATTTTAAGTTAATATGTCCAAGAGTTTAGTATCTGTAGTTTGCGTTTGACGAAGAGTTTGTGACACCCTGTATAAACTAATAGAGTTGACCCAGATCCATCATAATTTATAAAAGGAAAAATAATAATCAGGCGGTTACGAAATATTTTAGGAAAATTGAATGTCGTTCGTTGACTTTCAATGTAGATGAAAAGATTTAAAAAAATAATTAAAAAACCATTTCAATGGACATAAAATACCTACAGTGCGTTCGTTGAAACTGCACAATAGCTGGTCAACTGGTTGATTATAAAAGAAAATGCACGTATGTAAAGTTTATCCATATCAAGTAAAAATAAGTATTATGATACTAAAAATAATCAAATACAAATAAAACTGGAGTTACTGGAAATCGGACCGATCTTACTCGAATATTAGAGAAGCCTCGCGCACGTATATAAAAAGATTGAGTCAAAAGGGGCAGGCGGAGTTAGTTAATAATTGTTCTAGAGTGCGGTATTCACCAAATCTGAAGCCTTTTCAAGTGAAATACTCGGTCTTCGCAGAGAAGAAAAATAAAGAACGAACATCGAGTCTATAATGACTGTTGGAAATCAGATTATTTAATAACAAACAACAATAATAAATTTCAGGGCTTTGATTGTTATGCAAGTACTATCGGTTCCCAAAGAATATAATATGAAACGACATTACACGACCTTTCACGAGAAAACGCTTCAGCAATATACAGAGGAGTGAAAGGCTATTTTATTACGGATTATAAGAAAAAACTAATACAACAAACATTTTTTTTTTAAATCTTACATTGATACAAGTGCAGTATTGCCGCTTCTCACGAAGTAGCGCTAGAAATTGTCAATGCGAAAAAACTTTTTAGTGAAACAATTCAATGAAACAAAATTTGCCTAAAAATTCTAAACATCCTTAGTGCCGCATCAAACAATTTCAAGACAAGATTAATCAATATGTATCCAAAAAAATGCACTGATCTGTCCGATATTATCCAGCTTGTAATTTTCATCCGAACTATTCAAAACGACTTCAGTGTAGCAGAGGAGATGGATGATGCTTGGTTTTAATCCTTTCCATGGTACAATCAAGGACACGTATATTTTTGCTGTAAACTGTAAGTGTGTGGAGTGAGTCTATGGGAGATTCGATAAAAATTTCTATATTGTTACTGATGGAGCTAGAGCTATGATATGAACGATACGTACTTCTTCGTTTATCAACAACAAATATTGAAGATTATTTTTTTCATACGTCAAAATATGACGTTTTGGTGGTTTTAACCAATAGCAATACATTATTCTAGCCAATCGCCAATCATTCGGAATTATACTGATAATTATGCTTCCTCATCGATAATACCTTGTTTACATTGAAACGTCAAAATTTTACTTTGAATTTGTCATTATTGACAACTAAAAGTGCTTCGAAGTTTATTGAAAAATGAACACAAACCGATTCAGTGCCATCACCCGAGAGAATATTGAACATTTAATACAAAATTCCTTTTACATTGTTGAAAAAATTAATCTTCCCAAATACAACTCGTTCTTCAAATTTTATCACATAATTTTTTATTTTCATCACTCAAACTTGTTTATTTGAGGCAAAAACATTCAAACAAACCGAATTTAGATAAAATCACTCGTCCTAACGGACTCGTGATTTTATCAATCGGTTTGTTTTCATATTTTTGCCAAATAAACAAGTTTTCGTGGAAAAGAAAAAATTATCGATAAAATTTGAAGCTCTCGTGGTATTACCTTTGATAATATTGATGCCTTAGTTAGTAAAAATCCACTTCCTGAAATTTCCTGGATAACCAGGATCTACACAATAGCAGTACTTATATATTTTCATTTTTGAACCAGAAACGTCATATTTATACAAGTATGTTAGGCGTTTGTCTCTACTTTACCTTCTAAATGGTCTGCTATTTATGGTTTATGCAATAAATGTTAACTGTGTCCTGGTATAATTTGACGTTTTTTTTCAAAGCTAGTGAATTTTTTCAGAATAAAACGTTTGAAGAGGTATTCACCTCCCTCCAAATACTCTGCTGATAAGGAAATGTGCTACGTTTACTTTAGACTATAGATACAAACGAACTGCATCCTTCAAGGCCTTTTTTGAAAACTGGTTGATTCTTCTGAAATAAAACGTGTTCATACACGTTTGCCGTCCTTCAAATGATCTGCTATTGTGAAAATGTGCTACTTGAACTGGGCAATGGATAGTGGCAAAATACAGTTTGGTACCATATTATAAGTTTTATTTGCAAAGCAAGTGCCTCTTCCAATAGAAAACGTATTTATACACAATTTTTAAAATGCTTTCTCTTCCCCAAATGGTATGCCACTGGAGAATTTTGCTCATCTTTGTAACATGTCTATCGACCTGTTTTTCGACTTTCAAATTTATATCGCAAATATTTCTCTAATTACCGCTTGTCGTCTCATTAGCCACCCCAATCTTCAACCCTGACCCCTGACCATAAGACAATTGACATCTGCCAACAGCGCTATTTTTACAACGCCACTAATGAAACCGCCTTTCGCTATCGACTTTCTTCGAGGAAAGACCTCCATTTTTATCGTATTTATATCTTCTATCTAATTTGCTGTGGTAAGCACAGCAACTAAGTATACCGTTGAGTACTAAGTATACCGTTGAGAACTAAGTATACCGTTAAGAACTAAGTATACCGTTGAGTACTAAGTATACCGTTGAGAACTAAGTATACCGTTAAGAACTAAGTATACCGTTGAGAACTAAGTATACCGTTGAGAACTAAGTATACCGTTGAGAACTAAGTATACCGTTGAGAACTAAATATACCGTTGAGAACTAAGTATACCGTTGAGAACTAAGTCTACCGTTGAGAACTAAGTCTACCGTTGAGAACTAAGTATACCGTTTACAACTAAGTATACCGTTGAGAACTAAATATACCGTTGAGAACTAAATATACCGTTGAGAACTAAGTATACCGTTGAGAACTAAATATACCGTTGAGAACTAAATATACCGTTGAGAACTAAGTATACCGTTGAGAACTAAGTATACCGTTGAGAACTAAATATACCGTTGAGAACTAAGTATACCGTTGAGAACTAAGTATACCGTTGAGAACTAAGTATACCGTTGAGAACTAAGTATACCGTTGAGAACTAAGTATACCGTTGAGAACTAAATATACCGTTGAGAACTAAGTATACCGTTGAGAACTAAGTATACCGTTTACAACTAAGATACCGTTAACAGCAAGTATACGGTTGACAGCTTGGATACCGTTAGCAGTTAAGATACCGTTAACTTTTAGGATACCTCAAGGAACTCTCTGAAAACCACTGAGATACCTCCAGATACCTATAGGGGATCGTGTCCGGGATATTGTATATTGTGTTTTTAATTTTTTTTAATAAATATATATATATATATACAACGGGTTTCTACCTTTTTCACCTTAGTTTTCTTTTTTTTTAAATTCATTTTGTTCTTTCGTCGACGTTTAAAAGGTAGTGGCGCCCTAAAGCTTCTTATAGTCTGACAACCTCTGACATACTTAGTGCAGCACCCTTGAGAAGAGTCTCATGCCGGCATCTGTC
The DNA here is from genome assembly GCA_947563755.1 of Lochmaea crataegi. Classification (NCBI taxonomy): domain Eukaryota; kingdom Metazoa; phylum Arthropoda; class Insecta; order Coleoptera; family Chrysomelidae; genus Lochmaea; species Lochmaea crataegi. The sequence goes on from OX387434.1 coordinate 25,793,140, forward strand.
TCGAGTGGCCACTCTAGCGCCCAAGTCACGAACAACCGACGGGTACGGTTACATCTTTCAAAATCTTGTTTTTCCCGTCCATTTTGACGTCCCCTCATCCACATTTGATTCATAAAAATTGTTTCAGTTTTCACATTTATTGTATACTTTCATGATTATAATGTTTAGTTGAATTGTCAAGACTTTGACTATTTTATAATTATTTCAGAAACAATATTCAGTAAAAGAGAAAAACACTTACCGTGCATATTTAATTCCGGAGCCACCAACTCGCTCAAATCGGGCTCCTCGCCATACCAAAAAATCCACAGTTCCTTTGAGGCGGACAAGCTAAGAGGCGGCGGTTGCGAAGATGGAGGAGGGCTTAAATCGAACATGTCGGCCGCGCGAGGCGTCGATACGCGTCTCCAAACACAAAGAATATCCGCGGCTAGACATCGCGCGTAACTTCGGAGAACCGGATCCTCCAAAGGCTCGGTACCGGTGCTTCCACCACCGGGAGGTGGACCGTGGTGGCCTACCCCTCCGCCCCCACCGCCTCCGCTGTTCCTGTCCGCCTCGCTCCATACTAACTTACGCCATTTAATACCAGAAAGTTCAGTCTGAAACAAAATTAAGTACACCTTAAAATAAATCATTTGGAAATATCTAGAATGCACAGAAGTAGTAATAAATTATTGTTTTGGCTTTTGTTGTCGGAATTAGGTGCACCTACTGGTGCGGCTGATCTTAAATCTTTTAAATCATTAACTTTTAATTTCCAGAGTTTATCTCATGGCACCAAACCAAAAGCCAAAACAACCTGCAACAAGTTAGAGTGCTTTATATAATAATATAAATTCTGTATTGAATTGTGTCTCAGAAAGATGAAAAATTCGGTCTTCTATCTTGACGAAACTTTGATCAAACAGGGTTACAGTGTTATAGTTTATTTCAGAAAGGTATAGAGTAATAAAACCTCATTAGGTATGCAAAGGGAGCACACAGTGACCCAACGAATATTTAAGCCACTTTCATAGTTTGGCATTGATTTCATTGTAAAATTCTTTCTTTTTATCAAGTGCAGGTAGTACCACCCGGGTTGGGGTCAATATATGGGTTTAGCCTATTGTTATCCATTCACAAACACTGAAAATAGTGTGCCAAAGGCGTGCCGGTAGGATACTCGTAAAAAGGAAAGAATTTTATTTTAACAGAATAAAAATTAGGCATTATACAGAAATTAAATTATAAAAAATCATAATATTCTTCGTCATCTGAGGAACTGTCATCTCCTCTTGACGTTATAATTAACGGGTCGCCGGTCCGATCGATCAAGTAGTCAAGATCCCACATTTTCTCCTCTTCTTTAATGACATGCTGGACCACTTTTCGCCAGTTCTCTGGTGTCACCTCCTTAATGGCTTGATGAAACAGTAGCTTAACGTCTTTCATTTTGAATTTCGTGTTGTGTCTTGCTACAAAGTGGTCCATAAAAGTTTTTTAGTTATCAACGGAATACTGTCATCCTGGCCAAGCTCCATTAAAATCTTATCTAGGGTGGGTATTTCTTTTTTAAAATAAAAAGAGTGAACTTTTCTTCGAATTACACTTTTGGTGTCTTCATCAAGGACTTTTACTGGTCTGCCTGGACTTTTCTTGGGAGGCTCCACTTGGCCTGCTATCTTTCTCCCCCGCAATAATTTAAAAACGGTGGACTTTCCAACTCCAGTCATTCGGGAACATCGGTCGACAGTTTCTTGTACATTAAATTTCGGGTAATCGTATTTTATGCATTCGTGTACATTTAAAATAATAAGTTTTTCATTCACTGATAGTGGAGAATTATTGGAACATCTTTTCGATGTGGGAAATGTCGCCATTTTATTACTAATCTTATAATACTGTGAACACTATTTACGGCTTAACAGCAAATACTGATGCGTTAAACTAAACAGATATACTTATAAAGGTCTAAAAATTTTGGGTAAGGCACCTTGCGGCGCATGGTTGAGCCGAATCTGAAACAGGGTTGGAATTAGGCAGAGGCACTAATAGAAGGTTAAACGGTACCTGTTAAACGCAAAACGTAACTGTATAATCTACTACCTAAGTAATCCCTACACAATATTTCGATATTGACACTTCAGGCCAGAAAACATACTTTTCCTAATTCTCTTACGCAATTACTTGAAATTTTAATATTACAAACAATACTATTTCAAGACCTACGCCTATGGCCGACACCGTAATTGATCCGAACTGGACGGAATTCCCCATTTTATTACTCTATACCTTTCTGAAATAGACTATAAGAAATTGTTAGTCGACAAGAATATCATGTTTTATTTTCGATAAAATCACGATACTATAAATTCGGAGATGTTAATAAAATGGTTAAAAGAGAATCTTTTACAGTTTTACATGACCTAACTGTTATTGTGTTGGATAATGCTCCATTCCATAACTGAGTTATAGGCATTGTTTGCTAAGAGTTATTCCTTATTATTGCCAATTTAATCCTATAGAATATATTTGGGGAATATGCAAAACATATTACGATAACCACATTGGTGGTAATGGTTACAGTGACGAGGCTGTTAGGGAAACCTGGCAACGAGCATTTACTGTTATTACTGAAATTTGGGCAAAAACTGTAAGAAAATGCGAAAATTAAATAGAGGCATCTTGGGATCGTGAAAACCGAATAGAAGAAATGAATCCAATTATAATTTACAATCCAAATGAGGAAAGCAGAGACAGTGAATCTTTGTGATTGAAAATACTGCAAGTAAAACATAATTACAGTAGTCGCCAATTACTTAGATGTACTAGACAAGTGAGATAGCACTTTTTTAAATTAAACTAACTTTTTAATTCCACTATTTAATGATAAACCAATGAAAACTTTAAAATATCATTTATAATTATTTCGATATTTGCACGTCATCGTCAGAATGACAGAAGTTACATTTTAAGTGATGCCTACTAGATGTTTAATATTTTGGCTAGACCAAATAATGAGTGACCTATCTTGTGATTGACTTAATATACAGGGTGTTTCTAAATTCATGCGACAAAATTCAGGAGGTGAATGCTCGTAGGAAATTAAGATGGGTCTTTCCTATAACAAAATTTCCTCAGCCCACCCCTTTCCGAGATATCACCCGGGGTTTTTATTTTTTTTCTAAAATTTCTGCAAAGCTAGAAACTTGAAATTCTGTAATTTTCGTGCACTCGCAAAGGACTAACCACGGGTATTTTTTCAATATTCCTGTTACATTATACGGGGGTGAAATTAGCAACCCTTACTTTATTTCATATCAAAACTTTTTTTCGAGATGAAGTTTTATGAAATAAAATTTAACTTAAAATCCTTGTTTTATTTAAAAACTTTTTTTATTCTTACATTTTTTCCCAAAATCAATAGCTGCAGAGAAAAAAAATTAACACCATAATTTATAATTTTTTTAATAAATTGAGTGAAAAATAGTAAAGGTGTAAAATGTAATACGAATCATAATCAATGCTGGAAATGACAGAATTTCAAGTTTCTAGCTTTACTGAAATTTTAGAAAAAAAAAATCAATTTTAGTGACCACCTTTTAAGGGTGATATCTATAGGAAAGGGGTGAGCTGAGGAAATTTTGTTATAGGAAAGACCCATCTTAATTTCATACGAGCAATCACCTCTTGAATTTTGTCGCATGAATTTAGAAACACCCTGTATATATGAATAGAAAAAAGAAGAAGATTTGATATTACAAATATTTAAGCAATCTCTATTTGGTCTAGCCAAAATATTAAACATCAAGTAGGCATCACATAAAATGTAACTTCTGTCATTCGGACGATGATATGCAAAAATCGAACTAATTATAATGATATTTTTTTTAAAGATATCATTGGTTTTTCATTAAATAGTGGAATGAATTATGAACAGTAAAGTAATATGAGTAGATTCTATAAAGTAAGGGTCCAAAGAGTAAATTCAAGTGAAATAGCGATATCGATTGTTTCATATCGACAGCTATTGGTTAAGCATATTCGAGGAAACGGCCAAACAGTGTAAAACACTCAGTAGCGTGCAAGATGTAGTTTAAGTTTCGTTAAATCGATTTTTGTTTAAATAAAAGATCAATGAATCAAAGCATAATAATATTACAAATTTTCGGGTGTAATATTGGGGGAATTCACAAGTGTACCTCTCAGTATTGTCGTATTATTTAGTCGCTGTAATCGCAGATAATCCGAAACGGGCGCATATTCGTGAAATAGGGTATAGTGTTTGAATAGTGATTGTAGAAAAAATAGTATACACTGTGTTCATTTGAAAAGGACCCACCCTTAATATTTCAAAAATGGGGCATATTAGAAAGAAATGCCGAAACACGTCAACTTTTAACTTAAGGGGGACACTTTTTGGCACTAATGTTATAAATGTCAGATTCACCCCCTCCCTGCTGGATACACCCCTTACATTTTTTCAAATGGCATTAGGTATCAAGTCACACCTCATTTAAAAGGTCTGGTAAATCTCTATTCAATCATTTTGTTTTGCCTTTGATACCAGCCTTCCATTGTTATTTAATCGTTGTTTAAAATTGGCTCGTTTTCAACTTTTATTGCCTGAATGTTAACGGTGGTCACTTTGTACACATGATTAAATAGTAGATTTTTCTTGTTAACAGTTGTCTTTTTACTATTTGTGAATTTTTTATTCTTCAAAGAGTCTTTCTATCATAACACAATACGGGGGCATATGAAAAGTTGAAAAAGAGCCAATTTTAAATAACAAAGGAAGGCTGGTATCAAAGGCAAAACAAAATGATTGAATAGAGGTTTACCAGACATTTTAAATGAGGTATGACTTGATACCTAATGCCATTTGAAAAAATTCAAGGGGTATCTTCGGTAGGGAGGGGGTGAATCTAACGTTTATGACATTAGCGCCAAAAAGTGTCCCCCTCAAGTTAAAAGTTGACGTGTTTCGGCATTTCTTTCTAATATGTCCCATTTTTGAAATATTAAGGGTGGGTCCTTTTCAAATGAACACAGTGTATATTTTATGACATTCTGACAATTAATTTATAGATATCCTCGTTGATACAGTGTTTTTGGTAAAACCAGTTTTAATTTTCAAAACATTGGATTAAAAAGAATTTCGAATTGATTGGAAATACTATATAAAATTTAGATAATTTATTCTAAACGATCACCTATCAAAGACCTTTGAACATGAACATTTATTCAAAATACAACGACGTAGTGAGTTCGATTAAATTTTATAAAGGAAAACAAACTAAATACAAATTGAATCTTGACGACAAGCTTTAACCGTAACTCGTATCTAAAACCGGCATACAAATGTTCTTATTAGCAGTAGAATCAAAATCGAGAGGCGAGACTGACACAACGCAACGGTTGAAAAAAAGTCGTAATCGTGCCGTTTCAAATGCTTCGAATTGTTGATTTCTTTCGATGAGTTGGGCAACACTGTTTTTAACAGGCGTTAACGAAGGACGAATGAATTTGTGAACAAATGAAAACTGGAAATTTAGAAAATTTCATTTATAATGAGATTGTTTTGATATTTTTTTTTCAGTTTAAGAACATAATACAGGGTATAATATAGGAGTTGGTAAAAATTACATCTGCGTAAGAGCCAATGCACCGTTTGCATTCTCACCAAAAAGCTTCAATGTACTGAACGACCCTGTAGAATGTTTTGTTTTCAATTGTTTGAAACTGGATAGATATTTGCTCAATACATAAAACTGTATCAGTAGAAATAGAATATATTTAAAAATAAGCTTTGAATTTAACAAGTAAGTGATTTTTCCTTCAAATACATTTTTCTCCCTTATTATTTGAGATAATAGGTTCAAAATTTCAGGGTTTACATGAACCAACACAGTGAGGAGATGATGCATGTTATTTCTTTGAAAAAAAAGGGACCGCTTACGGACTACATTATGTTGCAAAACGCGGACCGTATGTACCGGGTGGCCAGATAATAATGTAAAGTGCTGTATCTCGGAAACTATTCGTCTTAGAGATTTTCGGTGAAAAATTGTTCGTTGTGACTAATGTGGCCAAAAGAATATCCTGGAAATTATTTTCAGGTTCCCAAAATGGCCGACAGGAGGCGCGACCGCCATCTAATACTTTCAAAGTGATTTTTCACTGAAATACACCTAGTAAATTTACCAAAAAAATATATGCTTTTTAAAGGTAAGCTTTATTTGAGTATTTTTTGTTCGAAACTCTTTGACGTATTTATTAAAATTAATTGGTGGGGGTGATTTAATGTTTTTTTATAAACAGCTGTAACTCCTAAACCACAGAACGGATTTTAACAAACTTGTTCGCGTTGGAAAAAGCCTTTATTGCTCGATCAAACCCACTTTACCTGTGATATGTCTGATTTTTAGTGATACCGCTGCAGCGCGTTTTTTGATATAACAGAAAATTGCAAAAATCGCTGAAAAATTAAATGCAATTTCCATAAAAATGTAGCAAAACGATACCTGAATAGGCTAGTGAAAACCGTATCTCGATATCTTATTCCTAGCCTAAAATATCGGAGAAAGAAAATTTAGTTATCATAATATTTTAAAAAGATGCTATTACACCGGTATGTATATTTATTTGTTTATTTCCAAGAATCAATGATGAAATTTCATAATTTTATAAATTTTGAGAATTTTTCCGCGTTTAGTGCGAAATTTGCGTAATACTGGAAGCTTTCGACCTAAGTTGCGAATACACTCGGCTAGAACAAGGGATGACAATATTGTTATTGTCTTATTAGATGTGCCCTTGCAAGGCGGTTGCGTAGACGATTTAGATAGAATATATCACCGGAGGTGGATTGGAAAAGGAAGTCTGTTTTCTTGGTCACCCCGATCACCAGACTTAACCTGTTTGGACTTCTTTCTATAGGGTCGGTTAAGTGATATTTTTTACCAAATTCCACCAACAACGAGAGACGACTTGAAAACACGAATACAAGAGGCCATTCGTAGCCGTCAAGAGCAGAAATTCAAGCTGTTGTAATGTATAAGCATGAGCGGCTCCAACAATTCATTGACTGTGATGGCACTGGTTTTATTTCAAATGTGGCTTATTATTAAAAAATAAAATTATGGAATTTCAATATCGATTCTTTGAAAAAGACAAATAAATAAGGATAAATACAGGTGTAACAGCGCCTTTTAAAAACATTTTCTTGCAATTTTCTGTTACATCAAAAAACGCGCTCTAGCTAAAAATCAGACATATCACAGGTAAGCTGGGTTTGATCTAGCAATAAACGCTTTTTCCAACAAGACCAAGTTTTTAAAATCCGTTCTGTGGTTTAGGAGTTACATCTGTTTATTTAAAAAAAAACCTTAAAACACTCCCCACCACTTCATTTTAATAGATACGTCAAAAAGGGTTAAGCAAAAAATACTTAAGTAAAGCTTAGCTTATCAGTGAAAAATCAATTGTAAAAGTATTAGATGGTGGTTACGCCCCCAGTCGGCCATCTTGGAAACCTAAAAATAATTTCCAGGATTTTCTTTTGGCCACTTTACCCATTACATTTTTTACCGCAAATCTCTATGACGAATAGTTTGCGAGATACAGCACTTTGCATTCTTATCTGGCCACCCGGTATAGAGTAACTGGAGTTATGATTGCTTACGTTCTGAACCGTTACTATATAGCAGTTTAAATAATAACTTCGAACCTTATTTTAAAGAAGTATTTCAGTTGGTCTGGGTATTCACAACTCTCCGAATTTCTCATAATTATTATGAGATTACCTCCGATAACATCAAAGTTATATTTAGTCACCCAAAGGATGCTGCAAGATGTTTTTAAGAAAACCTTGATAGATCAAATAAAAGTAGCAGTCGAAGAAGGGAAAAACTTGCCATTAAAAAAGGCAATGTTGATGAAAATGACGATCTTTTGGTAACAGTTATTGCGGTTGAAGCTGGGTTAAAAAGATCTTACAAGACGAACTATAATGATTCCTTCGGAATAACTGTTATTATTGGTGAAACAAACAAAAAAGTGCTATTTCTGGGCGTTAAAAATAAATTTTGTTCAATTAACAAGTAAACAAATTAAAGGAAATATCCTCATCTGGGAGAAGTAATTTCCTTCTGTACCGGTTATTCTCAGATAAAAATTAGAACACAATATTCTGAAAATTAGGGTGGCATAGGAAAATTCGGCTGAATTAGAAAGCACACAAGACACAGCTTTTTTAACAAAAATATAAGGATTTAAAAAGGAACACATTGTGGAAATTTAAAAAACTGCAGGTTTGGAAGCTAATACTGTTGTTGAAGATTTTGTAAGAACAAAAGTTTAGAGAGAAAAAGAGAACAGATATAGCACGAAGAAGAATTAATAAAAAATCGAAAACATCCGGACCAAATGGAGCGATAGAAAAGGTTTTAACTGTAGAAGAAGCGCAAGGTAGGAAGCAAAAAATGGATACCCCCTTGAAAAAGAGCGATGAAGAAATAAAATATATTATATTGAGGTCACACTACTAGAGGACTAAGTACTATTCATAAGTGGCTACAGAGGAGAATGTGCAGGCTAACTGCTCCTTTGGTCAAATTTGTAAGCAAAAAATGGCGAATATGTGTGCATTGGGCAAAATATTATATAAAGACACCTTCAAAGGTGTAATTAAAAGGGGACTAGTTGTACCACGACTACCTGAGTTAATCCATTTTCGCCTTTATTGGGGATTATTCTATGCCCCACTATTTAGAATTTCTGTCTTGATTAAAACAGATCATTGATTAATTTATCGAGAAGGGCAAGGAAAATCATCGATGAAGCCATTTTTTTAACTCTGTATAGCTTCGTCAACGATTCCCCTCGCCCCACTGAAGGAAATTCGGGGGTACAACTAGACGGTAGGATTATACCTGCCTCATATCTTGTGGTACAACTCGGCGATCCCGAATTAAAATACTAAATACGGATTGGATTACGAACCAATAACGATTGAAACATTTCAAAAAATAACACAACAAAAGTTTATGATTGTGGATTGTTCGTTGGACACGATGACAAATTCTCCCCAGGTGTTGGCACTGTCTATACAGATAACTCAACGGCAGTTTTGTTATTTTACGGTATGGAGTTCAATAAATTCAACTAATAGTTATTTAATATATAAGTGTATTAGGCAGTGTTTTACCCACGCAATAAAGTTTAATTTTCTTAAGTGGATAAAACGCAACTAAAACATGAATGCAACACAACGTTTTATCCACAATTACAGTCATTTAAAATGAGATTTCATCAAAAAGTGATTTGGCATTTCGCTCTGACGTCAAAAATTATTGGAAATTAATTAAAAAAATTTTGTGAGGTGTTTAATGGTTGATATTTAGATTCGATTTTTCATTATTCAACTGGTGGATAATGTGGTACTTTATAAGCTTCATAAGTGTGGATAAAACTCCAATTATAATGTGATTGTGGATAAAAGAATTAATCTTAAATCACAAGACAAAAAATTGAGAGTAGGTACTTTTATCAATACTATTATGATTTTTAATTTGGGCAGGTGATAACAATAATTTCCACAATTATTTTATGCACTGCCCAGCAAAAAATTTAGGTCACTTTAAAAAATTTAAGAAATTGCAAATAATTTTAAAAATAAAACTAATCAGGGAGTCATAGGTCTAGTAGGCGATGAAAGTTATAGTGTTGGAGTCTGTCACATTCTGACACCGTATTTTGCAACCTTTGTTAAACAACAAAAACTATTCATATATAACTTTCATATTTCGCTGCGTAATTTTATTTTCTCTAAAACCTATTTGTTGTATGGTTTATTGTGTTTAGTGACGTTTCATTGTTTTTAGTGTTTATTTACTACGTCACTATGCCTCTAGAGTCGTTGCACGAATTGCAGCGTTGATACAAGATGATGAGGACAACGTGAAACCGCCAAAATTGTTGGTAAGAGCCTCTGTGCTGTACAAAATGTGTACCAACGCTAACAGGAGAATGGTCTTATAACCATACGACCCGGATATTTTTCATTTAAATATATAGTTACGGTTATTCAAGAATAAATCATAAAAAAATAAATTATGTTGTCTGCTTCCATATTTAAAGCTTACAAAAATGCTATAGGTAAATTTACAATTTGCAGATATAAGCTGATACATTCAATTTTTAAAAGTAATTTAAAGTGACGTACACTTTTTGGCCCGGCAGTGTATACCAATATACGGAAAACAATTAAACAATTTCATATTTGAAAAAATCAATTTATCCTCCGTACTACTCCGTACGAACTATCAACGCTTACATACAATATTCATAGAAAAATATCTATTTCACATCATTTCTGAAATTGCAAATGTTATCGCGTTCTAGGACACCCCCTCTGAATTAAGTTGGTCATTTTAGTTTAGTACAAGAGACTATACACTGTGTTCATTTGAAAAGGACCCACCCTTAATATTTCAAAAATGGGACATATTAGAAAGAAATGCCGAAACACGACAACTTTTAACTTGAGGGGGATACTTTTTGGCGCTAATGTCATAAACGTCAGATTCACCTCCTCCCTACTGGAGACACCCCTTACATTTTTTCAAACAGCATTAGGTACCAAGTCATACCTCTTTTTAAAGGTCTGGTTAATCTCTATTCAATCATTTTGTTTTGCCTTTGATACCTGCCTTCCATTGTTATTTAATCGTTGTTTAAAATTGGCTCTTTTCGTATGCCCCCGTATTGTGTTATGATAGAAAGACTCTTTAAAGAATAAAAAATTTACAAACAATAAAAATACAACTTATTTACTTAATTACAGTTACCTGTAAATAATTGTCATATTAGTAAAGCGTGATCTATAGAGGTCAAAAAATAATAGTTCAATACTATTAAACGCTTTACAAATTAGAAAAATTAATTTCCAAAGAGCAGACCGTCCACTAAGAAGCAACAACTACTTCTCGTGCTATATGCCCCGACAGACATTGAATTACACTTCTAAAGTAAACGGGGTTGGTATATCTTAACTTTAGAAGTGTAATTCAATGTCTGTCGGGGCATATAGCACGAGAAGTAGTTGTTGCTTCTTAGTGGACGGTCTGCTCTTTGGAAATTAATTTTTCTAATTTGTAAAGCGTTCAATAGTATTGAACTATTATTTTTTGGCGTCTAAAAATACAACTGTTAACAAGAAAAATCTGCTTTTAATCATGTGTCAAAGTGGCCACCGTTAACATTCAGGCAATAAAAGTTGAAAAAGAGCCAATTTTAAACAACGATTAAATAACAATGGAAGGCTGGTATCAAAAGCAAAACAAAGTGATTGAATAGAGATTTACCAGACCTTTTAAATGAGGCATGACTTGATACCTAATGCCACTTGAAAAAATGTAAGGGGTATCTCCAGTAGGGAGGGGGTGAATCTGACGTTTACGACATTAGCGCCAAAAAGTGTCCCCCTCAAGTTAAAAGTTGACGTGTTTCGGCATTTCTTTCTGATATGTGCCATTTTTGAAATATTAAGGGTGGGTCCTTTTCAAAGGAACACAGTGTATAATGAGCGGAGTTCTATATCCATCGATGTGGTCTACTGAGTAGTATATATGTTGCGTTTTATGTTGTATTATATAGTAATTCAAACAAGTTTAGTTAGAGCGTTGAGTGATCATCACTCAACGGTTAAAGGTAATTTCGACATTGAATAAAATGTTACAGCTGACTAATTGCTGTACAAAAAATCGCGCTTTGAACTAATGTTTTACTCGCACCTTGTTTAATAATGCTTAAGTCTTTCGCAGGTAAATTAGAGCGCATCGACTCTTAAGTAATAAAAATTATTATTTTTTGGGAAATTAAACCAGAATCTTTTTTTCTTCTATTTCTGTTTCAAGTTTCGGAATAGGCTGCCAGGCTACGGTTATCAAGAATAATTAGATTTTATAAGAAATCTGACACTAGATAGAATTCGACAACTAGACAATCAATGAAAATATTTTGAATTGAGAAATATTGTTGCGGGGTCACCAACTCAAAGCCGGCCCTGTCTCGACTATAAATTTTGGCGAATGCGCTCCTTTCGAGAACATTCTGGAAAATCATTTTGTTTACGCATAGGACGGGCTTGGAAGTTCAAGAATTTTCCAGAATTGAGAAAGACTATATATACGCGGGTTTTTGAGTGATTTGACAATTAGTGAAACGAAGACAAAGAGATAGTTCACAGACAGTTTACAGAAGCTTTTAGTATACGGACAGTGAATGAAATAGTGAAGATAAATAGTGTAATATTCAAGTGGTAAAAATAAACTAGAACTATTATACCGAGTGTAAATAAATTAGTAGACCTCAAGTAAAGTGTGTATATGTTACCGGCAATCTGTATAATTCAGGTATTCCATACAATACCTAGGCAATGTATAGAATACCTGGGGCGCCGAGGCAATGTATGAAATATTATTAATATTATTCTCCCTTACATACTTTACCTAGGTAATGTATACAATTCCTAGGGATTGTATAGAGTACCTGCTGGTCCACCGGTAATGTGTAAAGTTGAGAGAAAAAGAAGGACAAATAAAACATCTTGTGTTTGTTCAAACTTCATCGAAATTAACAATTAGGATACCCATTAAAGATAATCTTTATAAAAAAGGTAAGTAATATTTTGTTCTTTGTTTTTAACCGCCAGGAGATTTTGTAGTTGTGGTTTTTATCAGGAAGGGCAAGGAAAATCATTGAAGAAGCTATACAGTATTGTAAAAATGGCTTCTTCAATGATTTTCCTTGCCCTCACGTACACTAACTTATGAAAAGTAAATTCACTTCGTATTTTACATACATTACCCGCAGCGCATTCGGTATTGTATAGAATACCTATAGGTAATGTATAAAATAAATCATATTTCATACATTACCTAAACGTTTTAGGTATTCTATACATTGCCTAGGTATTGTATAGAATACCGGATTATACAGATTGCCGGTAACATATATAAATAAAGTTTAATAATTAAATCAATAGTAATTAGCCATAGAAGTGTGTATAATTTTATCCCACCGGTAAAAACTATTTAAAAAAATAACAAAAACATTAAAATAATCAGATTTAAATTTATAGGTCGAGGGGTATACGACTAGATTATTTTCTGAATAACTTAGATTGAAACCAACAACAAATAATTTTATATACTTATGATTATTCTTTTATACGTCAAGATATGACGTTTTCAGCCATTTGACGCGGTTAAACGGGTCTTGGTATTCAATCGCTTATTTAAACAGATTTCGTTCAAAAAATGGTGGTGTCTGATTGGTCTATTTCATGATGAGAAAAATAAACAAAGTAAAAAACCCACACAGTGTTAATGACAGTTCTAATAATGAAAAACGTCAAAACTCGCGTTACACACAGGCTTCTATTTATTTATGGATGACGTCTAAATTAGACATTTGGTTAATGTTTTCCTTTTAAATAATTCTGGCCTAAACTTTTCTTACCGAATCCCCCACGTGCTTGAATTAATTGCTGGAAATTTTTAAAGAAAATTCATGTACTCAAAAAATTTCCGACAATAATTCAGGCTCTAGGGAGATTACAAGTGAATGAGACCCTCATAAGCATTGCGCTTATCCGACAAACTGTCAGTTCCTTCACTTGTAGGTATGTTATATACTATTGCAGTTTTAGGTAATTAACTTCAATTTTAAGACAATTTTTGTGGAGACTCACAGTTTAAGAAACTCTGGTCTACAATATTTTATTATCATTAAACGACATCACATCTGAGCGATAAAATTAATAAATCGCCGGTGCATTATAAACATTAACGTCTCAAACCACAAAATTTACAATGTTTTTATGACCCACTTACGTTTAACAACAATTGTGTCAAGTTGTTTTTATTTTGGGTAATTTATGCATTACAATTACAATTTATTTATATATCATGTAGGAAAATGAAAATGAATTTGCACTATTAAAAACTAAACGACAATAAAGTTTAATAAATAAATGCCGAAAAAGATATAATGCATCTGTGAATCCCAAACGTTAAACAATAAATACACAAACTGTTTAAAGCGTAATGGTGTCACCTTTTGTTGTTGATAACGGTAATTAAATTGATAAGGCAAATTACGAAGTATATTAATAATCTGCCTTCTTGGAATACTTTAATTATAGCGAGTACAATAGATTTTAATGTGTTGCGACGAATTTAAATTATCTGAATATTTGATACTCGATACTTTCCATGATACCGAGTTGGTTGAAAACTACGATCATTAAACAGAGTAGATTAATAGTTATTTAACCAACTAGTGTATTAATAAAGGCTATTAACAATCGCGAGCAAAGTGAGCGCGTTAATTTTTGAGATTGTTAATGGTCCTTTTAATACACGTGTTAATTACAAAACTTTTCCATCGACTGTACAAGGTGTATAATTTTTTTCTCAATCTTTGAAAAATAAGAATATTTATTAGTCAAATATCGTAGAGCATAAATTAGGTTTTGAACTGTCATTGTTGGGCTCCCGAGGAAGCTAGCGCCCTTTTTAAATAACGCTGTTAAGTCAGTTTTTTAAGCATATCTCAAAAAAACCGATACTTACAAACTTTAAACTTGGTACATTGGTTACTACGAACCTGCGTTTTTTATTGCTATCACAAACGTTCAACGTGGGAGGGGCAACGGGTAAATTTACTTAAATTTTTTGTTCATCAGTTTTTTGACAAATTTTAGAATAAATTTTTAAAAAAGGCTCTTTTTTGAATTCGCTATTATATACCGTTTTGGAGAAAAATCAATTTCAACTTTTTGACCAACTGTTTTATTTTCTGAAAAAATGAAGATTATTAACAACAAGAATATAATTGAATTTTATAACATTTTTTTGCTTCTAAAACAGGGCGAGAAATATTTACATTTTCCGAAATTAACGGAGTTTAAGAATGTTTGTTCCATATACAAGCACAAATGGTTTTAGCTTGTAACATGTCTATCGACCTGTTTCGATTTTACAGAATAAATCCTTTTAATTAGCGCTCGTCGTCACTAGCCACATCCAATTATAGTTCTGTGACCCCAAACTCTTCTACCCCGAACGTAAGACAATTGACGCCTGCCAACGGACGCTTCCATATTTTTTTGCACACCGCCACGTTAAACACCCCTTTTTGTTAACAACCACCGAAGGCGACACATCTTCCGCTATCTTTCATATCTCAAGTACCTATCTTATGAATTTTGCTGTGGTAAGTTCAAAATCATAATTCATAATTAATAAGCTTCTTCTAAAGTACTGTCTGATATAATTTTCGTATGCATTCTTTATTTTTTTACAGAGATAGACGAAATTAAATTCAACACGTGGTCATAAACTATTCTTTTATACTAATATGGTAGTTTTAAGCCAAATATTCTTTTATAATTCACTTTTTACCTTCATACAAACATTTTCAAGCTTTTTCAGTTGCGAAATAACTCTTTTAATTATAAAATAACACTTTTATAATCTGTTAACCTATAAAATATTCTTTCGTAACGCCAGTGCCGGTCTCATATATTTCCTAAGCACGATATTTTTTCATATAACTAAATAAATAACTTTTTGCTATCATAAGTTTCTTCCGGATCATTAGTATATTTTTTTATTTAGCCGATAATTGCTATTTTTACTGTTTTAACATGGGACATATAATGTTGGAAAGCTTTCAGTAAATTAATTCAATTTTTTGACTTTCAAATAACTGCCTTCCTTTTCTTTAACCTGAAAAGCTGACCAACATAATGTGCCATTACATTCAAGTTCCTACATATCCCTGATCCACTTGTACTTCTAGGTAAGCACAGCCCCTAGGCGAGAATATAAGCCAAGAATATAACCCTAGGAGGATATAGCCGAATATAAACCGGAGAATATAACCCCAAGAATATTGCCAAGGATACCGCCCTAGCTCAAACTACCGCCCTAGAACAGAACTCATCAGTTCGGATCAAGACCCGACTTCTTCTCCAGGAAACCACTTCATCTAAGCTAAGTACCTATAAAAGTACAAATTCCTTTAGTAAATTCCGTTGTTCATTTCCTGTGGCAGAATAAATTGTAAATTTGTTTTTAATTCTTTTTTTTATTAAAATCCTCAACTATAAAAGTTGAGGGAGATACCGCCCGGGGTCACTTTTCTTTATTAACTTTTATCTAAATTCTACAAGGCGTTTCTACCTTTTCCGCCTTAGTTTTTTGTAGTTTTCATCGTTAAAAAGGTAGTGGCGCCCTCAATTTTTACAACCCTTCTGTTATCCCTGTGTGACATAAACTTGGGGTCGAATCACCCTTGAGAGGAGTCTCTAGCCGGAGCCCTTCGAGCTGGTGCCCTGTGAGGTACTACTTATACCGTTACAAGCTTCAAAAATAGTGATGTTCTTTAGGGTAGCAATTAATGAGTGTTTCTTTTTGGTTCATATTACATACGGTGTATATTAAGTTTGGGTCCATTTTATAGACAATTCCATTAAATGTAAATTTTAACATAAGTATATTTGTTCGACATGCGCAATTGTGCAATAGTGCGGGTGATCTTAATTGGCATTTTTAATAGCAGATAAGTACTTGGTGTATTTGATACTTCTAGTTCGTTATATAAACATAGGAAATTAAGACGAGAAGCCATAGCAACATCTGCGTTATGTAAATATGTTTTATATTTGGCCAACAATTGTTTTATACCGTTTATGTTCTACATGACGACCATTTGTTGCCAGACAAATTCAATCGTTTCTATAAGGTTTTATCTATCTAGCTCTTGAAAAAATTATCGAGATCGTTTTGAATCTCTAAATGCGACCTCGACGATTCTGTTAGTTTTTGGTTCACGTTGCTTTAGCACCAGTTCCATCTGTTGGTTGGCATACTTTATAACAATGTAAAACATATTCCAAGTTGAAACTCTTCTTATTAGATGTTTAACCTTACTTATTCCGAGGTAAAAACCTTCCAGACTGTACTATACTCGTGTGTGTATGTCCGTCCTACTGCCACAGTCGAATTGCTCCAAATCTACTGTTATCGAAACATATAACGTGAATAAATTAATTTTGGAAAATTTGCATGGGTCGATTAGGTTAGGTTAGGTTCTATGTGAGTGGGGCCTTTTCGCCACCTCCACTGCGACCCCCGTTGGGTCTATTGTGGCTCACCCCTAGGGATTATAATTCACCCCACAAGCCTGTGCTCTTGACGAAGTCCATTGTTGTATTTGGTGATACTTTTTTGAAGTCGCTCGGCTCTAAGGTACTAGAACCGAATATGTTATACCTTATCCTGCCCAAAGCTGGGCATGCGCATAGTATGTGCTCAGCAGTTTCGTCCTCCATATTACAGAACCGACAATCTGAGGTCTGAACCTGACTCATCTTCTTTAGGTGGTAATTTAGTCGACAATGTCCTGTAAGCAGTCCCGACAGAATGCGTAGGTTTGTTCGACTCCATTCCAGGATCTGTTTATTTTTTGTACTCGGAGGGTTGTATATGAACGCCTTCGAGTGAGAGAGCCCCGGTATTTCTGCCCAGTACGTGAAGGTTTTCCTCTCCGCACAGGTAGCTATGGCTTATCTAGCAGTGCTTTCCGCAATGCCAAAAAATGGTTCAGGTCCGATAAATAGAGAGTCTGATCCCTTTTTTGTCAGAGTGTCGGCCTTCTCGTTGCCCTCCACTCCTCTATGCCCCGGCACCCGGGTCAAAGTGACTCTGTTTTCCGTGTCTAGTATATCAAGGGATTGTAAACAGTTATGAACTAGCTTAGATTTTATCCTGTTCGAGCTCAGTGCTTCAAGAGCAGCCTGGCTATCTGACAGGATGTGTATGTTCATTTTAACAACAGGTTCAGCTCTTTTGCAGCCAGTTCAAAGGCGTATACCTCAGCCTGAAAGACGGTAGCGTACCTACCCAGGTTGGCTGTGATTTCAACTCTGGGTTTCCTGCTGAAGACCGACGCTCCAGCCGTTTCCGGTTTTGGATCCGTCAGTGTAAATCACGTAGTCCGTTTCTAGGATGGAGATTTCTTCGCTGTCCCATTGGTCTCTCGTGGGAATGTGACAGAGAGATCCGAGGGCATCCCCAAAATGTGGTGATTTTGTATTTCCTTCAGCATTCCCGAGTGATCCCTCATAGTCTCTCCATTTATTTGCCTCTCCACTTATATCATTCTATGAGCTGCTCCCCTGGCTTCCTTCTCCAAATGAATGTGGAGAGGAGTTAGTTGCATTAGTCAATTAGTTTTCCAGTGAATGTAGATTACAGGATACCTAGAGAAGTGAAATAACAGCCCGTTCAGATGGACACCGTTTCGACAATTTGATCGAAACGACAAAAATACCGAACGGAATAATTTTATATGTGCATATTCACACGACGAGTTCGTAAACAGATCACGGTATATACTGTCGAAACGGTGTCCCTTTGAGAATTCTGTAACATGTCCAGGTAGATTATTCATCTTCTCGCCCTCTCTCCAAGTGGATTCAACTCGCACTTATCCTATCTTTTTATATTAGTTGTCTTCCCTGTGTATGAATCTTGTAGATAATGACAATTTTTTTAGAATAATTAGTACCGGATACTTTCTCTTTTCCTGGTTGTGGGTGAGTAAACGAACACCTGATGTAAGCGGTTTGCCTTACAAATCCGAAAAATTTCATCACGATTCGATTACTTATACTACCTACATCTATTGTTTCTACAAATGAAAAATTAACATATTGTCCATTCACCTCTTTACCTATGAACTCAATCACTATATTATTCAAATTGGTAATTTAAGTAATCAAAAGTATAATTATTAAATTCGCATTGTATTCTATGCATACCTACGAGTAATTTAAAAAATATTAATTTGTCACAAATTACCCTGCTCGACAAAAAGTCACTGCTTTGGTTAGGAACAAGGTGAAGTATAAAATAAAAAAAATCAGAAAACCTGGGACATGCTACAAGATCGTATGATGGAAAATTATAAATTTTTAAAGTTATTCGATACGGAATGGAACAACAAGAAGGGATGGGATCCAAATGCCATTACTAGTCTTGGAAAGAATGCCATTCAATGGTACATAGACGGCTCAAAAGCAATGGAAGGAACTGGGATAGGAGTGTATGGGCTACGAAAAAGCTTGGGGAAAAACTCCAAGTATCTTTCAAGCAGAAATTCACGCCATAAAAAAGTGTGCCCAGTTCAATATAGATAAAGGATATAGAAGGCAAAGGATTATCATAATGTCGGATAGTCAAGCAGCCATTAAAGCACCGAGCTCTTGTGTTATCAGTTCCAAAATGGTGTGGGAACGCCTAAGCAAACTCAATGAACTAGGCGAGAACAATATTTACTGTGACAGGACACACTGGAATAGAAGGAAATGATGAACTAGCAAAGAGGGGGACTGAAACACCCTTTTGCGGCATCAGCTCCAATGTAAAATTGGAAGAAATAGACAGAGCCGAAAAATGAGAAGATCTGACCATTGGAAAGATCTAGTAGGACAATCAAAAAAACTTCTGGGTGACTGCAACCTGTTGAGAACTTATGAATGCCTAAGTCTGAGTAAAACTGCACTAAGAGTTTTAACAGGGGTCCTAACGGGACATTGTTGCCTAAATGGGAACCTGAAAAGGCTCAAAATAGTGGAGGAAGAAGAATGTAGATTCTGTGGCATGGAAGAAGAAACCTCCATCCACATACTTGCTAATTGTACAGCAATTCAGAATCCTAGAGCACAATACCTAGGAGATTACTGGATAGAAGAGGGACATTTACCTAAGTTAAAGCCTGAAGATATCCTAATATCCTTCCAGAAAATAGGACTAAAGGAGCTACTAGTTAGTCTCTGAGACTTTCCTCAGGAACTAAGTATAAGTAAGGGGACACAATAGATCTTTTAGGTCTCAGTGAACATACATACATACTTATGATAAGAAAATGCGACGACTCTAAGTGTTGTATTATTTAATATATGAACAGTATTTACGTATTCTATTATGGAAATAAAATAAAGATTGAATTCGCAATTTCCATTATGTGAAATAACGAAAAAATAAATGAATCCGGCTATGTATCCTGCAATATCTGAATCTTTCAAATGGAATATTAATCTTATGACAAAGCGACGTATGTCACTCAAGTTCAGGAACAAAGCGGCTTACGCCGTCTAAATAGTATAAATCTCCCTGCTGCACCAACGCAGCATTTGCCGCTCTGTTTATACGGCATTTTCAATGCGTGCAAGTTTGGTGTCCCAGCAGAAATTGAAAAATTACGAAAAATGTCCCTGTTTTTTACAGTCAACATTTTTCGAACGTGTTAAAGAAAACCTCTATCCGCTTCACTTTCAAAAAGTTCATGCGATGCTAGATGATGATTTCCCTGCTCGAGTAATTTTGCAAACTGGTTACTGGTCAAAAAGAATAAAGATTCCAATTTTTACTCAATAATTTTATTTTGCAATGAGGCTACGTTTACTTCATCGGTATTTTCAATTTACATTATGCCTAAATTTGTAAAAATCTGCACGCCATAAAAGAGACGAAGCACCATCAAAGATTTAGCGTGAATGTCTGGATAGGTGTAATAGGCAATCAACTACTAGGACCAGTAGAGTTACCTGGCCGTTTAATAGGACAGCAAAATAATTTAATATACGACGTTCCCCTAATGACACAACAAAATTTATAGTTCATGTCCTGCTCAATTTAGTCGAGTAGTTCGTCAAAATATTGGCCAATCAATTTGCTTGCAAGATTGCCCTATTTTAATCCATGCGATTTTTGTTACTGGGGCTACTTAGAACTTTTAGTTTATGCTGTGCCAATACAAAATCGTATTCAGCTATGGGAAGGAATTTAACCAAAATTAACCGTTGCCCCACCCCACCCAAGTTGAACGCTTGTGATGGTAAGAAAAAACGCGGATTTGTAGTGATCAATTTATCACTACAGAGTTATAAAATATATCAAGATTGAAGTTTGTAGGTAGGCGCTTTTTTTGATATACTTCAAAAGCTGACTTAACAGTGTCATTTTCAAAGGTATCCCTTATGAGGAACTTTTGTATAAATGTAGATTAGGTTAGATGGACATAAAATCACAGACAGACAGACAGGATAGCAGTATAACTTAATAACCTGCACTCCTCTTTTCTATAACTTTTGCGATCTTTATTATTTCCGACAACTTTTTAAATTTTGTGATTTACGTTAAAAAGTACTTTCAAGCAAATTTTCTCCGAGGTTAAACTTAATTTGAGATTTTCACATTTTTACATTATGAACGTGGCAACACCAACATACAATCAGCTGTCTTCCGTTCGTGTGCCTCCTTCTCAAATGGCAAATTGCAATCTTTCTAGTTCTTGTATCGTTTGAAACCGGTTCTACCGGCTTCAAACTATTATAATAACGCGGTACCGATGTGTGTGTGTATATATAGAAGACTATAGCTAGATGCCCCATTGCATCGTAAAGGAACCTACTTGAAAACAGTCCCTTTTATTTCTTTTATGACCTGTTGCAGGTGGGCGTCTACGAGTGGATGCCTAGTCGGCAGACAAGACTCTTCATGGTTTTGTCATGTGTTCACCGAACGTTGGTGCTTCAGATATCTTGCGTTGATTATATTTATATAAGATGAAAGTTTATCTTTTTTATAACACTCGCTTTATATTATATTATAAGTGTTTGTTTATTAAATAGCGAGATTTTTGCAGTTAAGTTGGTAATTAGCGGTCAATAGGAATCTAGATTTCATTGTATTTACGGAAGTAGTTAGTATACGAGGTACGATTAAAAAATATATACCAAGGTTAGATGCAAGGTTTTAGTGAGATTTTTATTAGAAAATTAGCAAACCCGACCACGCGTTACTGTAAAGCACTTGTTCGTTCCCTTTCTCGACTTGTTTCTTCGATCTGCATAATATGCCTAATAAAATAAGATGGTTGTCCAGCCCAAATTTCCGGTCCTGTTACCGAGTATTTGAATAATACTCTTCCAGGTAGAGAAACACGATCACCAGATTTATCTCCTTTGGATTTATTTTTATGGGACTATTGCAAATCCAGTCGGAATTTTTGAGCATATGCTTTAATTTTGATATTTTTTTAAAATTAATTTTGTAATTAAGATTAAATTAAAACTATTTATTATCATCTCAAGAGTACTATGGCTCAGGTGTTTGTATTATTATACCTATAACTACTTAAAAATGTAGTTTTATCTTACCCCTTTTATTAAACCCAGAACCAGGCTTATGCAAGGATTATTGACTAGTTTCTCAGCGATTACAAAAGAGTCATCTATTGTTATATCAGGTATACTGGTCGGCACCGCTAAACTAAAAGAAATTTGTTATAGTCTATTTCAGAAAGGTATAGAGTAATAAAATGGGGAATTCCGTCCAGTTCGGCTCAATTTCGGTGTCGGCCATAGGCGTAGGTCTTGAAATAGTATTGTTTGTAATATTAAAATTTCAAGTAATTGCGTAAGAGAATTAGGAAAAGTATGTTTTCTGGCCTGAAGTGTCAATATCGAAATATTGTGTAGGGATTACTTAGGTAGTAGATTATACAGTTACGTTTTGCGTTTAACAGGTACCGTTTAACCTTCTATTAGTGCCTCTGCCTAATTCCAACCCTATTTCAGATTCGGCTCAACCATGCGCCGCAAGGTGCCTTACCCAAAATTTTTAGACCTTTATAAGTATATTTGTTTAGTTTAACGCATCAGTATTTGCTGTTAAGCCGTAAATAGTGTTCACAGTATTATAAGATTAGTAATAAAATAGCGACATTTACACCAACGAAAAGATGTTCCAATAATTCTCCACTATCAGTGAATGAAAAACTTATTATTTTAAATGTACACGATTGCATAAAATACGATTACCCGAAATTTACTGTACAAGAAACTGTCGACCGATGTTCCCTAATGACTGGAGTTGGAAAGTCCACCGTTTTTAAATTATTGCGGGGGAGAAAGATAGCAGGCCAAGTGGAGCCTCCCAAGGAAAGTCCAGGCAGACCAGTAAAAGTCCTTGATGAAGACACCAAAAGTGTAATTCGAAGAAAAGTCCACTCTTTTTATTTTAAAAAAGAAATACCCACCCTAGATAAGATTTTAATGGAGCTTGGCCAGGATGACAGTATTCCGTTGATAACTAAAAAACTTTTATGGACCACTTTGAGAAATATGGATTTTGCCTGGGAAAAGCATAACCGTAAAGCACTTTTATTGGAAAGCGATGAAATTGTTTGCTGGCGTCGAAAATACTTAAGAAGTATAAAGCAGTACAGAACAGAGCAGAAGAAAATCTTTTATCTTGATGAGACGTGGATCAATGAAGGATATACAGTACCAAAAATGTGGCAAGACAAAAATATAACCAGTGCTCGCCAAGCTTTCATGGAAGGCTTGTCAACGGGTATTAAGGTGCCTTCAGGTAAAGGGAAAAAACTAATAATCGTCCATATTGGAAGCGAAAAGGGATTTTTAAAAGAAGGTTTGCTAACCTTTCAGTCGTGCCATACGGGAGATTTCCACGAGGACATGGATTCAGATGTTTTTGAAGACTATTTTGGTGAAATGATAAAATATCTTCCGGCTGATTCAGTAGTAGTTATGGATAACGCGAGTTATCATTCTCGACGCATAGAGAAGACTCCAACTTCATCTTGGAGAAAACAAGAAATTATTGACTGGTTAACCACCAAAAGTATTGAATTTGAAGATAATTTTATAAAAAAAGAACTATTAGCTATAGCAAATTTACACAAACATCGTTTTATGAAATACGCCGTGGAAGATATAGCAGAAAAACATAGTGTAACTGTGCTGCGCACACCGCCATATCATTGCGAACTAAATCCTATATAACTTATATGGGCGCAAGTGAAAGGATTCGTAGCAAGACACAACACGACATACAAAATGAAAGACGTTAAGCTACTGTTTGATCAAGCCATTAAGGCCAGAGAACTGGCGAAAAGCAGTCCAGCATGTCATTAAAGAAGAGGAGAAAATGTGGGATCTTGACTACTTGATCGATCGGACAGTCGACCCGTTAATTATAACGTCAAGAGGAGATGACAGTTCCTCAGATGACGAAGAATATTATGATTTTTCATAATTTAATTTCTGTATAATGTATTTTTTGTATAATGTTCAATAAAAAATAAGTGTACCTAATACTATGTACATAATGCCTAATTTTTATTCTGTTAAAATAAAATTATTTCCTTTTTACGAGTATCCTACCGGCACGCTTTTGGCACACTATTTTCAGTGTTTGTGAATGGATAACAATAGGCTAAACCCATATATTGACCCCAACCCGGGTGGTACTACCTGCACTTGATAAAAAGAAAGAATTTTACAATGAAATCAATGCCAAACTATGAAAGTGGCTTATATATTCGTTGGGTCACTCTATGCTCCCTTTGCATACCTAATGAGGTTTTATTACTCTCTTCTGATGGCGAAAGAACTATACAAATTATAAATACCGACACCACCTATGGTAGACTTTTTTGCTGGTTTAATTTAGTGCAGAATTGTACTATAGTAAACTAGAATTACTAAAATCACAGTCACCGTGCTCGCACTTGTAGTGCTTGTACTGTTTATATGTTTTTAAAAATATCCCCGGATTTGGAGTACAGATCATACTGTATGTCCCGGAAATTCACACTGATAATTTTTTACTGTGAAATGGGAAGAAATAGTTATCTTCATAACTAATGCGGAAAGGGTAAATAAAACTTTTCAAACAAAATAAATTTGCTTGAATCTTAATTGAATTACTACAATTTTAAGCCACAAATTCAACTGAAGCCAACCCCTTTTTGGTTGGTACTAACGGGTGGGTGACTAAAACCACCGGCAACAATAATTTTGTTTTACCTGCGGTGGGTCGAAACAGGAAAAAATAATTCGATGGGCTGAAACAGGAAGAACCGAAACGAAACTAAATATTTGAAATAAAAAAAATGTTTGAGGTTGTCGTAATGGGAAGAGTTAGACAGGGTGTCCAAAAACGCTTAGACTGCAAAATGTAGAGCTCATTTTATGTCGATTTTACATAAATCACTGCATCCAAAATTGCTTCTTAAGGGACTTAGAAATCCTTAAAAATAAATATGACAATGTTACATCGATTTAATTCAACAAAACATTCCTGCAAAATGATATAATTCGATACATTTGTTCCTAAAGTCTGTTTGAAATAGACAGATAGTAATAAAACCTAATTAAACATGCAAAACCCTTACCGGGTGGGCAACTGAAACTCCAGAATTTTAAAACAATTTACATTATAATACACATCTTTTATTTGCCTACCCAACCCTAGAAAACGCCGGTATACAATAGAAATACGATCTTCGGGTCACTTGTAATTGCAGGCATAGCCGTACGTTTGGCTGTCAGTAGGTGTATGAATGATATTAAATGAAAAACGTGATTGCGATAAAGACTAGCGATAAAATAATATACCAATTAATAATACATTCATTACAGAGTGAATTAGAATAATATTTATAATAATCGATTATTTTTTTATTATGATTTACTAGAACTATGGAACTTATTTACAACACGGGAATATTAATAGTGATGGGCAGAGTCGCATTATTTCAATAATCGGATTAACAGGATATGAGTGATTTCAATAATCGAATGATAATTTAATTTATAAATCACTCATATTCTAATATCACTAGAGGGCGCATTATTTGTTATTTGTTGCAACATATCACAACACAAGGCCGTCATCAACCCATTCGAATCAGACGCAAGCGCATTAGCTTTTTACTTTTTACTGCTTAATTGCTCGATAAGAATAAGAAAAGATTCTACTTTTACCCGCTACTTGGGAGTGTTTTTTCTTTTTTCAACATTCCATAAAAAAATCGAATTATATTGCCGTAATCGGATACTGACGATTATTTTCATAATCGGATTATTATTATTAATTACATGATAACGGCAGAGAATTAAGTCCTGTTTTGCCCATAATAATTTACAGAATATAAATAAAAAAATAACTGTCACTAAGCCTAAAAAACTAAAGATCGAAAATATAGGAGTCTATTTGATTTTTGAAACTATTAACATTTTCTGAATTTATTATTTGCTGAGGAAGACCATTCCAAATATCAAAAATTCTGTTACTCATAAAGTTTTGCCTATAACGAGATCTAAAAGGCCCTTTCTTCAGCTTTAAGGAGTGTCCACGGAGACGGTCGTCTAAATGGGGGGAAAGCTGCTTGAAGGTCGCCGAAGTTGAATTTCAAAATTCGGAAGGAAAGAATAAGGTCACCTCGGAGACGTCTTTCTTCGAATGTTGTAAGATTTGCCATGGTTAATCTCTCTTCGTACGTAGGTCTAACACGGCCAAAAGACAATCTGGTTGCGCGTCTTTGCACTTTTTCCAGCATTTCACGATCTCGAACTAAATTTGGATACCACGAAGGCCCAGCGTATTCAAGTATGGGTCGGACATAGCGCTTGTAAACTTTGCAATATGTTTGGAAAGAAGTTTTAGAGAAAGTTTTTTGTATTAGGAACTGTTTAGAGTTCGCGCGTTTACAAATATGAGAAATATGATCACTCCACGTAAGTTTCGAGTTTACTAATAATCCAAGATCGGTATGTGATGAGACCGTGCTTAATGTCTGTCCACTGATTGAATACGGATTTTGCGGGTTATTGTTTCCGACGTGTAACACGACACACTCATCAATGTTCAGAGGCATCAACCAATTGGAACACCATTCTTGTAGTTTATCGAGATCATTCTGCAAACTTAGATAACTGATGTTGGGATTTCCGTAAAGTTTAATGTCGTCAGCATAAGCCGAAATTGAGCTTGACAGACACTATCGAAAATCACTGGAATATGCGATGAAAAGTAAGGGTCCAAGAACGGAACCTTGTGGAATACCGCTAGTTACGGATCTTTCTTTCCTCGGAGAATTTTTGTCCAACTCTGACTTTGAAATAACCTGTTTGTCAGGAAGGCTGAAAACTATTTGTTAAAAGTACCTCTTATGCCAAGATGATCGAGCTTATGAATGATTTTTAATTCGAATTATGTCTATTTATCTGTCTGTTTATAACTATTGGCTCTATTATTTGTTCCATTAAATTGTCTAATTTCCAAATTTGCTGCTCCTCTTTGATTACAATGTTCGATGCATTTTCGCCATATCTCTGCATTAACTTCTTCAAACTGTGATGGACATCTTTCATTTTCTATGAGGTATTTTTCATGCCACCAATCCTTTTACCTTAGCCCATATTACCTCTTTACCTCTATAGGGTTTAGCTCGCAATGGTAAGGAGGAAGTCGAAGTATTATAATATGCAAATTTTTTGCCATTTTATCAATAGTATATCTTAGGAAACGATGTTTACAATTGCCAGCAGTTCTTTTTTTAACATATCCTCTTTAAATGTAATTTCTTTATCTAAAAGCCACTGAATTATTTCCGCTTTTTTCCAAGCGTGGTAGGCAATTTCTCACATCTCCTTGAATAATAAGGAGCGTTTTCCAAAACAATTACCGAGTTGGGCGGAATTAGAGTTATCATTTGTAAAAAATAGTCCTCAAAATAACATGAGCATTCATACCTTCGTGATAGTCTCCGGTGTGAATTGACTCAAATGAAAACAAACCATCTTTCAAAAACACATCTGTACTTCCAAAATGCGTAATCATCAGTCGCATTCCTTTTCCATTTTCATTGCGAAAATCCCTTATTGATCGCAAATAAGTCCGTCTCCATCACAAAATTTCATCTTATTCGATTAAAAGCGACTTTTTGTTTACTTTATCCCATCTAAAATTCATCTCTCGCAGAATTTTCCACAATTTATCTCTTCCAATTTCAGAAATAAGTCAGAATCATTTTTCGTGAAAAGAACTTTACAGGATTTTAGTAAATTGCTTAAATATAAAATTCACAATTATTGAGATTTTTAGAATCACAAGCAGGTACGCCCTTGGAATGGTCATTTTACAAGGGTTTATTGCTCTCTGCCTTTTTCAAATAGAGTATAGGAATGTGTCCAATCGAATATCAGGAATACAATTTTTTAATTCTAGTCATACATAAGTAGCTCGTTTGAGTGGAGTAATGGGTAATTTTATTGTCTCTCAAAATGAAATTATGGTCTTATCTGTCTCTATGACAAACCGTCTTTGAGAAATATCCATTTACACTTCTCATACGTACATACGTTTCAATTGGCGGACAAATAAATTGAACAAATTAGTTTAAAAAAAGAAACTAAACTTCTAAAAAAACACGCTTTATAGGTAATCGAACTAAAAAGTAAAAAACAAGACTATATATAGTATATCCACAATACTTAGTTTTAAACTTATACTAGATTTCCTATTGCATAGGAGCACAGGAAAGGGTCGACAGCAATAAAGCGGCAATAAACCATTGGCGTTACATTTTTCGGACCTGAATGGTTTCATTTGTCGGGTTTATTTAATAATGCAAAAGTTGGGCAAGTATCATATTATTAGTAAGTAATTATTACAGTATTAAGAGCCGATTTTACGGAGACCATTCAATTGGGCCAAAAAACCTGCTATAGTCCGTTACTGAAAAGCCGTTAGAAGTTGACGATACAGCGAAAAATATATTCAGAAGGTCAGTACATTCATTTTATTTTAAGAATGAGATTCCAACAGTAGATAAAATTTTGAAAGAAATAAAAGAAAATGAAAATGTACTAGAAATGGGAAGGAAAAAGTTGAGGAAAATTTAACACGAACTAAATTTCTCTTGGTAAAAGCAAAATAGAAAATCTATTTTAAAAGATATAGAAGAAATAATCTGTCGGAGAAGAAAATATTTAAGGCAAATTAAAGAGTACTGAAGGGAAGCGATAAACATTTTTTATTTAGACGAAACCTGGGTTAACGAAGGACACACCGCTTCTTTTTAATAAAGCAAAATAATGAATATTTGCTTGTGACTTTTTTTAAATTATTATCTTTATCTTTGGCTTTTTATATAACTTTTAGATCTTTAGGATTCTTTTTTGTAATTTATTAAATACCTACCAATCCCATCTAAAATTCATCTCTCGCAGAATTTTCCACAATTTATCTCTTCCAATTTCAGAAATAAGTCAGAATCATTTTTCGTGAAAAGAACTTTACAGGATTTTAGTAAATTGCTTAAATATAAAATTCACAATTATTGAGATTTTTAGAATCACAAGCAGGTACGCCCTTGGAATGGTCATTTTACAAGGGTTTATTGCTCTCTGCCTTTTTCAAATAGAGTATAGGAATGTGTCCAATCGAATATCAGGAATACAATTTTTTAATTCTAGTCATACATAAGTAGCTCGTTTGAGTGGAGTAATACTTTTATCTAATAGAAAAAATCTAAATATATAAATTTATCCTACTTCATACAAAATTATTCAACATATTAAAAAAACTGTAAGATCCATCCCTACTCGGCAAAACCCTTAAACTGACTGCACGACACTGGCCACCGACTTATCATATTAATGAATCTCCAACCATTGTTGTGAATTTTACGATCCTATTGTATTTGAGGCGATACAGGACCTGTCGATTTAATTTTGATAAAACCGACCTGTTTTATCATTTTATTCCACATAGAAAAAAAGAAAGACTCACCCTATATTTATAGTACTTTTGAATAAATAATGAGCCACTTTGCTCCTACGGAAAAGGAAATACAGTATAGTAATTATTATTTCTCTTGCTTCGTGTGTAATAGTCATGGAAAATATATGCGACTCCAGTGTATCTCGGCGAATAACCCCGTCGAAAGGCAAAAAACACCTATCTGCAGATTATAAACAATTTTTTATTCAACCCTCATAGAACGTGGTAATGTCAGCTGGCAAGCCAAATTGTTAATAGTCAGACATTTTTTAATAAATCTTTACCTAAACGATGACTCGAGCTTTCTATTGATGCATCTATCCATGGTTTCTTTCAATCTAAAATCTATTTGTTCTTTACTCCGCTATTTATAACCCGAATATCAAACATTGCTTTAAACAATATTAACCTATTTATATTTATAAACATCTTAAACACAATACCAGACAAATAACACTACCTTATATCTCGTTTTATTAAGAAGAAGTAGAAATATAAATTTCATATAATTTATTATTTTTTACATCTTTGACTGAACTATAACTAGTTATCTTTGAAGGGGGTTGATTTTTCGAACGCTACACGTGTTGACTCATTAGTTGGTAGTCTGACATCAAGAAAGAGTGTAGTGTTTTTCTGAGGAAATTGTAAGTATACCTGCATATTTATTAGCAATAAAATTAAAAAATCGAATGGGATACAAAAAGGGCTCAGTTCACGTCTGGTTTCCCGTTTAAACCGAACGCCCTTTCAACAATTACGTAACATCAAATACAATATAGAATTATGTTTGATAAGTAGACAAAAATAATATTAATACCTTTCAGAGTTTAGCTCCGCAACATAACTTAAAGGGGATATACGATCTGCACTAAAAGTTTTACGTCAACTATACCTAGGCCCAGTGTGGCCAGATTGGGCGATTTGTCGCCATTTGGGCTACTTTGAACAATTTTTTGCGACAACATTATAACGAAAATCGCGAAAGTGGCAAGCAATTTAGTTTATGAAAAATTTTCTCGTGCAGTTAACGATGACGTGCACAGAGCAATGACAAATGACGTAACAGTTTTGACAAATTATTGAAATACTAACGGAAGTATCGAAGAAAATAAACAGTTTATATTGTTTATGAAGATAAAATATTGTAGCATTCCTAATTAACAAAAAAATGGGAAAGTGGGGCAGATATAATAAGTGCCATAAAAAAGAATGGGAGCAGGAAGTCATATTTCGTGGTAAGTTACGTCATAGAGCTTTGTGGTGATATATTTGAGTAGTTCAATAAAGTTATTTTTGTATAAACTACATGTTATGTTCATGTATTTTGGCGATTTTTGGGCGACATAGCAACCTTAGATCATGTTGCGATTTTTGGCGACATTTGCTGGTTGAGTTGGCCACACTGCCTAGGCCAGTAATATAAGAAATGTCTCAGATCACATATAATAGTCGGCCGAAGCGAATCTTAGGTCGACAAACATGTGATTTGAGGCTTTCTTACTTACTGGCCAGGGTGTACCTATATGCGATTTTGGCTGCATGTGACTTGCGCCAATCTACCTGAGTTAATCCTATGGACTGAAGGGATAGGGATTAAAGCGAGGGTGAGTTGCGCCAAAATAACTTAATGGGGTTTTCCAAAATACTTATGAAACATTTGTAAATATTTTGATTTGAATCCATACAGGTAGATAGGACCTTATTATTATATCGTTTGTCATAGATATCGGTTTTTCTATTCAAGTAGTAGTTTCAGACTTGCGTCTAGCCGGACCGTTTAATTTTGTAGCCCGCATGTACATATCATGATCAGTTTGCCTCCTCCTAATTTATCGAGAAGGGCAAGGAAAATCATTGATGATGCTATACAGAAGGGAAAGTGTGAATGGAATGGTTATTTTTCCTTCCCCTTCTTCATAGATATCGGTTGTTCTATTCTTTATTGTACAATGTCTGAAACAATTAGTTCTAAAGCAAAACAATTAATCGCGATTGAAAATTTTAAATTTCGAAAAGGTAATGTCTTGACAAATGGAAAAGTTCGGTGGAGATGTACAAAAAAAACGTGTGGTGCAAAAATATACACAAATATGATTGATGGTAGTATGGAAATAAAACTGTGGAGTATTTTTTAAGATGTGTATCGTAAAATTTTTTTCCTACGTGTATACAGTATGTCTGAAAAAGTTATTCTTTATAAAAAGTCCTGCATGGCCCATAAAGCAAAACACAAATGTCAGATGTTAATTTTTTAAATCGTATACGAGGTTTTTCAAGAAATATATATTTGATACAAGAGTAAAGTACTTTTATTTTTTACAATATTGAAAACTTGTTCGAAATAGAAAACTATGTTTTAATATGCAATTAGATCATACTAATTTAAAAAATTGCCGTTTCTTTCTAAGCATTTAATTGCGTTGTATTTCTATTATTGGTAGGTTATCAATAAAATCGGAAATTTTATCATTCAAAAATTATAAGTAACGTTCAGAATTCATAGTATTCTAGCTATTAATACTTATTCGAGGTGTGTTGATGTTTTAAATAAGATAAAAGTTGACGTGTTTCACAATTAAAATTTGCAAAATTTAAGTTGAAATTGAAGTGGTCAAAATATTCCTATTAATCTTTTGCAATTTGTGGACACCCTGTACATCTAATGTCAAATAAGAATACCTGAATATTATTATTTTCGAAAGCAGAGATTTTCATAAAGAATAACTTTTTTTCCTAAAACTTACAATACAAAAGTTTCCCATATGTTGCCATCTTTTTCAGACATACTGTAAAATGTTGAAATAAACCTTTTTGGAAAAATTGTGTTTTTTTACATATTCACATAATTATTGCAGTAGAAATAAAATTTAAACAGTAAATTCCAGGAAATAGTTGTTAATCCCCGTGTCACCTTCACCGACTATTTTTCTGTTCGACGAAGCCGGAAAGCGGTAACTTCGTTTAGCACAGCGGCTTGAAAGTTGACGCTTTCCGGCCGGAGGACAGAAAAACAGTTTTTTTTTCTTTACTAATATAAACTTAAGATTTTAATTTGTGTATTTATAAACTAAAATTGTAGTTTAAAAAATATTTTCTCTTCCAATATAAACATCAAAAATCAATTTGTCCATCCCCGATTTCCAACATCAATGTGTATTACACGTTTTAGTACGCGTAATCCTTGACCCTTATAAATAGCCCATAGAAGTATGTCATGGCACACTCAGATAACATCGAATTAAATAGACGAACCGTGTATTCTACGTTCGGACTTGTCCCCTCGAGACACAAACTCAATCAAAACGAAATGTTTAAATCGAATTTCGAAATTGATACAACAATATGGATAGAATATGCGAAGAATTTTAGTGTAATTTCAGATATTTCTGAGCGTTTTTTCGACATTTTTAGGGTTCCGTCCGGATGAAAAAACGGAATCCTTTTAGCATGGATATTAGCAAAATTGGCCAACAAAATCATCTTAGGTTTTCTTTTTTCACAGTCGGCGTCGCTAATGTGTACCGCTCTAAATATAAGGTGCGTTTTCAATTAATGTGATCTGAGATAAAGTGACGTGAGTAAGCACCAAAAAGAACGACACACTCAATTGAGACTCGCAATCTTCAAAAAAAGATTTAAAATATAAGACAGATTCGTATCAGCATCAACTTTAGGTTTGTTCCAACTGGCGATAGAACCGTTCTAGGTATCATTCGCGCAAGTGCTGTATTTGTTTCGCGTTCCAACTGATTATAGCATCGTTCTTGGGTCGGTACAAAAACTACCTTCTGGAAGGAGTGACAAAGTTGCTGTGTCCATCCATAATTCGAGTTTGCGCACTATAGAGTACTCGATATGATTTCAGAACTGTTCCTAAAGGCCAGTTGGAACAAACCTTTTATCACCCCTTCCAGAAAGTAGTTTTTGTACCGTCCCAAGAACGATACTATAATCAGTTGGAACGCGAAATAAATACAGCACTTACGCGAACGATTCATAAAACGGTTCTATCGCCAGTAGGAGCGAACCTATTATTTCCAAAATCCCAGAGATAACAGTCATTCAAAGCCAAAGAAAATTAAATTATGTTGTTTAAAACCAGAACAAATCAAATATTTCTTCATCCCCTCCAATTTATTTGCAACTCAAGTCTAACTAATACCCTCTCTTAGCACAAGCAGCGTCGCTGAAGAGGGAGGAAAAATCTCAGCTTACTACGCGACGAAGTGAATAAATGAAAAAGAACGCGCATATTACCGATGTGAACTGAGATTAACTGAGATCTCAGTCAAAAAGAACGAACCTTTAGCACCGTACACTAACAAGACTAGTCCAACTATTCGGCACGCCCCTAAATGTTCCCTCCTTGACCCGTCCCCGAATTCGGGCTGGCCGGGCCCAGAGCTAGCCTTCGTCTGGGTTTCGTGTATACCAGTTGTCCACTGATTCCGCTGAGTACGTATTGTTGCGAGGTCAACAACTCAAAGCCGGCCCAGTCCCTCGACTGTGAATTTTGGTGGCTGCGCCCCTTTCGAGAACATTCGAGCAAAACGCTTTATTTGTGCATAGAACGAGCGCGGAAGGTACTGGAATTTTCGAGAGTTGAGAAGGACTATATATACGCAGGTTTTTGAACGAGTTAACAGTTAGTTCAGAATTAGTGAAAAGGACAGTAAAGAGTTGGTTCACAGAAGTTCTTAGTAATCGGACAGTGAATAAAATAGTGTAATATTCAAGTGGTAAAAATAAATTAGAAATATTATTCCGAGTGTAAATAAATTATTAGACATTAAGTAGAGTGTATTATCGCTTTTTACTATATTACGTATTTATTTATAAATTTATAAATCGCGCGCTTAAAGGCAACAAATCAAATAAGCCTGATATAAAGTTGTCAATATTAAAAAAATTTGTAAAAATTGTCTGTGTTTATTAAATGCTTATTCCTGCTATTTCTTGTTTTATTTCAGTCATATATTTTGTAAACAGTTCAGTACTAGTTAAAATTCTAGTGTAGTAGTTAATATTCGATGGCTACTTACCAAAAGAAAATATGTATTTAAAAAAAAATAGTTTTCTAACAAGGTACGTTTTTACCGGCCTCCGTAACAAACACTCAATCTATAAATCAACAACCCATTAATGTACAACCCTCGTAAATAGGACGCACGTGCTAATCTCACTGGCAACAGCGGCTTTACTTTATAACACGACATCAAAGACCCAAAGGGTGAGTTGAACTACTATTCTTTGTTAGTGTACGGTGCCCAAAGGGTGAGTTGGACTACTAGACTTGTTAGTGTACGGTGCTTATAGTAACGTAACGATACGTGAGCAAAAGAGCAAGTAACTCTTAACCTTTGTTTTTGTATCGACTTTGAAAAACGAGAAGGTTAAAATTCAAAAAAATCAAACTGAACAGAGTATGTGTAGTTCAAGAATTGGAATAGAGGTAGTACAGCTAATTGGACCTTTAAATGGCTTCTAAACTTTCATGCAGAAGAGAAGTGTTTTTGGCAAAAACGACAAGATAGATTTGTATTTTAGTAAAAACATAAATACTTTCACCAGCACAGAAAATAACTAATTGTTTTATCAGAAGTTGTGGAAACTACTAGTCTCTGAGACTTTCCTCAGGAAATAAGTAGATGAAAGGAGGCACAATAGATCTTTTAGATCTCAGTGAATGTCACCACAATGGGCTGTGCCGATTTCCGCAAAAACCTACCTGAGCCTTTAATCCTAGGTCGAGTTCCGCAAAATGATGCGGGAGGATTAGAATATGGTTAACAGCTAAAGGCCAGTTTTTACGAGAGCTTATCACTTACGAAGCCATTTTTTCAACACTGTATACCTTCTTCAATCATTTTCCTTGCCCTTCTCGATACATTTCAATCATTTTCCTTGTCCTTATCGATAAATTACGGGGGCTACTAGTCCCACTTGCTAATGATACGATAATCCCCTTTTAGGGTAGTTCCCGGTAGTTTTGCGGAATTCGACCTTAGCCATTTTTTTTTCAAAATTTTAGACGTATGTATAGTTCTTTTCTAAAATTGAAAAATAAAATCGGAAGTAGCTAGACAGACATATGTTTATCAAAAACTATCAAGTAACGCATCTACTGATATGAAAGATAAAAACTTTTAAATTTCCTGCTATACAGAGTTAATGATGAAATTTTTGTATTACTGAAACAAAGGCAAAGTAAAAAGTGGGCATGTGTGATGACCACGAGTTTTAACTTCTGCAATGGATTTTGGACAAACTACCTAGTTTTACTATCTAGTTGACAACTTAAAATTGACTTAGGGCAGAACCTGTACAGTATACTTACTTACTTGAAATATCACTTCTATATATCCATAAAAAAACGTGGTAAAAAGTAAGTGATCTGCTTATGTCGGTCTCAAAATATGTAATTGATATTGAAATTGTGACGCTTTCACATTTTTTAATAGGCAATCAATCAAACTGTTTCACTTCAAATTACTTCGATTAGACAAAAATTGCGTAATTGCACTGGTGGCAGTTCAAGCCAATTATAAATCGTTGAAATTTCAAGAGACAAATAATTTAAAAATGATTTTAAATCCCTGATTATTTTTTGACGTTACTTAAAGCCAATAGACAATTTCAATAATGTGCATTAGTTTTACATCAAATGTCAGTTTGACGTAATATCAATTCTTGTTAATTTGTCAAAGCCAACTAGGTATTGTAATGATCGGATCGTTTAGTAACATAGAGGTACTTCTGTAGTATCTCTATGTTTAGTAATCAAATAATGATATTGAATGCCAAAAGTACAAAAAATTTAAATTGATTTTTCTCCAGAACGGTGCATAATAGCGAATTCAAATAAGAACACATTTATTTTGGAAAATACCTTAAAGTATTTGAATTTAGTGTAAAATTTTTCCAAAAAACTGATACACAAAAACTTCAACCTGTTGCCACGTTGAACGCTTGTGATGGCAATAAAAAACAATTTATCACTGCAGAGTTATACAATGTACCAAGTTGAAGTTTGTAAGTAACGGTTTTTTTGAGATGTTTAAAAAAACTGACTTAACAGCGTCATCTTCAAAGGGCGCCAGCTCTCTTAGGAAGAACTTTTGGATAAAGGGGCATCCATTAATTACGAGAGCTCAGAATAGGGGGGGGCCCAATGAAATCTCATTTAAACCGAGGGGGGATAATCGAAAATCTCACGTTAACTTAAAAAAATATAAAATATTACAGATATTAAAAAAAATTATTTTGAGTCTTCATTTTGCCCGCTAAAATAAATCTCATGGCTTAATATCATTTAGTACGAAAGTATTTATTTAATTTAAATAAATTTTATTATAGTATACCTGAACAATTTATTATTTTCCAGAATAATGAAAATAAATTAAGTTTAAAATATTTTTAGCGTCAATCTCACGTAAGGGGAGGGGGGTCTAGGCAAATCTCACCCAAGGGGGGGGGAGGAGTCTAAACTGACCGAAAAAGAGCCCACGTAATCAATGGATGCCCCTAAAGTTAAATTAGGTTAGGGCATAGAATCATATCTAGTATCTGTCGTTTGCGTTTGGCATGAGAGTTTCTGGACACCCTGTATAAATAATAAAATTATTAAAATAAACAGATTATACACTGCCCAAGAGGAGAAATATTTGTATGTGTAGTTTTAGCGAAAAATGTCATTCTTGATAAAAAGTTTTGCTTGTTCTGAAACCCCGTGAAATGAAATAATAATTTTCAAAACCTGCGTCATTTTATAGTCCATTTTATGGAAAATTTTATACCAGTTAATTTTAGCCAATCAGATGCATACATTTTGACATGTTGCTATGACAATAACCTAATTTCTTCGGAAATTTCCCTGCGTAGAGGGAAATTAATAAGTGGAAATTTCCCTCTGGCTTGACAGCTGTCATAAACACAGTGGCGTAAAATATTTTTGATAGATATTTATTTATAACTTAATTATAGGTACATGTTATTATCTGTTACAAATTTCAAATGTATTAGAAATTTCTTTTCCACGTCTTTTCTCCTCAATGGCGAGTAAGGTAAGGTAAGGATCCGTTGTTTTTTCCCATTAAATGTCTATGCTTCATGAAATAATAGTAATACTTCGACACCATTTTGTTCTTTTCCACACAGGATTTATGGGTGAAATATGGAATAGTTTCACAAAGAATATTGCTCATATTTTTAAATAGATCTTCTTGTTCAGGTTCTAGGCCAGAATTTTTCACCAAATCAGTTAAATACTTTACATTTTCATGATAAACTTTAATATGCTCACATTCTGTACAAAAGGAACAAAGATTGTACGTGTCACAATTCATTTTATTAATAAATATCTAATTAATTATCTGTATTTTACGACACCCAAGTGTTAACAATGCAATTAATTATAAGAAACCATAGACATAAGGAACTTGTCACTGTCACTACATATAGCCAACTTTGATTAATTTTATAACTCGTAAAATTATCATTTATTTTTTATGCGTTATTATTTTTAATTCTTTTAATACTTTCCCTTGTTTCTAGTAGTATAAAATTAGGAAAAGTATAAAGACTAATATTTATTTTATATTATTATTTAAACCTTGTTTTACTAGAGCATAGGGAAATTACAATATTTGACATCAAATCCGAGGTTAATAAATGAAGGTGTCGCCGATGTAGTTCATTAGCGTCCGATAGACCTTAACTTTTTTTTCCCTTTCCTCTAGTACTATAAAATTATGTGATTTTGGTAGAATATTTGCTTCTCTATTTAATTATTTAAACCACATTTCATTAGAGCATAGGGAAATTAAAATATTTGATATCAAATCCGCGATAGAAGTAGGTATACCTACCTACTTAAATTTTATTCCCTTTCCTCTAGTTCTATAAAATTGTGTGATATGGGTAGAATATTATATATTTTATTTAATTATTTAAACCACATTTTACTAGAGCACCTAAGTATGTCACCAATTTAATTTCTACTTAAAAAAAGTTTTGGTATAAAATTTTCTTACCGAATCTCCCGCGAGCATTAATTAATATTCCGCAAATTCTCGCACTTCGAGAAAATATCCAGAAATAATTCGTGCTCTAGGGAGATTATAAGTGAAAATTCCACACCTGTAATTTTTAACCAATCAAAACGTGTTTTTTTGATAGATCACCATGGCAACGGATGAATTTTATCGGAAATTTTTTCATGGTGGGTACCCACCAGAGAATTTTACTGGCATTTTTTTTGACGTTTATGTCAGAATATTTTTTTGACACTCTGGTTTATATTTGCAAAAAAGCAATTTTACACCACTGTAGTTACTCAAAACTTATGAAAAAATTAAAGAATTTACTGTGTTGTGTCTTGAGATAGTATTTTCGTGCAACTACAACGAGTAGAAATCAACAATTTAAAGGTCTTTTTTACGTCGTGCCGCTTGACAGCTTCAAAACTGAAATAATTTTTAGGTTAGGGTTTCACTTAGTTGCCATGGTAACTAAATAATCAAAAAATTGACGTTGTTGGAAATCGAAAAATAAATTTCAACTATATAATATATAATATTTTTAGAAAATTATCCCTCGTCTTCGACTCGGGATAATTTTCAAAATATTTATGAGCTCGAAAAAATTTCCGGAAATAATTTGACCTCTAGTGGTATTACTAGTGAAAATACGATGAATTTTGCACTAAGTTCGAAAATGTAATAATAATCTAGTGACAATATTTTATTTTCTGGTAAATCAACGTTCACGACAAATAAAATTGTTTCATCCCAAAACTGTCAGTATTGGGGCTAGTGAAAATCCTTATTACAGAATACAATGCAATAGTCAATTTGCTAAAAAAAAATAAATGTTTGGTGTGCTTTTTTACCAGATTGAATAATAGGACCGTATTTTCTGGTGGAAGCGTAAAGTATATTAGTATTTGCTGGACAATTTTTTAATACCTGAATTAGATGGCTTTCTTTTGAAGCGAAGGCGTAAAACATATTTTCATTACATTCGACTTTGCTGATAAGACGATGGCTGTATGAATATTTTTCTGAACGATGCATAGGACGGTATGGACCGATATTTTTTCCGCCCCGATAACCCGATTTAACAATTTTCAATTTTTTTTAATGGTGCTACCTTAATTTTAACCATAGCATTGAAGATCTGAAACAAGCAATAATTAATGCCGTTCATTAATTACGTAAGGCATTTTTGAGAATATTTTGAATCCCCCTCCCTCCCTGGTTAGAAGTAGTTTTTCTCGACCCCCTTCCCTAATCTTAAGTGAGATTTTACAAAATTTGTGTTTTGGATGCAAAAGCGTTGGATTTATTAAAAAAAAAACAATTTGCTTAATTACTTTTATTTAAGACTAGCCAAAGACTAGTATTTGATAATATTACCGTAATCTTGTGACAGATTTTAATTTAAATTTGACACAATTTTACATCGTTTTCTGCTAGAAAAAAATTACGTGTTATTTGCCAAGATCCCCCTCTCCCCCAAGTAAGATTTGGGATCGATCCCCTACCCCTCTGAACACCTCACGTAATTAATGGACGCCGCCTTATAAAGAATTTAGAAATAGAGTGGAGAAATGTTTGGAAGGTGGTGGAGGCTATGTCGAATAATTATTGAATTTATTGAGTTATTGAAGTAAACCTCACTCACTATAGATTATTATTACATTTTCGAATTTAGTGCAAAAATCCATCGTATTTTCCATAAAATTGACTGTAAAATGAAGCAGGTTTCGAAAAAATTGAATTTTATTCCATTTCATGGGATTTCAGAGCAAACAACATTTTTCAGCAAGAATGATATTTTTCACTAAAACTACAAATGAAAATGTTTCTCCTCTTGGGCACCCCATTCTGTGGACACACTGTATAAGAATAAAGCGAGCGAGCCTTACAGTAGTCGCATAGATGTGCAAGATCTGACATCTCACTTGGTAATAAAATAAAATCTGGAAAAAAATGATTCAGGTATTATTTTAAATAATTTTTTGTAACGAACAATCATTTTTTTAATGAAAATTGTATTTAAAACTAGGTGTAATACAATTTTTTATTAAATACATTTTTTATTTTTTATTAATTTGGGGGTAGAGCGGAGGGAATATGTATCGAAAGCGAGAGTATGAATATACTTATGATAACTAAAATATGAGACGTATACTTGTGACTTCAAAGTATTTAAAAAACATTGAAAATCTCCGTCAATAACAGTAGCACTGTTAGTTGTTGAAACAATTAGATCCGAGTTCATCATTTAAAAAAACACGGAATCTTCTCTAATAAACAGTGACAGAAATTAACCTCAAAATTCAACAAAGCTAAATAATGACGGCAAAATTTACCACCGCTCCCGCTCATTGATCGAATCAAATAGCGCGCTCTTCACTGGCTTCCTGTTACACACTTCCGTCCCCTTTCACGAAGTTACTGTCACAAATTGCAGGGAACCGAGTGGAAAGATATTACCTACACATCAAAAATTTTATAATTTAGTTTTTAATGATTAATTTTCAAAATATTGAAAACAATTTAAAATACTTTTCGTCTAATTCACCTAGGAAATATTTCACACGTATCTTCAAAACAAAAATTTAATTTATCATCAACAAAGTATGCGCAATGAAGTAGTTAGTAACTATCTATAAATTTTATGTAATCTTTAACCATAAAATGCAATTATTATTATTATCTGTACCAATGTTATTTATATGTAACACATTGTTTGCACATAAAATGATTGGAGGTCAACTTATGTTATCACTAGAGCAACAATGTAAGAACGCCATTTTGTATGACTTCTAAATTTTGGAAGAATCTTAAAAAAATTTATTAGAAACTTACATATCACTCACATAAAATAGGAGCATTTTATAGAAATCATATTTTAAGACCGACCAATTGGAATAATTATTTTTAGGAAAATTGCAAAATTTGATTTAAAAAACCTATTACAGTATTCGCCAGCTAACTTGATGTCCCAGAAATTACCAACTAAGAGTGACAGAGTAATAGTGCCCTGCCTACTCGGCTGCTATTGGTCGTAAATTTTGACAAACGCCAATTGCATCGAACCTTATCAGGTGTCAAGATTTTCAGTAGCGTAGCGTCACACAGTTATTGTTTCTGCTTTGTACAATAAAGTGTTTGTAAAAATGTCAGCCGTTAATGAAGAAAATCGTAAATGTACTGAAGGACAAACTCGTCAAGTGATATATAGATATATGGGCTACGGTTAAAAATGCAATAAGTCAGAAAAACATCACATTTAAACTAGATGATGTAAAAAAAATAGCAGAAGCAGAATTTAACAACATCGATGCGAATGAGTGGAGGAAAAGGTTTGACCATGTCATAACAATAAAAGATTCATATTTTGATAGAGAACTTCAAACAGATATGTTTTATGACGTCAACCCTCTTGTGATTACTCTAGATGAAAGTGATTCCAGTAGCGGCAGAGTCAGATTCTTCGTAAAGATAAAAACTGTTTATACCTATTCTTAGAAATATACCTAGCTTAAATAATTTCCCATTATCTTGTGTTACTACCTGGAAGAACGCGTATCCTCAGAACTTGCACGGCACTGTTTACAGTTATCGGATGGGCGGCGTCAATAGCTCCCTAGAAAGCATTTAGGACATCAAGTTAGCTGGCGAATACTGTACTTAGCAGAATATCACAAGGCTATAATTATTTTGGTTTCTTATCTTTCAGATTAAAAAAATAATTTTCATGAAATTACAGAGGGACTTTCAGTATGTCCAGCCAGTACATCACTATAGCGGATTTTTTGAAAAGTTGATATAATGAAACTTCGTTGTTAGTTCATGAACATACTTGCAAAATATTTGTGGAAATGAAGAGATTAATTTTTTTTCTTGAATATCAACAAATATCACTATCGTTTTTAAAACATTTTTGACAGCTTTTAAAATCACAATTGACAAAGGAAATTCAATTGCTGTAATCTTCGGGTTCAAGAAATTAATAGTATTGTCAGAGTCGACAAAAATATTATTAATGCTC
This sequence comes from Lochmaea crataegi, assembly GCA_947563755.1. NCBI lineage: Eukaryota > Metazoa > Arthropoda > Insecta > Coleoptera > Chrysomelidae > Lochmaea > Lochmaea crataegi. The sequence goes on from OX387434.1 coordinate 25,835,922, forward strand.
GACAAGTATTTTTGGACGGATATTCAACAGGAAAAAAACACCGACAGGAAAAGGAACAAGATTAATCATAACACATATTGACAGTGAAGATGATTTTTTTGATACTGGATTGCTTCCACCTTTCATATCCAATCGTACTTGTGACAATCACGAGGGCATAAATGTCGATGTATTCTGTAAGACGCAGTTGTGTTGCGGTTAATGGTAGCTTATAATACCGAACAGACCATTGATAGGTAGGATCTGTCCGTAGCGCAATACATGAGGGGTGCCGGGTTCGAGTCCCGATGGCTTCGCCTTTTTAATGTTCAGAATATTTAGCTTATAATTCGAAGAATAAATACACACATGGAAAAAAGTTGTTGAACTACATATTTATTTTTCAAACAAAATTTATAATTGAGAGCGTACCCATAATTTCATACACTATACAACATGATATTTATTGGATGTTTTGTTGAGAACTGGAGTGAGAGGTATTTTGAAGTTTTTGTGCTTGAAAAACGCAGTTATCATGCATGCATTCTAATGTTGAGTAAACTGTTTTAGTAAATTTTAACATGGAACGAAGGCACTGTCGCAAACGCTAACGGAGCTATTGGTATGTTGCAAGGTGGTATCAGTCAACTTGATGTTGCAAATGCATTCGGTTTGTCCCAAAGTGTGATTAGTAGGCTTAATCGTAGATTTCAAGGCCTCGGACTGGAAAACCAAAGTTTACTACCAGAAGGCAAGACCGCTTCATTACTATCATGGCACGATGGAATGTAACCAGACCAGCCTCGGCGATAGCTGCTGATTTACGAAGAGCTAGTAGGGCTCAAATCACATACGAAACGGTAATTAATCGTCTCTATAGTGAGTCATATCGTTTACGAATGTGGCGTCATGATTACTTACAAGATATTCAAAATCAAAAATCAAAATCGTTCAACTATCTGCCTCGACGATATAATACAATTCGTTCCGATACCTGGGTGATGCTACCTGCCCGACACAGAAATAGAAACAAAAATTAATGTTCACGATAATATTTTAATATTACTTGAATGGTTCGTCGCATTTATGAATAAACTATATAACGTCATAGACATAATAGTACTTACACAGTAAATGTGCTTTGAATGAATACAAAAATGAGCAAACTACAACCAATAACAACAAAAACTTTGTCGAGATTGTGAAGGTGTGTAGCATTACGAAGAAAATTCATAGATGTGCATACAAATAAACAAGATACGGCAACGTCGTTCTCACCAGGTCTGGTTCGACTTACTGTCTGAAACATTTGGCGCGTTAATCACTCAAATGACTAGATAAATAAATACCCAAAAAGGGGGATTGATATATTTTCCGACACTTACCCTAAAAGTAGACTTGTTAAATCTAATTTTGGAAATAATCTATCGGCTTTTACAAGGAGTTTGGCAAATTATCCAAATGAATTTAAAAATTATGTTGTATATGTAAATACAGGGAAATTTGTGTTTTTTAATAATCCAATTTCGGCTACCATTTTGATTTTCTATGATGCATTTTTCATTAAATTTTATTTGAGACTTTTACTATTCAGGGTTTTTACGATGAGCGTTAATTAAATGTTACTCTATACAGGGTGGTATTAAATGTAAATTTGCAATTATATAACTTATAAAACGCTGAACTTTTTTGGCGAGAGCTACTTACTTTATAAACAAGGCTAATGAGTTCAACTGAACAAATTTTTCTGTTTTTGGAAATGGTCATTTCTTATAAAACCCTATTGTTATGATAATGACTTCATTACCTGACTTAACATTATTTCCGTTGTGTTCCCTCTCTTATGATAATATGTACTTAAATGCAAGAAAAATTGGTATAATTTTAAAATATTTAAACAAATAATACGTTGGAATTTATAATATAAGTACGGTCATTTGTATGAATATATCTTTACAAATATTCCTTGTGGTGTATTAATTATTCTTTTTCTACAACTGCTATGAAAAGTGACGTATTTCTCATACCTTACTTAATGTCAAAACCAAATATTGCTCATACTGTGAGAAATAATTTTTCTCACGGCACTTTGCCCACGCCACATATATTTATATGGAGAATCAAATAAAATCGACAAAAACTTAGTAGGCTACTGTCATCTTCAAATACCTACTTAGTTGTCACAAAATTGTCAGATTATATTCGAAAATATGTTAAAAATTTTAAAAAATTGTCAAAAATTTTGAAATATGGTAAAAAATTGTCAAAAACTGTCAAAGTTTTGAAAAAATGGTTAATAATTGCCAAAAATTTTCAAAAATTTGGAGAAATGGTTAATAATTGTCAAAAATTGTAAAAAACTGTCAAAATTTTTAAAAAATGGTCAATAATTATGAAAGACTGTCAAAAATGGTCGATAATTTTTAAAAATTGTCAAATATTTGGAAAAATGGTCAATAATTGTCAAATATTTTAAAAAATGGTCAAAAATAGTCAATAATTATTAAAATTTTGAATGATGATCAAAAACTGTCAAAATTTTTAAAAAGTTGTCAAAAATGGTCAATAATTGTCAGAACCTGTCAAAAATGATCAAAAATTGTCAAAAATGGTCAATAATTGTTAAAATTTGGAAAAATGGTCTAAAATGATCCAAATTTTTGAAAAATTGTCAAAAATGATCAATAATTGTCAAAATTGGTCAATAATTGTTAAATTTTGGAAAAATTGTCAAAATTTTGAAAAAATGTTCAATAATTATAAAAAACTGTCAAAAATGGTCAATAATTGTTAAAATTTGGAAAAATGGTCAATAATTGTTAAAATTTGGAAAAATGGTCTATAATTGTCAAAAATGGTCAATAATTGTTAAAATTTAAAAAATAGTCAAAAATTGTCAAAAATTTTGAAAAATGGTCAATAATTGTCAAAAATTTTGAAAAATGGTCAAAGTTTTTAAAAATTGTCAAAAATGGTCAATAATTGTTAAAATTTGGAAAAATGGTCTATAATTGCCAAAAATTTTGAAAAAATGGTCAATAATTGTCAAAAATTTTGAAAAATGGTCATTCTATTGTGCATAAGAAGCAAGCTTCTATCGGCGGTCCGACGACCGCTCACCTTTTCTTTTTGTTTTACTAACCATAAAAATAAATATTGAGTTACTTCACTTGTATTCTTTAAATTTGTGCAGTTGTAGAAAAAGTATAGTGTGCAACATGTGGGGAAAGTACTTTTCTCACTTGTTGCACAATATACTATTTTGTTAATTATTTTGGGAAATTAAACCATAAAAAATATAAGAGATTGTGGTTCAATTTCCCAAAATAATTAACAAATATTTTCTAATACTGCATCATTTTACTTTCTAAATACGTTCGACTATAATTGACATTGTTCAATACATCAACGAAAATTTATAACACGAAAAAAAAAACAAATCAGAATATATTTCAAGCATAAGGCTTATTAGATAATTAGGGGAAATTGATAACATGTTAGAAAACACTGTAGTGTTAGCCACTTATTATTACTTTTGTCTCCTACGACTATAGTTCATTGGACTACTCGCAACACATGGAACGTTCACTGGCATATCTTGGGGCCTAGGATCCAAACCAATCATCACAAATGGAGCTATAATATTATTTGTTGGCAAAAGCTTTACAGCGAACGGCTCTAAACAAAGCTCTCCGGCATACATAGACAGACTTGTCAGGCAATTGCTGTTGACATTAGCTCCACACCATCAGCAACCATGGAAATGTTTCTGTGCCTACTTCCTCTCCATATCTTTCGGGAAAGAGGCTAGGTGGACAACATATATCATATTTCCAAATGTACAAAACAGTATTTTGGGAATGATCTTTGAAATAATGCCTCCAATAGTAAACTCCGACTTGCCTTATACCATCCTAATTCCGAATAGAGACGAATGGGTCCGCTACTACTACTAAGAGCAGATAAGTGTTAGTTAAGTTTATCCGAAATCAATTGCAGATGCTAAAACATCTTCTGCTCACCCTTGCCTACTTTTCCCATTGATAGGCATATGGTGACGAACAGGCGTTTTAGCTTCTGCAAACTTTACACATGTGGATCAAAAACACCCTCAAGCTCTGGTGCATAAGGTTGTTGTCAAACTGCCAAAAAGACTCTCCTAAATAGGAAGATTCAACAAAGTGTCACTGGTCTGGATTCCTGGCCATTCCAGTATAGATGGCAAGGAAAAGACAGACTCGTTTGCAAGTGAGGATTCCGCAGGTGGTTTTATCAGACAATAATCTACAAGAAGAGATTCATACTTCTGACATAATTTACCAAGATTGGTTCATTCAATTATACATCCTTTGAAGAATGTCTCCAAGAAAGTGACTATAATATGCATGACCTACGTTATCTAATTGTCCTTTCAACAGACCACTGTAGTCTGAATAATCATATGGCACTACTTGGATTGTGGGTAGATCCGACGTGCCTTCTTTGGTCTGGAAGATGATGATATACTTTGTACCTGCCCCACCTCGGCCCGTATCAGGTATCTGATGTTTGGCAGGGTGTGTTTCTCGCCCTCAGGCCTGAAATAACGTTCACCAAATAAACGAATCGGCTTTGTTAAGAAGCTGAATTTGTTTGGTGAAATATGAGTAGATGTGAGTCTTGCGAGACGCAGTGGAGGGATTAATAGATTCACTCACTACAAACCTCTTTCATTTAGAATATCGTAGTTGCGATGATTATTTTTTAGTAGATGCGGCATCGCCGCAATGTCAACATATTTTACTCGTGTAAAGCACATTCATTTTTAAATGCTCACAAAGTTTTTAAAGCGATCTGTTGGTTTGAAGAACCCTGCATTCTCAAAATGTTATCATTTAAAATCGAAAAGTCGTACATAAATATAAATTTTGACTATATTCGAGTAACAAGGCAGTGTTTTATTCAAATGACAATATTCAAGATATCTTCTATCCTTACGATGCGGCAACGGCATGGTGTTGGTGTATACGGGTACGACGCGGCGGAATCGTCAATCAATAAAACGGGGGGCATTGCATTCGCATAGCAGTATACCGTGACTGAGGAGAGTGTGGAGAGGAGGTGAAATGAAGAAGGAATCGAAATATGCGAGGGTCGCCGTTCTCTACTAGATCGAGAGATCGCACCCCCTTCTTGGTCGCTTGCTGCTATATTCAGATCCCTTACAGTTTCGTCGTTTATTCTAACGCTGACCCGTTTTTTTAAAGGGAACAGGGGAATTATAGAGCAGAAGTGACGAAAACTAACACATAGGGAAAAATTCAGAGAAAGAAACATAAAATGTTTGTACACATACACATGTTTCCAAGCCATAAAAAATCAATACAAATGGCATATTATTATTATTATTGTTATCATGACAAGAGTTGAACGTAAATTTTTGGTTCAATTAAACAAAATAAATTGTGGGGAATAATAGTGGTTTATTATTTATCACACTATAACGAACACCCGCGATAAAGCATTATCAATATTTACCAAAAATCACCTCACACAAACAATGTCACACACACATCATAAACAATTGAGGTTCAAGGAACTTCTCATTTCAATGCTACGGTAAATAATATTAAAAGTTATAATTAACCAAACTTTAAGTGAAAAATACTGACTTAATCCTTAATATTATCAAACACAAATTTTTATGGACTATCTTCTTCTATCAATAGAAAAGACACGAGATAACATGCCATACTTTAACTCCACCATTTTTCAATTGTACGAGGTTGGCATCAAGCGTTCTTGTCCAACAATGATGTAAACGTGAACCCGCCGCTTTGAACTTTGTCACAGTGGCGGAACTTCAAAATTTTCGAAAAAAATAAGCTTCTTCGTGATGTCACTCGTCCTAGGTTGCCATTTCAAAAAATTCTTTGGTGCGAGACTTTTCAGCAATGCTGAATAGGCATTGGGTTGTTCCAACGTGATCTCGTTCGAAGCACCCTGAATTTTTATTGGTTTAAGAAAATACGTTGATTTTAGTACGTTAGTCAAAAAGTCTTTCTGTTTTTTCGCAGCTACACTGGTATTGCATTTTTTTCATTTTTAGACCTTTAAATTTTATGAAAAACGGGGACCTGCGGACCCCCTAGCGTGTAGTGCATTGTAGTTCTACCACTGCTCTGTCACAATTTTTACAGCAATAATAATAATTTAAAAGGCTCTGGAATTACATCATCCCTTAAAGAAGATTCTGGTTTATTCTCATCCAACAATAAGTTTAAATATATTGTAAATAGAACTTCAGTGTTTTACTTTCAAGAAGACCCAGCAGGTTCCTACAAAATACAGACCACATATTTTATGGTTTGGTTATCTACCTAACAATAGGAGTTTCTTTAAGAGAGCGTTAGTGTTCCAATTATACCAAACGATTGGTGGCAGAACAATACTGTTTCAGATTCGGCTCAACTATGCGCCGCAAGGTGCCTTACCCAAAATTTTTAGACCTTTATAAGTATATTTGTTTAGTTTAACGCATCAGTATTTGCTGTTAAGCCGTAAATAGTGTTCACAGTATTATAAGATTAGTAATAAAATGGCGACATTTCCCACAACGAAAAGATGTTCCAATAATTCTCCACTATCAGTGAATGAAAAACTTATTATTTTAAATGTACACGATTGCATAAAATACGATTACCCGAAATTTACTTTACAAGAAAATGTCGACCGATTTTCCCGAATGACTGGAGTTGGAAAGTCCACCGTTTTTAAATTATTGCGGGGGAGAAAGATAGCAGGCCAAGTGGAGCCTCCCAAGAAAAGTCCAGGTAGACCAGTAAAAGTCCTTGATGAAGACACCAAAAGTGTAATTCGAAGAAAAGTTCACTTTTTATTTTAAAAAAGAAATACCCACCCTAGATAAGATTTTAATGGAGCTTGGCCAGGATGACAGTATTCCGTTGATAACTAAAAAACTTTTATGGACCACTTTGAGAAATATGGATTTTGCCTGGGAAAAGCATAACCGTAAAGCACTTTTACTGGAAAGCGATGAAATTGTTTGCTGGCGACGAAAATACTTAAGAAGTATAAAGCAGTACAGAACAGAGCAGAAGAAAATCTTTTATCTTGATGATACGTGGATCAATGAAGGTTATACAGTACCAAAAATGTGGCAAGACAAAAATATAACCAGTGCTCGCCAAGCTTTCATGGAAGGCCTGTCAACGGGTATTAAGGTGTGCCTTTAGGTAAAGGGAAAAAACTAATAATCGTCCATATTGGAAGCGAAGAGGGATTTTTAAAAGAAGGTTTGCTCACCTTTCAGTCGTGCCATACGGGAGATTACCACGAGGACATGGATTCGGATGTTTTTGAAGACTATTTTGGTGAAATGATAAAATATCTTCCGGCTGATTCAGTAGTAGTTATGGATAACGCGAGTTATCATTCTCGACGCATAGAGAAGACTCCAACTTCATCTTGGAGAAAACAAGAAATTATTGACTGGTTAACCACCAAAAGTATTGAATTTGAAGATAATTTGATAAAAAAAGAACTATTAGCTATAGCAAATTTACACAAACATCGTTTTATGAAATACGCCGTGGAAGATAAAGCAGAAAAACATAGTGTAACTGTGCTGCGCACACCGCCATATCATTGCGGACTAAATCCTATATAACTTATATGGGCGCAAGTGAAAGGATTCGTAGCAAGACACAACACGACATACAAAATGAAAGACGTTAAGCTACTGTTTGATCAAGCCATTAAGGCCAGAGAACTGGCGAAAAGCAGTCCAGCATGTCATTAAAGAAGAGGAGAAAATGTGGGATCTTGACTACTTGATCGATCGGACCGGCGACCCGTTAATTATAACGTCAAGAGGAGATGACAGTTCCTCAGATGACGAAGAATATTATGATTTTTTATAATTTAATTTCTGTATAATGCCTAATTTTTATTCTGTTAAAATAAAATTCTTTCCTTTTTACGAGTATCCTACCGGCACGCCTTTGGCACACTATTTTCAGTGTTTGTGAATGGATAACAATAGGCTAAACCCATATATTGACCCCAACCCGGGTGGTACTACCTGGACTTGATAAAAAGAAAGAATTTTACAATGAAATCAATGCCAAACTATGAAAGTGGATTAAATATTCGTTGGGTCACTCTGTGCTCCCTTTGCATACCTAATGAGGTTTTATTACTCTATACCTTTCTGAAATAAACTATAAGTATTGTTAAACTACCACTGTCGACTTGGCGCGCGCCTTACGACTCCAAGGCAAAGGAAGGTGTAAGTGCCGGAAATGTAGGGCTAAAACAAAATATAGCTATTCTAATAAGCCTAACTAAGGACGTCACAACTTTCCAAGCGGCAGTGACAGCGATTCACTACTGCGTGTAGAAATTAAAAGACAGTTGTCATCTTTATTATAATCAACGTGGCATAGAAATAAACTTCAAATAACGTTCGAGAAACCAACAGATTCATGCGAATAGGGGACAAGACAACCCAAGATTAACGACTTCCAAATACCAAATTACAAACAACACAAGTCCACTCGTTGACAAAAAATTCTAAAATGGTCAAACCATTAACGGGCTAATAGACACGGGAGCACAACGATCTTTTTTCGGAGAAAAGGACGAAGAGTACTCATAAAAAACGGAATAGCTCCAAGAAAAGAGCGATTGCCAATTACCTTAGTTGACAACATTAGCAAGATATTATAAAGGAAATTTCGATACTACTGCTGCATTAACGATGACTAGACATCGTTAGAATTTTTCTTCCTTCCAAATATGTCATTCGACGATATCATAGGAATAGACGAAATTATCATAAGAAAATTAAATCTGTTCGGCATTGTTGATACGACAAGTCAACAAGCAAGACCGAAACTACAGCATAAGCATATCATAACGACAGCATCAGAGTTTATTTACGTAGATTCACTGTTTATATTTTAGGGAATAAATTATAAACATAATTTTTACTGAACCCTGTCTCAACCCTTATACTTATATCGAAAAAGAAATTCAACAAAAATATTATCCAGCTTTTAACAATGACCTTGTCGAGTCACAGTCATTGCTTGATAACAAATTCAGCTACTAAAAGAGATTGTAGAAAAAGTAGGTCCACAGTTTACATTTGAAAAAACCGAGTACAATTCTTAAATTAGCTCCAAAATTCTGGAACATTAAATATGGAAAAAGAAAGAGAGTCCCTCATTTCTTAATAAAAAATAATTCTCCAAGTAATCTAAATTCAGACATTACGATACAGTATATAAACTATAATATTGATGTATAAAACTTGTTTATTAAGTGACTGTATAAAATTGGTTAGAATTACTCAAAATTGTTAGAACTACCCAGTACAGTTAAACAGGGATTTGCATACATAAGGGGACGTCCATTAATTACGTGAGGTGTTCGGGGGGGAGGGCAGGTAGATCGAGTAGAATCTTACCAAATCTCACTTGGGGGTGAGGGGGGGGGGGTCTTGGCAAATATCACGAATTATTTTCTAGTCGAAAACGATGTAAAATTGCGTCAAAGTTAAGTTACATTAAAATAAAAAACATGTATTTATGATCTAATTTTATCAATGTGATTTTAGACTACGGAAATATTCCCAAATACTAGTATACGCTAGTCTTAAATGAAAGTAATCAAGCAAATTGTTTTTTTTTTAATAAATCCAACGCTTTTACACCCAAAACACAAATTTTGAAAAATCTCACGTAAGATTAGGGGAGGGGAGGGGGTCGAGTAAAATCTTACTACATCTCACCAAGGGGGGAGGGGGGTCCATAAAATCCTCAATAATGCCTCATTTAATTAATGGACGCCCACTAATGTGCTATCAATATGACTGAAATGAAGTATACCCATAAAAATAATTTTTCTTCGACGAATACAAATAATGACATTTTCTATCCGCTAAAACGTTAACATATCCAAATTTCCGAAACTTATTGCATTTTTGAAGAAACAAAGCGTTGGGTACAAAGCGAAAAAATCTAGAGTATTTAGTCGAGATAAAATAAACAGATTTCTTCGTGATGCCCCAGATGAAACTTATCTTTTGCACAGCGAACGAAAAGTACTTGCTTAGTAGTAATTTTTTGTAAAGGTCAACGAAAAAATGTAATATGCACCTCGGCGAAGAACTGTCTAGTGTCTTGCTAGCCTCGGCTATCAATTTGCAGAGTCGACTATAATAGACAGTTTTTCGTCCTTGGTACATAAATAACTATTATGCATCTAAAACAATAGTTTTACATAAGAAAACCGCGTTCATTATCTGAGAGTGTGTCTATCAAATTTCAGCTCAAAATTCCCATTATTATGGCCTCTACGATTTTTTGACTTAGCGCATGTACTTGCGATTATAACTTACCTCATTTTTCGAATTTTCAAAATTGGAACTGAGGTCTCTTTGTCATATTTATGAAAAACTAAATTGGAACAAATTAAAAATAGAGAGAAGTTAGAAAAATACTAGTCTCAATTAATACTGACACACATTCTGATATACATATAAAAAAAGGAAAGTGATAGTATCCAAAAGTTCTAAGAATCAACAATCCTATTTTTTCACATAGTAAGAAACGAAGGTTTTCATGAGAAATTGATGGAAATGCACAACAGGTGCTAACATCCACAGGCAAGACAGATAGAGTAAGGAGAGTGGAAAATTATTGCCGGGCACGAATGGCCACAGTAAAAAAAAAATCATTTGTCAAGGTAGGATCCGGCGAAGGTTGAATGGGAAATAACATTGAAAGAAAAAACATTTTTATGCGATACAACGAATGTAATTTCTACCCACGGGATAGAAAATGTTTGGAAGGTTGGGGTCGAGTTGTCTCCCGAACCGTACGTTATTACCTGTTTTCGAGAGGGATCATGTCAGAGTTGTCTCCCATTCAATTCAGGCATACTTTCTTCAATTCCAACATTTTTTAAAATCCAAAAATTAATGAAAAATATATTTCATTTCAACAAGACAAAAAACGTAAAAAACTTTTCAAAAAAAGGGCAAGGAATATTAGGTTAAAAAATCAATACTTGGGGCAAGTGAAATTCTGAAATTCTTCCTCAAGTGTTAGGGACGACAAGTCGACCCTAACAAAAATATACCTGTCGGTCTTCGGAGACAACTCGAAATGGTGGCCAAAAAATGTCAAAGGATAATAATCCCTAGCAAGTGGTATGATAAGAAATCGAGAAAATAAATTAAAAAAAATTTCAAGTTTCCTTTGAAGTAAAAGCCAAAAAATACCATCAAGAACCATTCACTCTTATTAACAAAATTGAATGCAATAGGATTTGACGGTTGTATTTTAAGGTGGAGGTAGCTTTTTGGAAAACCGTACGCAATCTGTACGTTGTGCTGGCTCTGTATCTACGTCTAAGGTGCACACCTAGGTCCAGTGCTGTCCAATCTGTATGTCAGTGATATTCCTGATGTTATATGCAACTCGGAAATTTTAATGTTTGCAGATGATCTAAAATTATTCAAGTGTATAGTGTTACTTTTTCACATCCACACTACTATACTAATTATCGCAATAATTCGTTCATCCCCAGGTCCACAAGATTGGCCAATCGATTGAATCTTGATTTCTTTACATCTTCTTCTGAGTTTCGCCGACAACTACAAATTTGTAATTTAAAAAAATATTTTTAGTTGTTATTGTAAGTGATACCAAAGATTACAAAAAAAATATTTTTTTTGTAATCTTTGGTGATACGTGCTTTATCTTATGTGTTATTTAATGTACCTATAAGTTTATGGTCTTTTCAATTTATATATATGTTTTTCTTTTTTTTTAATATTCTATTTTTCTGTGTATCAATTATTGTATTCTATTGTATTTTAATGGGTTCTAGCCCGTCAATAAATAAATAAATATAGTCAATGGCAGTGACACTATCTTGTTACAAAGTGATTTGGACAATCTTTCAAATTGGTGCAATGTAAACCTGTTGAGGCTGAACTCTACTAAGTGTCATCAAATTTTATTTTTTAGGAACAACAACCCTATTTCAACATCTTACTTGCTGAACCATTCTCCACTTGATTAAGTGATTAGCGTTAAAGACTTAGGTGTTGTTTTAGATCATTTATTATTCATCATCAAGAGATTTGTCGCTGCATTCAATCAAGGTTCTCTACTGTTCCTTGGTACGTTCAAATGTGGAGTATAAATGTGTTGTTTGGAATCCGTTCCGAATGACTGAACGTTAATTTGATCAAAAATGTTTACGTTATGCAGATTTTAAGATGGGACTTATTAAAGGCACATATCAAAGTAATGCTTTATTAACAGTATTAGATTTTAAAACGCTGTTACATCGTAGATCTGTTAGTTCTTAAACTTTTTTACATGCATTAATAATTAATGGTGCAATTAATTGTCCTGATTTATTAGCTCTCATCAACTTCAATGTTAATGTTCGAAGAGCTAGAAATAGTGAAATATTTAATATTCCATTTCATCCAACAGATTATGGACAAAATGAATCCCTCACGAGAGTTTTCAGAATTGCCAATGATATTAATTTTAGTATAAAACTTTTTAATTCCTCTATTTCTACTTTTAAAATACAAACAAAAACCCTAAATTTTTAACTTTCATTATAGGTCATTTAAATTGTAATATTTTGTTTTATATTTCATATTGATTGTATGAAAATGGTATGACCACTAAATAATTAATATAAGTAAAAACTGGCACATTATTTCTTGCGATATATGATTTTAAAAATTATCTGATCCCGCCATGTCAATTAGATTTGTTTCAATTTTTTATATTTTGATATTGATTTGAAAAGTTTCAAAAAAGTGTTCATAACAACGTCTCATTGTTGGAAAATTTTTCTAAAATCCAATAAAAATTATATAAATTTAATTTTAGAAACCATCATTGTCATCTACACTTCACTTGCAGACATTTCAGAATTCTATTAAGACTGGTCAAAAAATCGGAAATCAATTATCATATACTTATCAAATATTTTCATGAAACGCCTTATGACAGTGTATCTTTAAGCAATTTTTTTACAAGCATATAAAGCAGAAAAAGTACATAAAATCTGAAATTGAAAATAACAATTCTGTACCATTTTTCGATATTCTTATCAATAAAACATCCACAGAATATGAATCAAGTGTTTACACACCAATAGATATTTAAATTTTGGATTCCATTACTTATATAAGAAATATCCTGTGTATGTGACAAATCTTAATTAGATGAAACATTTAGACCATTAAAAATCAGAATAAATGAACACAAAAAGTACATTAAAGATAGATAGGAAGTTCTATAAGTCAGGTATTTGCAAACATGCTTGGGACGAGGGGCATCATGTTTTATGGGACTCAGCAAAGCAAGCATGATATTAAAAGAGCCCAATAGTAAAAAATCAGAAATTAAAGTGCTATAATAATACAACTAAAAGCAGAGAAATGTGTAGCTAACATTTTAGCAGAATGTAGCCAAATTTGGTTAGCAATGCCTAAGAGAAAAATTTACATTAATCAATTAATTTCCTTATCAGGAAAGTTTTTTTATCCAAATGATTTATTGTTGGAGTTGTTGTTAACCAATATACTCTTAAATTCACAAAATCATAAAACTGATTAACACACGTGCACTTATCCAATAACTAGTAGTAAATTAGCAAAACCATTTAAGCACAATCAATTTGTAAGATAACAATAATTTTATGCAAATTATGTATAATTTAGATATAATCACGATGATTTTTGTACAAATATTTTGTTTATTAGGCGTGTAAATTCAAGCTAGAACCACTCTTTTAATAATTATTATCCGATTTCAATGAAACCATTGCCGTCACTTTGTGAACTTATATTTTTTTATTAAAAGTTGTGCTACCTTAAACTCAAGCTAACAACTCTTTTAATTATCGCCCAATTTCAATGAAATCGTAGCTATTATTTTGTGCAATTCTTGTCATCATAAGGTTTATCTGTTTAATTTTTTTATACATCATATGACTATAAATGAATTTGGACACTTAAAACAAAACTGCCCTTTCCACACCTATTTTTATTATTTATTTAATTAAGTAGCTATTTTTAGTAATTTGTACATTAAAAATTGAAAAAAAGTAGCTAAGTACCTTCACATTAAATATTCTATTCTCATATCATTTAAAGAATATGTCTCTAAGAATATATTTTACCAACACTTAGGAGTGATGTATCCCAAAATTGTAGAAAGGTCAATCAAAAATTAGAAAAAAGGAACGAATTCGTAATTATCGCTGAATTTTCATGAAATAATAGCAATGGTTTGATTGAGATCGGACGATATTTAAAAAAATTGTGCTAGCTTGAGTTCAAGGTATCACAACTTGTAATTAAAATATAAATTAATGCACAAAAACCGTGATTAGTGCACATAAATTACTCAAAAATATCGGCAACTTTCAAATTGATTGTGCTCACTTCATCCTCCTCATTTTTATCAAAGTTATAATCCAAAATGAATGGACCTTTAGAAAATTTTGGCAAGCCTTAAATTTCAAAATATTTTCATTGATTGTCTAGTTGACAAGTAGAATTTTTTATGTCAGATAGGGACAAATTTCGGGATCTTTACAATCAGTGGCCGGAATATGTGAACAGGATAACCAGCTTATAAATGAAAATTACATAAGATAAATTTGGTCCGATCTAACACCCTAAATTTTTTTATTATGGAACTAATTTAAAAAATCCAAAGTGTATGTTACAAAACAAAACCCGTTAACATTGAGGTACTGAAGCAGAGAATTACCAAAGAATGTAGGTTAATTTCCATACACTTCAACGAGTAAAGCAAGAGTTTCATAACAGAATTTGTACTGCCAACAAGTCGGAGGTGAACATTTATTTAAAAAATATTCAGTTGTGTTGATATAATTCAAAAGAGATTATTTTAATATAAAACATTTCTCATTGTACCTAATTATTATGCTAAATACTCCGTCCCTGTATAGGTACTCTATACTTATAAAATATAAATCAAGGTCATACCTATAATATAATATGTCTAGTAAATGGCAGTATTAACCAACGTTGTCAGACGATTCGATAGTTCTCATTCATTTACAAATTCACGCAAACTATTAATATTCATTTACTAATTACGTAGAATTAGCATATTTTAATTAAACAAAAAATGTTCGGTATTTTATATTTGAGCCGAGTTCGCCTCTGACAAAAACGTTCCAAACAAAAATCCACGGCCTCCGTATTTATACGACAAATATTAAACATCTCTGTTGCTCTGGAATCCGAAGTAGGCTAAGAAGAAACCAACCGGCAGATTAGCAGCGGCTTTTGTCTGGGACTGTACTCTCCTGTCACCAGCCGAGGTGGCGCGGTGTTGCCACGATAATAGTAAGAATGAAAATATAGGAATTACAAGAAAAATGTTGATCCCAAGTTATAATGTAAAATAATTAAAAAGCGTGTATTTCAAATAAATATTCATAATTAATTGATACTGAGAGAAAGTAAGCGGAAAGTGTTATACCATACTTGTTTTAAACAAATTTTCGTTTTCGATCCTACAACATTAAAAAATGTACATTCATTGGTATTTACATTATACCAGGTGTCTCGTAACCAAGTTCTCGTAACTGCCTTTTAAAGCAAGACAATGAAAGATAATTTTCCATGGAGTGGAGCTAGATTGGACAGCTTTTGGCAATCGACTCAGAAGAGTTACAATAGTTTGCATAGAGAAAAAAAATTATAATCTTCTAACAACAACAAACTTGAATTACCTGAAGAAAAAATAACATTTCGGTACAAAAAAGAAGTCAGAAGAAGTCGGTGTTTTTATGTAGAAGAGTCGTGTTCAACGTGTGAGAGAAAGATATAAGCTTTATTGTCATGAAAAATTTTTACAAATTTTATGGACAAAGCGACACAATTTAAAAATAGATAAATTATAAAATTAACAACAAAGTATTGACTATGATATGCTAATATGAATATTTCTCCAGGAACAATAACAATCTATAGAATTAGTTAGTTTTAATTGAAAGTGTAGTGAAGGTATTCTGCATATTTTAACTTGAATGTTTTTAAATTGTATATTTTTTTGTAATATTAGCAAACTGAGGTAAATAAAGGAATCAATAATAGTACAAAACAATATAATATATATATTATAATATCGTACACCATACTAAATATTGAATTATGCCAATATAACTCAAAAGTCTAAGGAATATTGTAGAATTCTGCCACTGAATAATAAGGTCTTTCAAGCAGAAATGCCTTTGTCAATCTTCGGAACTTATTATATGTATTTGCCACTTTTAATCCTAAAGGTAGCAGATTGAATAATTTTTTGGCATTGAAGATGATTGAATTTTTTACCAGATCAGAGGTGGGCATTGTTAAATAAATATCGGAATTGTTTCTTCTAGTAGGGTAACTATGAATTGGTCTCTCAGTAAATTGTGTTAAAGTGTTTTCGAACCAAACATACGGAATCTAAAATGAATAGAGCTGGAAGAGTTAAAATTTTGAATTTTTAAAAATAGAATTCGCTACTTAAACCATAAATGTAACGATATAATCTACAATCGACAACAAACTTGAAGTACCTGAAGAAAAAAGAGCAGAGTTGTACTAGGTATAAAAAGTTTGGACAACATTATGGTACAACGTGGTGTGATGTAAACGCAGTGTGTTAAAATAACCAGCTGGTTAAAAGTAGAATATTTCTTATTTCTACTGGAGATGTCAAGACTTAACACCAAAAATGTATAAGTGTTGCAGTTAGCGGTATTCTGGATAAATCTGTTGGTAGTACAGCAGAACGAAAAGGCAGAGATTATTCATGTAAAACATTCATACATTGACAATTATTATTTTTACAATTATTACTGACATTTAAACCTATCAAATACAACAATGTAACCTTTTTCTGTCATTTTGCTGACAGACAGGAGATTTAATGCAAGATCTGGAACTATCATAACATCACAAATTGTTTTTGTAACAATGCTACCATCTCGATTAAAATTTACCTCAATGTCCCCAGAACCTTTGAACAATATCTTCTGATTATTGTCCGTCACAATGTCACCAACTGAATCTTTTTTGTAATTGGACATACCTTCACCATGCATCAACATATGAGATGCCACTCCAGAATCTATGATCCAATTTAAAGTTGGCTGACCTGCCAATGCCACTGCCACTAGAGAGTATTGGAACTTACTTTCTTCTTCTTTTCTACATCCCTTTCTTCATTCTTCATTGGACAGTCTCTTTTTTTATGACCCTTTTCTCCATAAGAATAACAAATAATCTTCTTAGGAAACCGCTTAAAGGTCTGCTTACTGGAAGCTGCCTTTGAATACAGCACTGAATCTGAATCATTTGAATGAGCCTTACGATGTGCACTCTCTTCAGGAAGTTTGGCTTTTATAACTTCTGAGCACCGTTTATTGTCCGTATGAGTCAATGTCATTATTAGAGGATCATAGTCCGAGGATAATCCATTTAACATTACAAATGCAACAAATTCATCATCCAATAACATACCAATATCAGCTAGTTCTTAATATGTCATTTAAATATTCCTCTACAGAAAAAAATTTTTATTCATGTAAAACAGTACATTTATACATTGACATTGTATGATATATCCAGAATACCGCTAACTGCAACAATAACAGCACAATCTTGTAAATGGGCGAGTTTTTCCTTTTGAAAAGTGGGGAAAAGCGTCAATTTGGCGATGTTTTAAAATATTATGGACCGCATTTTTTTAAATTTTGATTGGAAGTTAGATCGAAGGAAAATGTAGGGAAAATTTTGACCGACATAAATCTAAATTTTGCCATAAAATGTTAAATTGTGCAACTACAATTTTTTTATAAAAGAAATAAAACAGAATGCGACAAAAAAATTGGGACATTTTGATCAAAAAAAATTATAATCTGAGGGCAACGAATGTTTCACAAATAGGATGACGAAGGCTTTGGTATTAATTATTTCAACATTGAATCCTGCAGATAACTCTAAACCTGCATCACCCGACATATCAATTTTTGGATGATGCATAATTTAAAAATTGTTCCATAATCTTTTAAAAATATATCGAAGTACTTAGGTATATTTTCATTTTCACACTTACAGTTTGTAGTAAAAAAGAGGTATACCTACATTATTTTTTATAAATATAATATTCCAAGTATTAAGAATTATGAGCATCAATTAAGAGGGGATCTGCAGTATGACACCCATAGAGAAACAGAACAATCTGAAAAGTATCCCAAATTTTTGTGTGGCCGTAATTTTGAAGACAAATTCTTAGTTTCTTTTAAATGATAACGAATAACGAATATGTTTCGTACTGTAATTGAAAAATTCAATTACGAAGAAAACTGTAAACCTAAATTCATCTAGTTTTGACGAGGAAGTTGACACAAAAATTATCCATAATCTTTGTCAGATTGCGTATTTATTGTTCGGATTCCGATATTCCAATAATAATGTTGGCAAACATGGAGTGTTTAAATTCGGATATAGAGATAACTTAGATATGAGTGAAGGTAAGAGAGAAATATCTCTAAAAATTAATTCAATCTATGGAAAATGAGGACAAGATCATATAAGATGATACAGAAACGTCAATAATCGTAATATGTCACGATTACTTCGACATACTGTAAAGTTTTAGTGTTTTTTTGTTTTATATATTTTCGCCAGACAAGCAAAATTACTGATGAAGCAGAAGGTTTTCTTATATCTGTCATATTTGACATACAGTTATTTTTCAGAGGACAAGTTCGCAAATTTTACATCAACCTACTTTCCAACCAGAATTTAAAGAAAATACTGTTTACAATATTTTAAAACAACGAAATTAACGTTTTTTCCTACTTCTTGAAGAAAACTAATCCATTTTTCGCAAATAAAAAAGTTGTCACTTCTTAAACCCTTCATAAAGTTACAGCTTGCTGTTTTTCTTTGATCACATGACGATAGCCTAAAATTTATAATTAAAAGGGTTATTTATTGATGTTGCTTGAAATTCTGTAAACCCTATGCAACTGATTTTGGACCAACTTTGAGGTCAGCGATTTTCATAACATCAAGGAAGCTGCGTTTAAAGTAGAAAAAGTTTGAAATTTATACTGTTATGCTTAGAAGTTGCATTAAAATAGTGTTGTTGAAGAAATGAGATAATCTCAGCAAGAAGGTGGATAATTCCCAGGTAAAGTAACAGAATCGCAAATATATTAATATTATTAGCAGGGCAGAAGATTGATATAGTTGATAAAAACAATGAACAAAAAACAATAACACATTTAGTAATATTATAGACGTTTATACTTTCAGACTTCTAACCATAATGTAAATAATTTCAAGGTTATTTTAAATCCTTAATGATAATAATAATTCAGAGGTGTATTGAAAATATAACATTAAATAATGGTTTACACTTCTTAGAAGGTTCGTTTTAATTAAAAAAAAAACTAAGGTAAATGTACCAATGCCTGACACTATAAGGGAATGGTCACTGTAATAATTAAGTTATTAATAGAGAATCGAAAAATAAGGTCCCACTTGTGTTCGAGCATGCTGAATATGCATTCTATTAAAGGGAAAATATTTATATTTTGTTTATAATACCAATTAAAATATTTTTTTAACATATTATTTGCTCATTTGCATTTGTACTAGTAGGTGACATAAGAAAATTGTAATTTCACCAATAGCTGACAGGTAACGTCCCTATAGCTGACAGCTAAAAAAATGAAAATAGTCTTACTAAAGGCTAAAAATTAAATAACTCAAGTTTTGAGATATTCTCTCACTTGTCTCAGGGTGTCTTTTTAGAAAAAGAGTATACCAATGTCGACCAGACCTATTATCGGTTTCCTTTTTCAAGTGCTGCACTATAAGCTGTACACTATCCAATAAATGCTCCTTATTAATTGGGAAACCATTTTTTGCCATGTGCAAAAGCCAATGGACAAGGCCATTCTCTTCTTGAGTTGTAAGGTACATTGGGGAACCCATTTTTCTTTTTTCAGGATATTTTTTTATGTGTTTGTAATACAAGGTGGTGCGGGAAACTTTATATAGCTTGCCTCCAACATATTCTTGCAGTTTTTTACTACCCGAAGAGCATTTTCCATAGCTTCTTCAAAATATTCAAGTATATTTTTGTCCATTTTTCTAAAATGAACAAATAAATGAATTCCAAAGTTTTAAAACCAATATTGTCAGCTACTGGAACATCATAATAGTAAATTATTGTATTATACCAGTGCCTAACAATTTGTCAGCTTTTAGAATTATCAATTTCAAGGGACCCAGTACCTGACAATACAATAATTATATCAAAAATATTCCAATGTTTAAGTTTAAGAAATTTTCGCCTTTAATTAACACTACTTTCTTAACCAAACACCTAAGAATGGACAAGCTGTTGATACTAAACCCAAACGGTGCGGTTTTAATCAACTGTCAAAAATACATTTTTCTATTTTATAAAACAATGTGTATATGAAATACCTCGAAATATTCTGGCTCTAAAGTATCAACAGTAGACTTCAACGTAAGGGTATTCATATTTTTTGGAAATTATTTGTAAGATCCCAGGAAGTCTGTCAGCTTTTGGGACAGTGTCAGGCATTGGTACATTTACCTTATTGTGTAGAGTAGATCATCAATATTTGCAAATAATTTTCTATATGATATAAAAAGGTCAATAACTGAATTAGCAATGACATTGAAAATTTCAAGAGTCCACTCCTGTAGATACTTTACAATCACTGTTAATTTACCTCGACTCTCTTAAGCAACTTTATTTGAAATAAACAAACTTGAAAACAATTTTTAATCGCGACAATACCGATCATTGAATGACATTACTTAAAACTTGTTACCAAGATATTTATAGAAATTCGATAAATCAGTGTTGTTTGAATGAATAATAATAAATAAAAAAGTAGGTAAAACATGTAAAATTATCTGCGATTTTTAAGAATTTTTAAACAGGTGATTTGGAAAAAGTTTTTGTTGAAATATAAGCAGCACTTCAACAAGGTCATTGTACATTAAAAGATACGTAAAGAAGGTTTAGAAAAGAGAACGACATACGATCTAGATACTCATGGAAAAGAACATTCAAGAGAATCGAGACCGTTACATGAGTAATTTGGCAACGTCGCTATACCGGACTCGCGTTCGTTCACACGAGATTATGGAACACCCGCAATGTTCTCTTCTTTTCTATTCCACAGGCTTTTACTGATAATCATTGGAGAAAATTTACTATCGACATAAGACCTGTACGCTAATGATAAACAAAGATAATAATCTGCCAAGAACTGTGAATTGTTCATGGTAACGATTGTGTAGACCAATTTACAAATTTATGAAATTAATCGTATTTTATAGTTGGATCAGTTTTTAACCGTGTAAATAAATGTCGTAAAATCTACTTAGCTACATTTGTTTATCAAACCGAAATTACCTGGTTAATATCGAGAGAATAATGCGAAAACAATCAACAATTGATTTGACTATAAATATTTTAGAAAGTGTAGGTACCAAAACAGTTCTTAGATTAAACGAGTAGCCGAAGAGAGTGTAAGGAAAGAACGGAATCGTTAAAAATAATCTCACAATTTGACACACATTTAGAATATACGTACGTCGTACATATTTTATTGTAACTTAACTTACCAAGGCAAAGAAATTTGTGTGGCAATCTTCTAAACTAGCTCCGTTAGTTTGAAAGTTTGGATGCGTCATATCTGATCCATTATTAAAGGGTTTTCTTCACAACACTTATAAGCAACACTTCACGTCACTTAAATCTAAAAACCACATTTAAAAACCTTAAATATTTACCGAGATTTTCACCTTTCTATCGCAACTGCAAAATGGCGGTGACCACGAAACAACAAGCCGAACTAAAATCGGCTCGGTACAAAACTTACAGATTCTTATTATTGACTAAGTTCCGACATACGTCACTTACACCATCAGCACACTTTTCGATCGCAGGCTGCTGCGTAACACACGCCGTGTGTCTTTATTTAGTTCATTAGTTCATCTACACATCCAGTCGAAAAATATGGCAGCGTTTCTAAGGCATGGCGTTTTCAAAACAGGACGAGTTGTCTCTTCAAAAAACGTAAATATTTTCACTGGATTAATATAAAAGCTGGTCGAGATTACTCATCAGTTTAACACTGTTCGGTGAAAAAAGCACTTCAATTTGTAGTCTTTGCTTACGCCACTGTTTTTGTTAGTTATGTTTGCACTTGTTTAAAACTACACTTTTTAAATTTTAGGTCCTTTTGAGGTCATTTGCCACGAAAGCTGAGAAGAGGAAAGGAATCGACAGGAAGGTTGGCCCAAAAATATATTCTACAGCTCAATCTTTGGCCTCGAAAGGGTGTGTACTTCGATTTAGATCAGCCTAAAGTGCGTCTGTCTTTTGACGAGAGCCATTGCTTTCGCTCTGCTTACACCTTTCGGTCGCGAGGGGACGACACCGTACAGAGTCAATAAATATGATACTGCGCGTAGATACTAAAAACCAGAGTTGCATTATTTAAGTTTTTTATAATTTTGAAAATTTTCTTGGTTTTTTATGTTGGTTTCGTTTCCTCAGATTTTAACCAAAAATATATAATAATTAAATACTAACGTCTTTTAGTAATCAGAATAATAGTTAAATCGAAATTTAAAATATAAATATCTATCTGAATACCTACCTATTTAGATGGCTTCAATAGTGTTTAATTCATTAAAATTTTATTTTAACATTATACAATATCTAGAGTTTGATTTTTATTAGTATTTTCAAAATTTTCCCATATGGAAATCATATTTTTGGCTACAATTTTTTAGAATTAATACTTTCACTTTTCATGAATTATAGAAATAGAAAAATTGTTTTTAGTACCTAACTTCAATATAAGTATTTCGGTTTTCAAAATAAAAGCGAATTTAAAATTTAATGGAAAGATGACTTCTTCGTCAAAAGATATACCTACATGGGCGTACCCAGGGAGGGGCAGTTGCCCCCCCTGGAAATTTTCTATGTTTAAGAAGAAGTTTGTCGAAATTGTGGGTGGTTTGGAAAAGCTTTCTCTAGGAGAGAATTCTTGGACAAGAATAGTAGCGTTTCAGTTGTTATCCACATTTATATTGGCTTTATATGTAACAGACAAATACAATTTGTTGCAGCAACCTGTCGCAAGCACATTGCAGTCTAAAACCTTGCACGTCATTGATTATGTAGAGCTCATTCAAACCATAACAGCAGTTGCAGAACACAGGCATTTTGCCAAAAAAGGGAGTGAAGAATTATTAAAGTTAGCTAATGAAATTGCTAAGCCTTCGAATTCCAAGGATATCAAGCCGCCAATAATATAGGGCAAATCATCCAGCTGGTTTGTTAAGTGAGTAAATTCACCGTTCGCTGTATGTGCCCTATTTGGATTCATTATTATCCTCATTAGAGGCAAGATTCGGTAAAGACCAATCACTAGCATTTGCTCTTTTATTGCTACACTTTTCTCAAATGGTAAAACTTATAGCTCAAAAATTGAGAAAATGTATGGACGTAGTATCGAAATTTTATGAATTAGAATGGATAGCTGATCTATGGCGCACTCTTTGGATAAATAAGCAGGAAGTCTTCGGAGATTTGGAGGTAACAAAATTAAAACAACAAGCAGAAGTGGAAACAGCACTAGAAATTTACTGGCTTGGTCCACGTCTACAATTTAATAGGTTATTCAGAACACCCAGACACGTAAAAACAGGGCTGAGATCAACAATGGTCCAAGACAAGTTAAATGGGCTTTGTATCCTCAGTGTACATAAGAAACGTGTAAGCAGTATGGGCGATTTTTCCACGGGAGACTTCATAAACCATTTTACTGAAGATCCTCGAAAGTTATATTTTCAAAATAAAAGTTGAATTGAACAATTTGAATTGAATGAAGATACTTAAATTTATATTTATTTGACTACCTTTACACGCAATATACCTTATGTAAAGGTGACTTCGTATAGTGTATATGACAGAACAAGCACAGGGGTCCATGAAAAAATCTGACTTGCCCCTCCCTTGGCCAGAAGCTGGGTACGCCCATGTATACCTATTTAAAAATGTTTGACAATAGATTTAAACAGTTCAGGATTCATTTTTATTTTCAATATACTTTTCGAAAACTTCTTGAAAAAGGTGGTTAACTGTCAACTACTAATTATATTAAATAGTAGGTGAATTACCATGTAATGAATTACTTAATAAGGAAAGTAGTTTTTTTTCTCATTACGTTTCAACCACTTTTAAAGAACAAGAGGAATCTTATCATTTTGCCACGAAACCTGTTTTTCTTGTCCCGGCCTCCAATCAATAACTACTAATTTAAATGTTTAGATAACTAAACATAATATAACATTTGTTTATTCTTATAAAAACACTCATGTTAAAAAAATTAAACTGAAAGGAAAATCTGTAGAGACATATTTTTTGTTTCTATTAACGTTAATTGTTTAAATAAATAATAAAATAAGAACTTTAGAGTAGGTACCTATGTCGTCGAGGAGTAATTATACAAGCATGTTGCAAATCACTAATTGCAAAGGTAGTACTCACAATAGAACTTATCATTAAAGGTATTTCACCAAGATGTTTATTTTTTGTAATTTTTTTTGTTAAAAACTTAATACTTTTACTAGTATTGGCTATAGTTTTTGGTAAATCGTTAAGCAATAGCCTTTTATTAACCATTCTCTAAATTTTTGTCAGGTTTATTGTATTTCTACAATTTTTGTCAATTTGGTATTTTTCTTAACAAAGAAAATATGATCAAATCTTGAATTTGTCAATTAGCGCCCAGTTGCAATACTTTCTTGTTTCATCAACATGTAACATGTTATATCAGGTGAAAGTAGATTGGATTTGGATCAAAAACCAAAAATATAGTGGTGGCCCATTAAAAAATTTAATATTAAGCCGCCTTACGTTTTGTGCATATTACCTCGCACCTTTTTATAATGTCTATTAAAAGTTCTTGTAACAGTATAAACATTTTCCCTAATAAAGAAACTATACAACTTTGTAATTTTCTACATTGCTGGAAACTGCACTCTTTAATATAATAATAGGGAGGAAAGTTCCAATTTTACTCCCGCAGGTGTAGTTAACGCCTAAGAGAGGAAAAGGCACTTCACTCCCGTGTAATGCATATGGTTTTTCCTCCTACCCAGAATAATTATTTATCCTGATGTCTTCTACCAATTGCTTGAATTGTTTTTCAGACCTGTCTTTAGATTTTGGTGTAAGGTTAATGTCACTATGTTGGCTTGTTCCTTAATATGTGAAGTATTTGGAAATTCAAAATCACTTGAATAGCTTCCCATTTTTCAAAAATTCAATCAAGTATCTTGCAGTGTGAGCCACACTAAAACTATAATATATAACAGTTTTATTTTGAAGTCAAAAAAGTATCTAAATAATCCTGATAAGTTGAAAGTTTAAATTAAAAACCCAACGTTAAAGTAATATGCATATTTAATTGTATCCAGAATACAAGATATATACAAGTTTCATCATTCACATCATACTTAAAATGAGGTAGAGGAAAAGCACTTTTCCTCCCTAGGAAGGGAAGTTTCCTCCTTGATGTGAGGGAGGAAACAGTGTAATTTTTATAGAGGTAGGAGGAAGAAATCTTTTGGTGGTAGATTAGATTTGATGAGGTCCTCTGAATCTAGATTACATTCTTCAGCTAGACTCTTTTTATGTAGCCAGTCACTCTTGAGACTGAACCTTTCATGTAGTTTCTTGCCGGTGGCTTCTCATCGCCTAATACAAGAAACCGCTCATTCACCATGCAGCATATATGCTGGATCTATGCGAGTTTGATGCTACTAGCAACTAGGCTACAAACCACAACACCTTTTGCTTTTAGGGAATTGTGTATGAGAAATGCTACAGAGAGTAGGGAAAGCCGGACTTCAAATTATTGCAAGATACTATTCCTTGCAATTTCAAATTACCGATGGAACCAATTAATATTGTTTTTATTTAATTTATCTAGTATTTTCAAGGGAACGGAAAAAATTTCAATTCAAAATAACGAGTGTCAAATTATCGACTGTATCAACAACAACATTCAATTTTTAATTTAAATCATTTGCTTATTCAGTATTTTTTTTCCAGATTTTTACGACCGCAAAAGGAGTATATTCCACCTGAAGATATCGACTCAAAATTACAAGTTATATTTCAATCTGTTCTTGGTAGTACAGAAGACAAAAAACCAATTGCAGACTTGAATCAAAGATTTAATTTACTTCTGCAATGTGAGAAAACATTAGGCCACGGTATTCCCAGCTCCTTATTACATCAAATAAAAACTTTGGGAGATGTTAAAATTTTTTACAAAACTCCTGTAGATACAAAAACGCCTCTAGAGAAAATGAAAACAATAGATTTGCCTGAAAACTTACATGTACAGTACGAATACAATAGGTTTCACCCAGGTAGATCAATTTTTAATTTAATTTTCATCTCTTTTATATAATTTTCTTTTTTTAGATACTGATACTAAATTTAATGGAAAGACAGCGTTTCCCAAAAGCTCTACAATTGTTACAGGATTAAAATATAAGGACAAATATCCAGGACATAACCAGCCATTACCTAATCATTAGTTTTTTTAAAATTTTTGTTCAAAATAAATTATTATAATTTACTTTTAGCTCTCATTCTTTAAATCAAAATACATTTATTGATCACCACTGAATATTTATTGGCTTCATGGTTAAGACGATTCTCAAATAATAACAAACATAAAATGTCAGAGCTGTCAATAGTGTCAAAAACTGTGCATCCATCTGTCAACATAAAATTCACATTTCACATTCCCGTTGTGAATCACACAGCACACCCTCTGTGCTGTGTTGTGAATCTCTGAATCTAAATTTTTAGTCTTTACTTCTCTTTTCGCTAGGAATAAAATATAAGAAATAAATTTGAGAAAATACCGGCTAATTTGAATTCATATTCCACTTTTATAAGCAGACATTAAAATACAAATGATTTTTTACTTTATCAATAGAGGAGTTCCTTCTAAGGTCAGTGCGTCCAACAAAAAGTGGTTTTTATGACAAGAATGACAGTTAATGTCTACCATTCAAAACATAAGATTTTTGCATGTTTTTTATCATTACGAACATCTATATTGCTTTATTAAAACAATGAATACATCTCCGAAGCGTAAATCTTAAAATTTAAAATGACGTTTTAGCTGAATTCTCAATGCATCGGTGGCCAGTAATTCTAGGAACTTTCGGCAATAGAGGAGTTCAGTCTAAGGTCAGTGTGGCCAACAAAAAAAGGTTTTTCTGACAAGAATGACAGTTAATGTCTACCATTCAAAACACAAGATTTTTGAAGGTTTTTCATCATTGCGAACATCTATATTGCTTTATTAAAACAATGAATACACCCCCGAAGCGTAAATCTTAAAATTTTAAATGACATTTTAGCTGAATAATCAATGCATCGGTGGCCAATAACTCTAGGAACTTTTAGCATGTCACCATTTTATTTCTGACATTCTGTCACCATTTATGTCAGTTATGAGTTTTACTTGCTTTTGTTGATTTGATAGTCGATAGAACTACTACAAAAGTCTAATGCGCAACACAAAATATGGAAAATAAACATTAAAGGTGGATTCATGTAACATCAACTAAACTAAACTAATTTAAGATTAAGATTAAATTTAAACTAAAAATAGTCAGCTGTTCATGCAACATAAATTAATGAATCAACTGGACATGCGCAGTTTCTTCAATGATTTGTCAAAACTTCCAATAGTAATCGAGCTGTCAGATAGCTGAAGATAAAATTAAACGTAAACCAACTTTTTTACAAATAACATTGTTGTAAACTGTAAAAATATTTCTACACATGTAATATAACCTCATGTAAACAATAAATTCACACAAATCACCAGTAGGTAACCTGTGGCCAGGGCTTGACGCATGCGTTGTGTCGAATTCATGCAAGAAATTAATTTCTTAGTTGAAAGTTGGACATCTTTTTTAGTTTTAATTTAAATCTTAATTTCTTAGTTTCTTGCATGAACATCTACATTACATTACATGGTTTTATCTTCTTAGTTTTAGTTTTAATTTGTTCTTGCATGAATCCACCTTAACAATTACACGAATATCAATAAGCAAATAAATCTCACATAAATAGTGACAGAAATGAAATGGTGACATGTGACATGCCAAAAGTTTCTAGAATTATTTGCCACCGATGCGTTGATTATTCAGCTAAAACGTCATTTTAAATTTTGAGATTTACGCTTCGGGGGTGTATTCATTGTCTTAATAAAGCAATATAGATGTTCGCAATGATAAAAAACATGCAAAAATCTTATGTTTTGAATGGTAGACATTAACTGTCATTCTTGTCAGAAAAACCACTTTTTGTTGGCCACACTGACCTTAGACTGAACTCCTCTATTCACCAATTCTCTTCTGTCATTATGTCACTAGTTATGTCAGATGTCCGTGGAAAAAGCAATCAGAAGAATAAAGTGATACAACTAACTAGAACTACTACAAAAGTATGGAAAATAAACATAAACGATTAAACGAATATCAACAAAAACAAATAACACTGACATCTGAGTGACATAATGACAGAAGAGAATTGGTGATTTGCCGAAAGTTCCTAGAATTACTGGCCACCGATGCATTGAGAATTCAGGTAAAACCTCATTTTAAATTTTAAGATTTACGCTTCGGGGGTGAATTCATTGTTTTAATAAAGCAATATAGATGTTCGTAATGATAAAAAATCTGCAAAAATCTTTTGAATGGTAGACATTAACTAACATTCTTGTCATAAAAACCTCTTTTTGTTGGCCACACTGACCATCACTGACCTTAAACTGAACTCCTCTATTGGGGTACTGTAGGTACCTACCTATACAGGGATACATTAGTATATTACATACCTAGCGGGGAAGTAGATCATTACAGCCCAGCCGTGGCTGGAATGATCCTTCTCGCGTGGTATGTATACTATTTTATTCACAATCGCTTAGTTACAAGCTTTTAAAAACATTAATTTTAATAAAAAGTGTTATCATATATTAATGTTTTTTTCGACAAAGAACGTCATGAAACGGTTGCTAGGCAACATTGCTAAGTACCTTTAGTTTGACATCTATCATAAACGTACCAATATCAGATAAAGTTGCCAAACTAAACATAATGTCTGAATTGGGATTTACCTGCACTCCTCCGGAAGTCCGAGAAGCTGCGGGCACTGCGATGGACGGAATAATTCCAGAGAAAAGTAAAGAAAGGTATGAGAAAAAAATATTGTCATACTTCAGAAAAGTGACACATGCTTCTAGCCGGAAAAGTACTTTTCCGGCTAAGGCGTGGAAGTGAAAGTAAGTAATGAGTCACTTCCCTACCGTTTTAAAGGTAAGAAATGTCTATATTACTGACCGATTGTGAATAAAATAGTTTTACGTAATGTATTCAAAGCACAAACTTGGGAAGATTCAGAATAGGTATTTGACCATATCTGTGTTTCTGACTAGCTAGGGCTAGTTATTTTACCTTGATGTTGGTGATGGGGCCGAGCCGGCCGAGTAGCCACCACTAATCGAATCTATAACTGGACGGGGAGGGGTGTTCAAACCAAGGACAGCTTATGGCCTAATCCATAGAGAATTTCTCTATGGACTAATCCAAGGTGCGATGCGACCTGTGTCGAGGGATGGATGGCATCTAAGTATACATATAATGTGCCAATAGGAATGACGCCTCCGCGGGAGACTGGGTACAATCACAAAGTGTGCACCACGGGGGGAGGGCATTGTAGGGCTGGGCACTTATTTCCCCCATACTCGTGGAAATTGTATGAAAAGGAAAAACAATAACAAACCTAGGCCGCTGGTGATAATTCACACTCATCAACAAAGCACATCAATTATAAATACTATCTATGGAAATAGACCAGTTAATAAATCAATGGGAACGTAAGGAACCGATAGATAACAGCATGATAACAGATTCTGAGGGAATTAAAATTAAGGAACCGAAACTGGAAAAAATACTCATTGGGATGGCTTGTGAAGAGTGGAGGAAAATAGTGAAGGAGGTAAAAACCGTTGCAGAAACGTGAGATCAGAGGCAGGCATACCTGATCCAAGGGAAGATGATTGAGAAAATGGAAGAAGCACCTTCGGGTAGCCAAAATCCGATTCATTTGTACAAAACAACGTTCTGCGGAGGGGTATTCTGGGTGACCTGCGCGAACAAAAAATAGACTGTCTCCGTAAGTTGAAAGAAGCAGTAACAGATATGCATGGGAGGTTGCTGATATCAACGTTGTGGAATCAAAAGACCTCCCAAGGGAGATGTAGGGTCCTGGGTCCACATTCACTTATGCAACATTGATACATGTGGCCTGAGTTGTCTACTTTTCACATAGCAACCATAAACAAGACAATGAATGAAACAATGAAATGACAGTATATGAGCATTTAATAGGGAAGGCTATTTTTAATAAGAACGAATGTGTTGCTTCTGTAGTGTGAGTGGATATGTTATTCTGATTTTGTGGCTCGATAGTGCCAAAAGAAAAAATAATAAAGGAGGACAGTGTTGCTGCGTATTTAAGACATTTAAGGGTCAATGGACGTGCCAAAATGTGGGCTCTAGTTCAGGAACCGATGTAAAATAAGAGTAAGCCAAGATTAAGTAGATTCACTATAGGGCAAGTTTACGTTACGTCATATCTGACAGTCGCCCTGAGATAAACAAGCGTTTTCTGCACAACACGTGGTTCTTGATAGTTATTTGATTTTTGAAGTTATACTTCTAATGCGACTTCCAACAAGGTTGCGTTAAACGTTAAAGAGAGAAAGAAAGATACAAAAAGGTAGAAAGTCTGGAGAGAGAAAGAGAGTGAGTCCCTTCGGTATTCGATAACAGATGGCAGTGTAAGTACTCTTTTTAAAAAGTAATTTATTAAGAGATTGTAATTTTGAAATTTCCTTCACATGACCAAAATCTTCGGCATTTATCAACAAATGATAGTGTAAGTATACTTTTTTCCTTAAATAAAGTAACTTTTAAAATGTAATTCAGAAAAACTTCCTTTTTTGGAATTTTCTTCATATGACCAAAACCTTCGGCATTCAATGACAGATGGCAGTGTATTCTTTTTTAAAAGTAATTTATTCAGAAGCTGCAGTTTTGAAATTTCCTTCACATGACCAAAATCTTCGGCATTCATCAAAAAAGATAATGTAAGTAAACTTTTTTTCTTAAATAAGGTAACTTTTAAAATTTAATTCACTAAAAAATTCCTTTTTTGGAATTTTCTTTGTACGACCAAAACCTTCGGCTTTCGATAACATATGGCAGTGATACTTCTAATGCGACTTCCAACAAGGTTGCGTTAAACGTTAAAGAGAGAAAGAAAGATACACAAAGGTAGAAAGTAGGAGAGAGAAAGAGAGTGAGTCGGTAGATCCCAAGCACATGCGCGTGGTATTTTTGTTATGAAGCGAAGTAAACAGTGTGAGCGTCGTGAAATTAGCTGAAATACGTACTTGTTCTATTTTAATTTATAATATTTTCATTATTTCATTTACTTGTTTTTTAGTTTGATTTGATACACATATAATTTACTTTGGTTATCATAATCCCATTGGAAATGTTGTAGATTTGGATATTTCTCCACTCGAAAATGATAATTAAAAGATGCGATCAATTGTGAATTGTAAGCAATGTTAATAAAGTTTGCCTTAAAGAAACAATATATGATTTCACTAAAAATCAATTTCTTTCCTATTTTCATTTCCACATTACGAAGTATAACTTCTTCCGCGCGGAGGGACTGCACGCACTAATTTTTTTATTTAGTGCTCTTTTCAACGTTTTAATTGCATAGGTATTTTAAAAGTTATTTATGACTTCCTTGTCTACCTTGTTCAGTAAACTATTTGCAAGGAGGTAACCTTCTGTCAACCTACATTTGAATTGGTGTTCTTTATCTAGTCAGTTCCGGATTTCCTCTCTTAAGCAATCCTTTGTGATTCCACAGTATGGTTCCGGGACTTATGAAGTCTCCTTTAGAACCTTTTTTAGCTGGCCCGCCAATTCATTACCTGCAATCCCTTCATGTCTCGGCACCCATACTAGAGACACTGTGCTATTGTCACTTGCCACCCTATATTTGGTGATTCTTAACATATCTTTACCAGCAAAGCGGCAATCGTACGAATATCGACCAAGGCTAAAGAACATTCTCTTTTTATGTCTCCAGGATTACTTAGGTGCATCACCTGTTCCCTAAGTGTTATGATGATATTCACTCACTCAGTGAATATGTCCTCCTGTGTCATGCCATCCAAATTCATGTGAAATATGAGTTCATCTAGTATTGAATTTACTGTTTGGACCCTTACTTTGTGGAATCTGCTCATATTACTTTTTTAAATGAAACTAAGTGTTTCTAATTAATTCCACTATTTAATGAAAAAATTATTAAAAATCTAAGATATTGATAATTATTTCGATATTAAATTGACATATCATCGTCATCTAGTATTGTTACAGTTGTATCAGTGTGTCCTTCTCGAATATTGTTCGGAGACTAAATGCCTCCCGATTTCAGCCTAAGAAATACCATCATCGCCTCCGCCCTTACAAAATGTTCCAAAGGAGGAAGACCAATAAGGGCTACCATTGATGTCGTCCCCGTGCTGCTCATTGCCCCGGTAGTACCAAGGAGTGCTTGTCTTTGGATTCCAGTTAATATATTCACTACTGAAGACACTTCTGTCCTCTTTCACCAAACTATATCGTTCCACAGGAGATCGTTGGCCTTATCACAGTTGTGTAAACCTAGTGAACCACATCGGGTCGTATTCCCCAGGTTTTGCTCATAACTCCTCTTCTTCAGAGAAAAGCTTATCAGCTCTGTTAGTAATTTTTCCCAGGTGTGTCCTCCACATTTCGTTTGGATTCAAGGGTCACTCTCAGATATTTAACTTCTTTGGATATTTCTAATTTTTACAGTTTTACAGTTTTCTAAATTTCGGGAGAACTCTTCAATTTGTAAAACCAGCTTGTTTTTTTTTATTAACTGAAAGGTTCTTTTTGAGACACCAGGCCTCCACAATTCATAGTGCTTCTTGTAGCAAATTCATAATTTCCTCTGGGAATCACCATATGCCTTGATCATTTAACCTGCAGATCAATTAATCCACTATAGGATTCTACAAAAGTGGTGAAAGTCTACCTTGAGGACATCCCTTAGTTGTCCTAACGGTGTACAACATCCACTGCTGGACCTGGATAAGATTATCCACAGACTGCCAGCCGTCGCTGAAGGCTTTTATGAACCTAAAAATGACATGAAAACTGGTATGAGAATGACTAGAAGAGCTCGGTGTCATCTCAGAACTCAACAAAATAACTTGCTGCGGTTTCCAGATCAATGTGGCATCCAGGGAAAGAAAAAAACTGACTAACTAGCCATCAACTCCATATTGGTCCAAAACCTGCACTCGAGACTACTAAATCTGACATCCGAGGCAATCCGAGAATGTATACGAGACTGGGTCAAACGAAAACAAAAAGAGAGAATGAATGAAGCCCCTCTCATATGCACCACGGGAAAACATTCATTAAAGAACTGGCGGATCACAAAACTGAGGAACTACTCAAGATGAGCAGCAATCAAATCAGAACAATAACTGATCTTCTCAGTGGTCAAAGTCCAATGAGAGGAAACCTGTACAAAATGGGGCTGTACGCTGAACAACGGATAACTTTCCAGCAGACAACGGCCAAACATGTACCTACTGTCAGAATGCGAGGAATTAGACCTCAAGACAGGCAGTATTCGGAATAGCCTACGTTAACTTTCTAACTTTCGAAGACAGTCGGTGAAGGACCTGCCAGCGATATGATCCAGCATATGAGCAAAAAAGGCTATATAGTTATTCTTAATTTACCTGTTATTATTACTTGATTAGCGTTTTTTTAAGATTTGATATTTTTGTCAAATGTATTTGTACTTTTGTCATATCTACTCCGCCTGCGATTGCCGGATCGCACCTTTCATTTTTATATGTCACATTGACATATGTCAATCCAGTCAGCTGTCAGTCAATATCAGTAATCAGCTGTCCAAATAATTTAAAATGGGAAAATTTAAATATAACATAATTTTGTAAAAATGTATCAAATTTAATCAGTCCGTTTTCATAATGGGAGGACTTTGGATATTTTTTATTGTACTTTGTATTTTATTTTTCACTTTATCATGGTAAATACTTTCTATATTTCACAATTTCTGTATTCTAATACTATTACTTGTTACTTATTGTAGGATATTACCAATGATTATTTCCTGGCATTTCGAAAATAAATATGAAGTATCATTGAAAATAGGTAGAATTGGTTTACCTTACTTGAAACTTTGTGATATTCACTTAACAAAAAATGGATTTACAATTGTAAGATAATTATTATTTCCTGCAGCAACAATACTATTAATAATTTATTTACAGCATATAGATGAAATTGGAATAAAAAGCAGTTTTTTGAATTCAGATTTAACAAAACTAATTACCTTAGTAGTGAAAGATGTAAGAATTAACAAAGACTTGAGTTCAAAAATTGTTGACACATCAGTGTCTTCAGAAAACATAATAGATTTTAGGGAAAAACAAGTACCACATTTTATAAATAGTTTTGCACAAGTAAGTTTAATAAATAAAATAAACAATATCTTCAAAGGTTTTAATGTTATTGCTCATATTTTTCAAGTTTATGGCGGTTCATGTTTACAACATATCTGCAATATTACTTCGTTCTGAAACACCTGGCTGTCTTGTACATGCTACAGCTAGCGAATTACACTTGGATGGTAGTATTTTAAAAAATGCCAAGTCCTTACTGGTTACATTAAATCTTACTGAAGCTGAAATAAAAGTACTAAGACATGCTGAACAGCAAGTGAAAGAAGCTAGATTAGCAGAGTTTAGTTTTGGTATATCTTTGGAGACAATTTTACTCGCTCAAGGACCATTCTCAGTTGAGGTAAAAATTAATATACATTTAAGGCTTTCAAGACAGGAAGTTCTAAAACTCAAACATTACTTTATAGGGACTGTCTATTTGTCCGGGCACTCGGACGAATAGTAAATTGCGCTATATATCCGGGCGTAAAGATACGCCCAGAAAAACAGTGTGGGAGGCTATTAATCCGTGCATTCTTAAAAAAATAGAGTTAGTTTATAATGTAATGTTTTTCGTTATTTATTTAAACAGTTTTTAGTTATTTATTTAAACAGTTTTTAGTTGTTTTGGGATAAATTATACACACTATGGCTAATTACTATCTATTTATTTAAAGAAACACACACTCTGTATTAAACTTAATTTATATACACACTATACTCAACGTCTACTAATTTATTTACACTCGGTATATTAGTTCTAATTTATTTTCACCACTTGGATATTACTCTATTTATCTGCACTATTTAATTCACTAATTCTATCCAGTTTATGTGATACCTATGTGAGAATTTATCTTTGTTTTTTAGCTTAAGAGTTACTATTTTTGTATTTTAGTTTTAAAATAAAATGTTGGTTTTTTAATTAGTATGAATTTTCTCCTTCAGTATAGTTTTACCATTTAGAGAGATCATATTATTGCTTTAAAGAACTTACGTATACTTAATGTAACATGTTTACAGGCATCTGGTATCCAGCACAATCTGCTATTTCTTCGGGGACTACCGAGTTGTACCAAGACTACCTGAGTTAATCCATTTCCGCCTTTATTGGGGATTATTCTATGCCCCACTATTTAGAATTTCTGTCTTGATTAAAACAGATCATTGATTAATTTATCGAGAAGGGCAAGGAAAATCATTGATGAAGCCATTTTTTTAACTCTGTACAGTTTCTACAATGATTTTCCTTGCCCTTTCCCCCAGGAAATCCAGTGGTACAACTCGACGGAAGGATTATACCTACCTGATATCTTGTGGTACAACTCGGCGATCCCGATTTCTTCTATAGGGAGGTAAACTTTTCCCTTCTCATATTATATTGTAGTCTCTTTTAGAACACTTTTGCAATCACTTTAGAACATAATATTGCATTGTGTGTTAAGAAGAGTAGGTAAACTTATTTACTAAATGAATCATTTACAATTTTTTTACATTTTTAGGCAGTATTCACATTTTATTTTGCACATTACGGAACTATACTTGATAATACAACATTATTATTTTTTTAAGAATGCACGGATTAATAGCCTCCCACACTGTTCGTCCGGGCGTATATTTACGCCCGGATGTATAGCGCAATTTACTATTCGTCCGAGTGCCCGGACGAATAGACAGTCCCTACTTTATATTAAATATTTTAATTTTAGAAATTACATATCAAAATGTCTCAAAGTAGTGCAGTGATCAATGGAGCATTCTACACAATTGCCCGAAATCCTAATAATGATAACAAAGCTTCCACAGTGTATGATAATTATTGTAAAGATGATGATATTTTTCAAAGGCTATGCCCTATAATACCCAAGGTAAGGAAAACCAATAATAGTAAAGTTAATTTTTAATATATAGTGTGATCAACTTATACTCTGGACCTACAGTTTGATACATTTGTTGTCTTGAGAGATACATTTGTATTAAAAAAAGGATACAAGAATTAGAAAGAGATGTACCATCATCCTGAGCATCATCTTATCTGCATGAAACCAACAGGTATTTTTAGAGGTGAAAGGTGAAGGTTATTAAATGTCATAGGTTGTCAAAATAAAGCTTACACTTATGAGCTGCATGTTTGACAACCTAAATATATTTTATAACCAATATAATTCCAATAATTCCAGCCAGCTTTACACAAATAAGATTATGTTAATGTCTCCTTCTAATACTAGTATTTTTTTTGGTCATTGTGCAGAACAGTGGCTTCTCGATTTTGACAAAAAACTTTATACCTCCATATTCTTTACAATGCCAACATTAATAGGTACTATTTTTTGTTGTTGCTGACCTTCAAATTTTATACAACGGGCATTAGAAGTTTACTTAGAAATTCAAATGTTGTGCCATTTTCAATCAATTTTGTGCCCTACGATGTTCAGACCACAGATCACCTGGTTCGGACAACAACTGAAGATCATCTTATATCTACCATAATTTGTCTTTAGACGGTGTTGCCATATTTATAATTAGAAATTATGTTTGTTAATATTTTACTGATACTTTCGAAGCGACTAATAGATTGGTAGAAGGAGTTTTTATTTTTTCATAAAATGCTCTATTTATTAAATTTTATAAACTATTTATAGAGAATTTACGCGGCCAATTTTCAACACTGTATACCTTCTCCAATAATTTTCCTTGCCCCACTCGATAAATTAACCAACGATCTGTTTTAAAATCTCATATTATAATTGGGATGTTGTCACATTTTCGGGATTATCTTATTTCTAATACGTATTTTGTGGTTACGCTACTAATTTTTTATTATTTTATTGAAAAATATTATAATTTAATACCACATAACAAGGTGAGTTTCTGTGCGCTGAGAAAATCCATTCTACAGTCATTTTAAACAGTTTTCTGCAAAAATTGAGTCAAAATGCGAGATACACTTTGGTTTGTGTCAGTTGGTCGGGAAGCGATGTGTATTAAATTTTTAAACATATAACTTACATTTTTCGTAGTATAGCTTTTGCATCCTTTTTTAAAATTTCATTGGATTAGTGGATTATTCAGAAATCTGGCAACACTGTAAATATAAATTTTTTGGCTGGAACTATTATTTGGAAATCTATGATATTGGGCTTTTTAAGACTAAATTTTTTTTACCTCACCCAGCCCCCCTATTCACTCCCTATCCCGTCAAATACGCCTTTACGACAAATTTAACTTTAAACGCATTAATTATAAAAGCAATTCCTATAGATTGTCACATAAATTCAAAATCGAGAAGCCAGAGATCTGCACAATTTACCCCCCTTTTTTAACACAATTGTACAAAAAAAAGTTTTAAGTTATAGACAGTCAAGCTTCACATGTCAAAATTATTTTCCAATATACAGGGTGTTTCATATGGTTACAGCATATCAAAGTTATGCTTTTTGTAATGGAACACTGTATATATTATATTGAATTTCAATTTGGTTCATTCTCCCCATTCTGGCCATATAGAGCTGTATTATATTCCAAGGGTTAATCTTTTTAAATCTAGTTTTGTTGTAACTCATCTCATTTTTGATAGCTTTCATTTTGTATATAGGATGATCCAAAACCCATATTCATGAATTTCTCACTAGTTTTGAATGGAACATCGTGTGTTTTATAACATCTTAAAAAATCACTTACAAAGTACTTTGCTGTTGAACATTTCTTCTACCCAAATGTTGCAGTTAGTGAGTTATTTCGATTTTTAAGAATAAAAACATTTTCGGCAAATACTGCAAGCTTCTTTTCTGAAGATATCTAGTTTGCTTCAAATGACAGCTTAAGAATACTTCATGATAGTTGTGTTTGACAGAAGGTGGTAGTATTGGTGTCTGGGTGTGTTAATTATTCGTATGGGGAATTAGTCAATATGAACTGGATGGAAATAGCTTGCTAGCAGTGAAATATTGGCAGTGGCAATTAAATGAAAAAAGAAATTTTGTACAGGTAGAATACTGTAGAATATGAAAAAATTGCAACAAAAGTAATTGACCCTTGATACCTGCTCTTCGCACATATAAAGTGCATACAAAGGACTTGTTTTCTACGAAGTCTCAACGCTATAACTTGAAAAACGACGAAGATACGAATATTTGAAAAATGACTAATTTTCTGGTTTTTCCTAATTTTCTTCGCTCCTAATTACCCAATCATTTCGCTGAAAAATGCGTTGTATTCGTATTTTTATTATCTACAATTCGTCTTTTGACACCATTATGATTACTTAATAAGCTTTCGTGTTATTAACAAAAAACTAAAAAAAGAACAGAAAGTATTTATAACAATTTCGTGACAACCTTTTCGAGTCGAAAATATATCAGGTTCATACAATGTAATCTCTACTAGGATTTTGGTCAAAAACTCACTATTTTGATGCTCTATTGCTCGGACCATACCTACATGAGAGATCCAATAAATCACAATTCGTTAATTCATGGTGACAATTTGATGATCAATTTCCAGAACAGTGGATAGATAAGATACTATATATATGGGCTTATGTGCTTCTAAGAGCCCCTCCACTACGACCTTTGCAGATCTATTGTGTATGCCCTCTTGGTGGATAGATAGAAGAGGACCAATAGGGAATTTTTTGTATTTAATATCATAAGTGGTGTCTAAAAATCCTAATCATCAAGGCTTTTTTTAAAATCAATATTAACTTGGAAAACATAGCGCGCCAAAGCGAGTGACGTAGAAGAGTAGTAGATAGCCCAGCTGTGAACCAGTGCCGATTCGAGGGATTTTCGGGGTTTCTTAGGGAGTTTTTAAACTGTATTATAAAATTATAGGCATTTTTATCTATCACCAATGATTTCATTTACATCAAAATAATAAATCGTGTCTCAATTATCCTATGCCACAAAAGCTATTGAAACTACATACATATTTTAAATTTTGTATATTTATGAAAAGTTTCTTTAAATATTCAATTCTTTTTTTACTAAGGCGTAATATACTTATATATTATGAAGCTGTAACATTAGTCGAAACTGGAGGGATTATATGAACAAATTTGGTATTTTTTAGATCTGTATGAGGGATAGTCTCTTGTACTAAGGTGGCAACACTGCACGAAGAGATCGTATTCCAAATATATTTCGGTTCATTTACGTTCTTAAAATTTGTGATCTGCTAATGTTAGTTCTTTGTGACATTTTGTATCTTCCGTCATGTTGAAAATATTATGGACACAAACAAAAAACACGTGGAAACACTCGAGTAAACAACACAGTAAACAAAGCAATAATGGCTGTTTTAATGGTATACATGGACGCTCGCGCAGTATTGAAATATACTCTTCTACGTCGCAACCAATAGCAATGCGTTTACAAAAGCTTAAAATAATTTGAATTTTTCGGCATTTCGTTATAGTGGATGTTTGTGACAGAAAAATAGTTATTTTTGTAACTAGTGGGCGAAATGCTACTTTGGTGGTCGAGAATTGAACGAGGCGAAGCCGAGTTGAAAAATTATTCGAGACCACCAAAGTAGTTCGCGCACGAGATGCAAACAATATTTTTTCTACAAACGTCAAAATCTATCTTTTAAAAATATTATAAATAGGTAAAATGCCTAATTTATTATAGAAAGTAGTGTTGAGCGGGCTTAAAATGTATTTCCTAATCAAATTTTCACTGTTACTATGGATTAATGTTAATATTGTAAATAATAACTATTGTAAAATTCTATCATTATTTTAAAAGTATTTAATTGTTATTCATTTAAAAATAAATAATAATTTGGAGTTTTGCTTCATTTTTTCAAAGATTGAAATACAAAAGTCTTATTAATTTACATGCAGTGTGCGAAATACTTCGCACCCTAGTGCGAGAAGTATTTCCCGCACGGTGTCATGGTAACGTAAGAATCCGAAAAAAAATGTCACTTCGCATATTGTTGTCAATGCGCAAACCTTGTCATTTTTTGACGTTTGTAGGAAAAAAATACTTTTTTTCATGCCAGTCGTTTTCATGCAATGTATTCTTATGATTTATAGCACATTTTTGATAATTAAAATTTTAGTCTAGTTCCGCATTCTGTGTCCAGCTAGATCGCCAGATTTTACAAAAGTTAACTTTCTTGTGAGGAGGTATGTGAAAAATGAGGAGTATAAAACTCCTGTCAGCTCAAAATAACACAAAAATTAAATTTTTGAGCTCGGAGAGACAAAATCGCATGCGTTTGAAAATTGAATTTAGCGGGAAGTTGCAGGGATGGCCTTTAGGGTCAACCGTTTTCCAGATTTTTTTGTAAAAATTGTTGGTTTTTTTATGTTAAGTTCAACTTATTTTATATTTTATTTTACATGTATAAGCTATTTTGTCTTTATTTTTATAAAATATTGGGTGTTACTCGTTAATAAATAAATAAACTTTTATATGCTGCAACTGGATAAAACACCCTACATATTAGAAAATAATTTTTGAATGTGAAGATTAACTTATTTGTTTCTCTCAAGGCAAAAGAGGTATCAAACTCCAGTGTATAAGTTGATCACTTTGTATATAGTTGATTGAAAATTTCAAGACACAAAAATTATGCAAGTTGAAAGATATACCCTCTGGTGGTATACAAACCTATTAATAATTACCAATTTTTTGTTTCAGAATTGTTCTCTTTACATTGATGACACTTCATTAACTGGTGTGAAATATAATGGGCAAATAGAATATAATTCTTCTCTTAAATCTTTAGCATTAAATTACCGTTCCGTATTTTCAGAGGATAAGAACGGTTTAAATGATAATTCTTCTATGCTTTTTAACTTCTACTTGGTAGATTTGTTACTTATCAACAGTAGAGAAAAAATTTTGGAATTGAAACAGCTTAACATTGATGCAAAGGTAAGTTATTAGCAAAGCTAGGGTCTGAATCTGCCTTCACTGGTCCTGAACCAGCATTTGGAATATCAAAAACTGCAGCACATGGTTGTACATCTTGGTGGATACAAACAAAACATCAGATGTACTAGAGCTACGCGTCAAAGCAGGAACACAGCAAACTCCTAGTCAAGAAACCCTCTGAATCGCTGACTAATGAAATATAAAACCTTAGTAGGGGTCAGATAAAGAGAGTGATGGGATTACTCACTGGTCACTGTACCCTAAGGAAACACATGCATACACTTGGCATATACAGAGCGCAGCTAAATTATGGAACAAATTCATTATTTTGCAAACAATTTATTTTAGATAAAAATGCCGATTTTTTATATAATGTGCGAAAATGATGACGTCACCAGTTTGGACTCGGTGACGTAATCGTTGATTTTTTTAAATTGAAATGTGGTTCTTGTAATACCT
Organism: Lochmaea crataegi; assembly: GCA_947563755.1. NCBI lineage: Eukaryota > Metazoa > Arthropoda > Insecta > Coleoptera > Chrysomelidae > Lochmaea > Lochmaea crataegi. The sequence continues at coordinate 25,878,086 of OX387434.1, forward strand.
CATTTGAAAGGTCTTTTAATAATGTATTCAGCAGTATCATACTTAACTGACTAATACTTATAAATGGAATATAAAAAGTAATTTGATATCAGAGAATAATTTTACAATAAACGAACTGCAATATTAAATTAATTAATACATAATAGTTTTCAGCAAAATTAAATACTCAAAATGCCATCCACCGGTCTTTTGACAATAAGCAAATTGACGAACACATTCTTCTTGTACATTAACTTCCAGAGTAATTCTATTAACTTCGTCTCTAATTCGGTCTTGCAACTCCTGTAGATTTTGCGGTTTATCTACATAAACCTTTGATTTTAAATAACCACATAGAAAAAATCTAGAGGTGTGAGATCTGGAGATCTTGGGGGCCACTCTATTGGTCCTCGTCTAACAATCCACCTCCCAGGAAAACACTGGTTTAAAAACTCGCGAACATCACGTGCATGATGCGGGGGTGCACCAGATACTATCATGTGGTAAGTTACGATTGTTGGCGTTTGGAAACATATTGGGGAGGACTGGTATAACTTCTGTTCGCAGAAATTGCAGCTAACGTTCCCCTGTAAGATTTTTTTCTAAAAAATAAGGACCAATAATTGTGTCTTTAATTATTCCCGCCCAGAAATTCAATTTCTGATGGTGTTGAGTATCCAGTGAGGATTATCCTTACTCTAGTATCTGCAATTTTGACGATTGACTGAACCATTTAGGCAAAATGTAGCCTCATCAGAAAACATAATTTGTTTAATAAAACGTGGATAGCGGTTACATAAATCCTGCAAAATATCACAAAACTGCATATGGCGATCGGGATCATCATCGTTTTCTTTTCACTTTTTGTCTTTCAGAATACGTAATACCGACCGTTGAGATATGCCTGTGCCAGCTGCAATTTGGCATGAAGTATTATGAGGATTATCTTCAACACTTAATACAACATCAAGTTTCACGTTTTCTGATACCTGGACCAGATTCTCTAAACTTTTTCTTAATTTTACTGACTGTTGATCGGTTGATAGGTCATTTCAATTTAAAAAAATTAACAATTACGTCACCATGTTCGCATATTTTTTGAAAAATCGGCATTTAAAATTAAAAATCGACCTATTTCAGGATTTTTCTAAAAAGTAATTTGTTTGCAAAAAAACGAATTTGTTCCATAATTTAGCCGCGCTCTGTATAGGGATGGACCTATCTGTCGGATGTGCATGGAAGAGGAAGAAACAGTCTCACACATTATATCTGTCTCATTGGAGATATAGACTGGATCGCCCAAGGGAGGATTTCTCCAAGTTGGACCTAGTGAAAAGACTGTTGAGCCATTTTGAGGCACCCTTGTGCACAAAAATCTATTGCTAATAGTCCCGCTTTCAATATTATTGGAGTGTTTTCCTGGATTGTTGATATCCTAGTATTAGGACCTGTAACCCCTATCTCTAAGGCCGCGTTGGGGAATGATCTCATTTCACCCGTGATTCCCATGCAGGCAAGTCGCTGCACTGTTTGCAACTCTGTTCTGCCCTCTGTTGCGTTGTTTTGTTCCAACAAACCAGCGCAGCATAGATAATAATTGGTCTGACAACCGTTAGATATGACTAGTAGATCATTTTCGATTTCAGACCCCACGTTTTCTCAAAAAGCCTGCGACATGTCCAGAGATCCCTTGTTTCTTTTGAAGTAATATATGCGAGATGTGCATTCCACGTAAGACTTCTATCAAGGCTGACTCCAAGGTACCTAACCTCTTCTGAGAAAGAGGGGGTTATTCCAGACATGTTTGGAGGCTGTATTTTTAATTTCCTCCTGTTAGTGAGTGAAAGCCCTCCCTTCGAACACCAAGTGGTTAGAAGATTTAAGACTCGTTGCATGCGATCGGCCCAAAGCCCAAAATTCTTCTTTTTTGAGCTTCGATAAGAGGTGATAAAACTTTTCTAGACCTTCCTTCAAAAAAAGCTAATAGGACCCGCTCTGTAAAGCTATGAATATTGTTCTGGTTCCGCCATTTCATAAAAGTCTCATATTCTTTTATATAATCTTCTTTAGATCTCTCCGGTAGCAAATTTAATGTGGCCACATTTGCCTTTTCTATGATTTCTTCGGGAGTACATTTATTGCAAACTCGGAATCTTCACTATCCATAATAATAATAATAATAATAGGAACAACTACTAAATTATGTAAAACAATTCGAATTATTGATAAAAACTAACGTCAAGTCAGTTACAGTTCATATGCTGTCAAAGTCAAAGGTGAGGTAAAGGTGTTGACGAATTGCACTAATCAACTGTATTGGCTTAAGGAAAGCGTGAAATAAAGTTAACGTTATGGCACTTTTTTGAACGCTTTTTCACTTTTTCTCATTCTCACCATAAACAGTCGTTTTAAGCGCTACAAACTGGTGAAATACAAGGTAATTTAAAGATAGGGCGTATAAAAAATATACAGTGCCCTCTAATAAAATAATTAAAATTGTGTCAATGATTAATTAGCCTTGCTACGATTTGAATAGTCAACCATATTCTATTAGAGTCGCCATAAAATATGTTATATATAGATTATTACAGTTTCTTGTCGTATTTAGTAAAACGAGTTACCAATAGATATCGAATAATAGTTTTATACTATTAACGCCTTACAAAGTTTTGAAAATATTTTCAAAAACGTGACCGTTCACTTAGAAGTAACAACTACTTCTCGGGCTATATGCCCCGACAGACATTGAATTACACTTCTAAGTTGAACGGGGTTGGTATGTCTGCAAGATATAACCAACCATTCTGGTTTGTAATGAAAAGGGACAAAGTCACTTGTAGACCGGTTTCGGCGTATTTGCGCTTCATCAGTACAAGGTAGATATTCTCCGCCTGAGAGCTCCGTGAGCTTAATTCCATACTAAATACGATGCTGAAATCACAATCAATACATATACTCCAGTAAAGGAAATGTTAAAAGCTGTGATAACAGCGACATCTTCACCTTCAACCCCAAACCAAAATTCTAATTGACACAAACGCCTGTACTGTCATGAAGATGTCCCTGTTATCACAACTTTAACATTTCCTTTACTGGAGTATATGTATTGATTGTGAAAACTTTGTAAGGCGTTAATACCTAGTATAAAACTATTATTCAATATCTATGTTATATAATTTTTTAAGAAAAATAATGAGATTAAACAACTATATCAGTGTACCTGTTTTCACCTGGTTGACAGGTATTGTTGTAATGAAACAGGTAGTCAACCATGCTGTGGTATTTTCTTTTTTTTTCTTTTCTATAGGGCAAGTCCACTTGACGTCATGTGACAGTCGCCCTGATGAATCTGATGATAAACAAGCGTTCTTTGCACAACACGTGGTTCTTAATAATTATTTTGATCGTGTTTGAGATCATTTAATTTTGATTTGGTGCTTTCTTTGACATTGTTTTAACTTCTTAGGCATTTTAAAAGCTATATCTGACTGTTTATAATAAAAAGGATCATTAAATTAATAGAAAACAACCAAATTACAAATCTAAAATCTATCTAAATAATTGCTTATCCGCAGGGCGACTGTCATTAGTGTCAACTTGTCAGTTGGTGGACATGCCCTATTGAGCCAAAAAAGTGATTGTATCTGGAGAATAATTGAATTAAATACTTTCCAAATAAAAATAGCCTTGCCGCAGACTTTATTCATCTATAAATTTAATTGTAAAAAAAATATTTCATTAGGTAAAAGGGGTGAGAGTGTTCTTATTAAGCCGGATCTTGGAATATTCTATATTATTGAGACTATTATATTGTGTCATATTGTAATTATCGTATTTTTTTGTTTAAGTTGAAACATTATATATTGAACATTTATCTCCAACAAAACAGCTTGCTACTTACGTATGATCACAATATAATTCACAAATGGGTCTGTACTAATTTTCCAAAAAGTAATTCCAAGCTTCAACCTCTCAAACTTCATCAAACTGATAATAAGGATATAGAAAAAAAGGATATGAGAATATCTATGAAAAAGAGCACATTTCTGGAGAAAATTGTTGAAAAACTTTGCATCCATTTTTGTGCAGAACTTTGTCAAGTTTTGGCTATTGTTAGAATAAGGAATCAAAATTCATCCATTGGTTTTAACAAAGTTAGGTTATTACTAGACCAGTCGCAAGAAACAAGAGGTAAGTTTGTTTTTAGGTTGATAAATTTGACCTAGTACAGAGTAGTCTTCATATACAAGGTGAGTCATAAGGAACTGTACATACTCCTATTGCACTCATTGTTTATTAATATACAAGGGGAAATGTGAATTTTGACTGAAATTTCTTTTGGTCATAACTTTTGAACGGTAGATTTGAATCGACGAGTTCTATAAAGGCAAATGTTGCCAACATAACGAACAAAAAAAATACTGAAAAAGGTTAGTTGCATAAGGAAGCGGGTTTTCCGATCAATTTTTGGTTTTTCTTATATATTTTGGGTTCCTTTACCATCCATGATATACCCGAAAAGTTTGGAGGTATTTTTAGTTTTGGGTATTTTACATCTTACAGTTGAAGAAAAACTAATGTTGGCTGTCAACACATATACGTATCATTAAGATATTAGGCATTATTCAGCATCCTTTGTTTGGCTTTGTTTATGTTTCTGGTATTTGTATATTACTGATTTTTATTCTTCTACCTTTATCTGTTTGTGATTTATGTGACTCTGATCTGCTTTTATTGTTGCAAATACCATCGCGTTATTCTATTCTGATTTGTATCTTCGTTGTGATTATACAAATTGCGATATGAAGCGTTGTGCATATCAAAGTTGTGAAAATAATACAAGAAGTAAATGCTGAATTGACTCAATCGCATGTACAAGAACTTGCTAGTGTTTTAGACAATCAAATATCTGTTGTCAATAATCAATTTTCTGAGAGTTTTCCATTTCCAATTACACCCACTACGAATATTTTGGAACACAGTTATAGCTCTACCAATTTTGTAATGCAACCACAAGCTGAACAGAAAAAAAGATTGCCAAAAATGAAACAAAAGATAGTACGAGTATATTCCAATCTTCACCGTGGACAGAAATACTTGTACAAGTAAAACTATTTTTCATACAAAAACCTAAAAAGGAAAATTACCACGTTTAAATACTTTACTGGACTTAACCTTAACCTTTACTGGACATTTTATCATTATTAGATGAAAATGTTATGATAGACTTAAAATACCAATTTAAATATATAACGCAGCTTAGAATTAGGACGAATTTTTATTCAAAATTTACTAATAAAGACAAGTTATGTTTGGTGCTAGTAAGATTGAGACGAGCATACACTTTACAAGAATTAACATTTTTTTGTAATACAAATAAACCATACCTATCAGTGATATTTTTTACATGGGTTCAATTTATGTTCCACCAAATCATTGGACTAGGAGGTGATTTATTTTTGGTAGCTAGAAATATACAGAACATTCCTTATTGTTTCAAAAATTTTGGGGATATAATTCTCGGGGTTATGGATGCCACTGAGATATAACAAATGGCAAGAAACTTTAGGCAGCAAGGAAATACTTACTCCAGTTACAAACAATAATACGATTAAATTTCTAGTTATAACTGCAGTTAGTGGTGCCATATATGCTGTAGTGAAGGATTTGAAGGCTCCATTTCTAACAGTGAACTGTTTGTACAGTGTGATCTGAAGAACTTTTTGCAAGATGAATTAAAGTATTCACACCACCATTTCTTTTGAAAAGGGATAAACTGACAGCAGAAGAACTTCTGACAAAAAAAATGCCAAATCCAGAATTCATGTTTAACAAGCCATTCGTAGGATTAAATTGTACAAAATACTAAGTAAACGTTATATTATTACTATGTTACCAATATTATCAAATATTTTCAGTATTGTGTGCTTTCTTGTAAATTTTGAAAAACCTTTGGTTAAATAAAATTCTGTATTTGAAAAATTGTTTGATACCATATTTTGTAGATTGAATTAATATCTATAAACTTTTTGGATATTTACCAAATTGGTGAATTATTTTATACAAATCGAATAATTGAAGGTGTAATTAAAATATATTGCTTCTGCTTTATTTTATATAGCTACCTAGTTAAATCATGAATAGAAAAGATGAAAACCTTACTCTATAAATACATATAAAAAATTGAATTTACTGTTTGGACCCTTACTTTGTGGAATCTACTCATATTACTTTTTCAGATGAAACTAACTGTTTCTAATTAATTCCACTATTTAATGAAAAAATTTGTCAATATCGATATAATTATCAATAATATTTTAGAATTTTCATTAAATATTGGAATTAATTAGAAACAGTTAGTTTCATTTAAAAAAGTAACATAAAAAAGTCTAGAAACACAAACAAAGAATGATGAAAAATGCCTAATCCTAATACCTTAATGATACATATATGTGTTGACAGCTGACATTAGTTTTTCGTCAACTGTAAGATGTAAAAGACCCCAAACTAAAAAGACCTCCAAACTTTTTGGGTACAACTCCAAACTTTTCGGGTACATCTCCAAACTTTTCGGGTACATCATGGGTGGTAAAGGGACTCAAAGTATATAAGAAAAACAAAAAGTTGAGCAAAATGAACCTTAGATTCAGAACGTTCTTAGTTTTCCTGCAAAAATTTAATTGCCTGCAGTGTTGTGCGAAAGGACTAAACACAATAACGCACCTCATGCTGCTTTCGAACATTTGCTGATTCATTCATTTATTCATATATTTGGGTTGTGCTCATCAGCCCAGGCACTTGAACCGAATCTTTCTACCATTTCCCATGTTATCTACTTCCATTCAAGAAGCTACGTGTCTTCTATAAAGGCCACTAGTTTGACTGGAGGGATTTTCAGTAGTTGTGATGGTTGTATTAATTCCTCTCCAAAGTGCTTCCGTCTGAGTTCTTGTAAGTTCTCGCAGAAGCAGAGTATGTGAGTAGGTGTTTCATCATCAAGTTCACATTTTCTGCACTAAGGTTCACTAACTTTGCCCATTTTGTACAGATGTTTCCTCAAGGTGCAGTGTCCATTCACCAGGTCGGTAACTCTTTTCAAATGTCTCTTACCCAGTTTCAGTATCCTGTTTGAGAGTTCCTTGTCTACCTTGTTCAGTAAACTCTTTGTATGAAGGTTCCCTTGTGTCACCCTCCATTTGAATTGGTGTTTCCTATCTAGCCAGTTCCCGATTTCCCCTCTTATGCAATCTTTTGTGATTCCACAAAACGGTTCCGGTCTCCTTTAGAGCCTTCTTTAGCTAAATGGTCCGCCATTTCATTACCTGCAGTCCCCCCTGGTGCTGGCCCATATTAGAGACACTTTGTTGTCTCTTGCCAGCCTGTTGAGGGATTCTTTGCAGTTTTTCACCAGTCTAGATCTAGTTGTTGGATTACCGATAGCCTTATGCAGAGCCTGGCTGTCAGGGAATATTTTAATTTTTTGTCCGGTTTATCCTGTTCTGATGTTTTCATCAATTCAGGCTATAGCCGCAATCGTCTCTGCTTGAAACACAGTCGTATGTCGACGAAGGCTAAATAAAATTCGCTTTCTAGGTCCTTTTATGCCAGCCCCAGTGCCATGGTTTGTTTTGGAGCCATCGGTGAACCAGATGATTTCTCCAGAATTACCTGGTTCCCGAGATCGGATGATGATATTCACTCGCTCATTGAATATTTTCTCTGGTGTCATGCTATCAAAACTCATGTGAAATATGGGTTCGTCTAGTAATGTCTCAGTTGTATCAGTGTGTCATCGAACATTGTTCGGGGACCACAAGTCTCCGATTTCTGCCTAAGAATTTCCATCCTTTCCTCTGCCCTTACAAAAAGTTCTAGAGGAGGAAGTCCAATAAGGCCGTCCCCGTGCTGTTCATTGCCCCGGTAATACCAAGAAGGGCTTGTCTTTGGATTGCACTAACAACTATATTAATATATTAATTAATTAATTAATATATTAACTGCAGAGGACACTTCTGTCCTCCTCCACTAGACTATCGTTCCATAGGTGATCGTTGGCCTTATCACAGTTATGTAGAGCCAGTGAACCACCTCAGGTCGTATTCCCCAGGTTTTGCACATAACTCTTCTGAATTGCCAGAAAAGCCTAGTCGCCCTGGTAGAAATTTTTTCCAGGTGTGCCTTCCAATTCAGTTTGGAATCAAGGGTCACTCCCAGATATTTAACTTCTTTGGATATTTCTAGTTCTTCTCCGAACAACAGTACTCTACCATGCGGGAGAACTATTCTATTCGTAAAAGCAGCTAGTTTGGTTTTTTTTGGATTAACTGAAAGGTCCTCTTTAGGGCACCATTCCTCCACAATTCGCAGTGCTTCCTGTAGGACATTCATAACTACCTCTGGGAATTTCCCATTGGTGACAATCACTATGTCGTCCGTAAATCCCTGCGTCCATTTGCCTTGATCATTCAACCTACAGATCAAGTCTTCCACAACTAGGTTCCACAAAAGTGGTGAAAGTACTCCACCTTGAGTTGTCCTAACGGTGTATGTTTTATCATGCATATTTATGTGCTGATATTCTCCTATGTTCGAGCATGGATCCTATCCATTTGCATGTGGTACTGTTAATCCCTCTTTTTTTAAGGGATCGGAAAATTGATGACATCGATGACTTCCTTAAAATTCAGGCTCCTTTCGAGACCTGAGACCAAATTATGCAGGGCAGCTTCACCTGATTTCCCTGCTTGATAAGCCCATTGTAGTCTATGTAGAGGAATGCATTTGCTGATGTAAGGACTTCTTTTGGTTGCAGGAATATATGGCGAGTAACCCTGCGTCACCTCACTTAACTGCGTCTCAACGTTCGTCCCGCCGCACATTTTAAATATTTTTGTATTCCTCGTTTTTCTTGAAAATTTCCAAATTCTATCTTTTATACAGAATTATAAATATATAAGGTGAATACAAAATTGAAATTGTTGAGTGAAATGTAATATATTAAGAATGACTATAACAATTTGGATACTCAAAGTTAATAAATATTTTAGGTGCTTACTGTAAATCGTATTTTCCAAATCTCATTTTACAAGATCGTCATTGGACTGTAGAGTTTTTGGTTGAATCATTTTGGTGGTCTTTCAAAGAATGGAGTCAAAATATGAATGTTTCCAAAGTGATGCATATATGGGGTACTCCTCTGTATTTAGGTATGGGAATTGTTAAATTTACTACTGCTCAAAATCAGGAGGTAAAGATGGAATCTTTGTTGGACATTGTGCAATTGGAATGGTCCTTGGATCTAGCAGATTATGTGCTAATGGCTTTAAGGTATTGTGTTTTTTAAAATTTATATTTGAAATTGTATAGATTTGTTGTAATTCAACATTACTTTGTCAGAAATATATGTATTTTAATTAGGAATTAAAAATAGTATAAATTACCTAATTGGAAACAGAGATATTTAAATTATGACACTTATGTCACTCGTAATGCACTATGATAACTAATACTTTTCACATTTTAGATGTTTTAATGAATATGGATTACTTAATGTCAAATTTCCTTCACCAATAAGGGAACAAAAAGAGCATGATCAACAGAAACTTTCCCTTCATATCGCTGTTACCCACTTTAACTTCTTCCTGCAATCCCAAAATAGAGGTAAATTGTAACAACTCAATAAATACATTGAACAACCCATTTAAAAAAAATTATGTTCTTATATGAAGTCTCTACGACGAAGCGTTTTCGAGAAAAATCGATTTAAACTTTTCATGTGTCTGTGCATACGATTTCATTGATTAACAAATAAATTTTCCTATGACCACATAGCAAAGTAACATATATCGCACTGTACAGTCCCACGGAAAGCGGCTTATATCAACAAGCGTGCGAAATACTCTCCACACTCGAGCGGAAAGTAACTTTCCACACGCATGCGGATAATCTGTCAAATGCATAATTTCTATTAAGATTGACCACTGTCAAGCTGTCAAATATATAATTTCTAATTAGAATTACCTACGTAATATCTAAATTTGAAGCGATCAATTTGAAAAGTGTGATTGTCGCAGTCGGCTTATGCCTCGTGCTATAATATTTCCCACTCGTGTGAAAAATGTTACTTTGCGCTCTCGTAATGTAATATACTATTCTAAATTATGATAGATCAATGTGGAAAATAAACAAAATAACATGTATGAACTGTTATTACGGCGAAAACTTTTACACAAAAAATGTTTACAACTAATGACTGGGTTTTTTAAGTAAAAAGTAAATAAGAGTAAACAATAAAGGTTTTATTACCCAAAATAGTTGAAGAACAATTTGTTAAAAAAAATTATAACACTATGACAACTGAAAACATTAAACGCAAAATTGAAACATTAAGAGATGCTCTACATTACAAGACTACCGCCCGTTTCTATGCACAAATGTATTTGCTTTTGTAAAGATCTATTATTTGCAAATAAATAATTGTTTTGAGGTATTCTCACACACACAAATCGCAAGTATTTAAATCTGGAGACCTTGCTGGCCAAGCAACTGGACCAATCTATGGCTCTCGGTAATGATTGTCTAAAAACTCACACATACTTCTACTAAAGTGAGCTGGACAACCATCATGTAAAAACCACAAGATCTGTTTAATATTTGTATTAATATCGTCCAATAAATCCGGTATAATATTTCGCAAATATTAGAAATAATTCTCACCATTTGAAGAATTGGGCATTTCTATAGGTTCAAGTAGATTCTCACCAAGTACACATATCCATACATTTATACTAAACCGTTCCTGATGTTTAGCTTCTTTTATAACATGAGGATTATCACCAACATGTGAGTAGTAACGTGCATTATGCAAAAAACCCAAATTTTGTGACTGTAGCTTCGTCACAAAACAAAATATTTGGAAGGAAGTCTTGGTTTTGATTTTTTTTATCTGTAACTAATTAGAAAACTCCACACGGGCAGCAAAATCACCATCACCGATTTTTGTTTAAATAAAAGCGATACAAGTTGTTTTTTTTTTGGATAATGTTCCACACAGTGTGTATAGTTCAAAGTGATAGAAACGTTCTTTGCATCGCTAAACTGAAGAAAACTGTGAGTAACACTTATTCAAATTTATCCGAATCCACAAAGTCTACTTAAGAATGATCCTACCCTAAGTATAATATAATATTGAGATTCGTAAAATAGGATTTACTTCTCGAAATGAATATTTGTTGCTAAGAACATCTAAAACTCACTAAATTTTTACGTTCAAAACTGGAAATAGTTCATTAAGTTTTTACCTACAAGTAGTATTTACAATAATAAATTAAAGCAAACCACACACTATTAAAAATTGAATTTTAATCTACACACAATGAATGAAGTGGCTATTAGAAAAATATTAAAAGAAGCAACGGAAAAAATACTAGAAGAGCTACAAAATACAAAAATTGAACTGAAACGTGCCATTGATGAAACAGAGGAAAATCTTTTATTAAAAATTGAAGAACATAACACAAGGATCAAACGTGTAGAAGAAGAGGTCGAAATTATAAAAGAACAGATAGATAGGGAAGTTAACAATATTGTTAGTTTTACGAATAGAGACCTTCCCAAATATTAACGTTCTTCAGGTTAAAATCCAATTTAATAAAAGTAATAGCGTAGTTATCTCTGCTTCATACAGGTCACCCGATACAAACGCGGCCACATTTGTCACGTGTTTGCAAAATTATTTTGAAGCAAGTGTTGATAATAATGAAGATATGTACTTTTTCGTTGGGGATTTAAATATAAATATATTAGAAAGCGATAGTATTTCAACTGAATATAATAATACCCTTAATGAGTTTGGATATAGCTCTTCAATTAATATAGCCGCACGAGAAAAATCCTGTCTGGATCGTATATTCATAAAATCAAAACATCATAATATTATCGATCAAATTGTGCCTATAGTAATCCAGACTAATATAACTGACCATGCAACTACTATCTTGCAAGTAATGCTAAGCTCAAAAAATGAATCATGTATAAATAAAAAACATTATACTGAAAGTATTAACATAAATAAATTAAACAATGTCTTAAAGAATACATCGTGGGATCCAATTTATAGTACAAATAATGTAGATACTGCAACCAATAAGTTTGTGACAATACTTAGCAACACTATATGTGATTGTACTGAAAAGCGAGTGATAAAAAGAAAACACCCAAAATTGAACCCTGGCTCACTAACGCATTGCTTAAATCTGTCAATACTAAAAATAAAATGTTTAAAAATCTACAAAACCATCCCAATAATCTACTACTTAAAACGTAATACAGAACTTACAAAAATAAGCTAAATACTTTGATAACAAAAACAAAATACATCTATTACACCACGAAGCTCAATAAAAACAATAATAATCCAAAAAACTTATGGGACATAGTCAATAATATGAGTAAAAAGAAAAAAACAAAAGACACTACAAATTCTGTTCACAATGATAGAGGCCAATTAATTAAAGATAAAAAAAGTATTGCTAATGAATTTAATCAAATATTTGCCACAATAGGCAGAACTTTAGCTAATAATATTAAAAAAGATATAAATTACGTACCAACTAGGAAAAGAACCTGTAATTCGTTTGTTATAACACCGATTGATTCCAATGAGTTACTCACTATCATTCATGATTTTAAAAATAAAAAAGCAGTTGGAGCAGATAATATTAGAGCGGAAACAATCAAATCAGTTGCGGAGTACATAATTGAACCATTAAAATTTTTAATTAATGAAATAAACGTCTCAATTTTGTAGTTTTTCGCTTTTTAAAAAGTATTTTTCGAAGTTAAGGAACATTTTTAGCGTGTCATTTCGAAAGGGATCATTTAAACTATTTTATGAAAAACATTTTTTTCTTCAAACGTCAGTAAATCTGTCATTTTTCGACTGTGTAGGCGACCGTAAAGTTTCATTTTTCCTCCGCCGGAGCTTTAGTTTTCACTTTCCCGCCAGCGGAGGGAAAAGTGTTATCATAGCAACATAGATAGAAACAAGAAAACAAGCGTCAACAACTCAAGATTTATTACACTAAAAACAAAACTAAAACTTTTATTTATCATTCAAATGAATATTGAATGTACAATGCGAAATTGTTGCATTTTGAAAATTAAACCCGCGCAATACCGTTGTAGCATCTTGTTGTGAATTTAGAGTAGCGTTTACAACTGTTGATGTTACCGAGAATTTTAGTGATGAGGATTCAGTGCAACTTTGTCAATTTCATCGATATTTTGTCTCAGGTTTAATATTTTGCTAGCTGTGTCATTTTTATTTCGAAGAGATTCTTCTATATAGCCCTCAGCTACTCCAGTTGATTTCCAACCCCCATGTCTCTTCAAAGATTCAATATTTCCTCCACCATCAATCAATAATGTAGCTGAAGTACGCCTTAAGCAGTGCCCAGTGTATTCTTCGGGGCTGCTCAATCCCAGAAATGATGCTACTTTCCTAGATGTCCCTGCTATAGTGTGAATTCCCATTACATTTCTAAAGCATTTCCCATTTTGATATTTAAAAAAAATCTCTTTTCCTCCATATTTTTGGGTCTCAATAAAGCGTAACTTCGATATATTTTTAAATATGTTTCTCCGATAATGGTGAAAGAACGAACCTTCCTGGTTTTTGAGTCGGGAATTTTCATAACAATTAAATTTCCTAAATCTTCTATATCATGAGTTGCCATTTTCACCATTTCGTCGCATCTGCATGCCCCAGATACTCCAATTAATAGAACAATCTGAATAAAAAAATATCCTTTGTTAAACCACATATTAATTTAAATTAAACTGTACTTACCTTCATTCCCAGATGAACTGTGTCTGGCGCTTCACATAAAAATCTTTCAAACTGTTCTTTGCTAAATATCCTGGACTTTTTGGCACAATAACCTTCATTGGTTTTCTTCAGGAAGACCCGTAACTTTAAATATTGACTAATATCCACTCCTTGTTTAATAATTAATTCGGATTTAACCATTGAATACCGAGACCAGAGAGTTGAGGATTTCCACTTCTTCTCTTTTAGCAAATAGTTAAAATAAGCTAGAAGGACATTCTCCGAATATTTGCTGACACCTTTTGTATCGCACCATTCAATAAAATGCCGATAGGCAACAGAATATTTCTCGGCAGATTTTGAGGGTCCGAGGGACGATGCTGCTTCTTTTGCCTCTTGCATAATTTCCGGCGGTGTGCACTGCATTTCTATAAATCTCTAATTTAGGAACTAATTGGTTATTATTTAAGTGAACTTACTCGATAAAACTGGTTATCAATTCGGAATTAAAACGCAACCGGAGACGCAATAATTGTAAAAAATAAATTAATATTGTTGACAGTGTCCACTGACAGCTTTATGTTACATTACTATAGCAACAACCTGTGCCTACTCACCGACACCGGTCTAAACCGCCTTGCGAACCCAATTATCTTCAATAGTTATTTATGTACCAAGTCAGTAAAGTGATTCTTTATCGGACGAGTCTGAAATTCTGAGACGAGCGAGAGAAGCGAGCGAGGCGAATAACAGGCGAGTCCGATAAAGACACTTTACTGACGTGGTGCATACGAAATTTTATCGCCAACTGTTCAGAATTCGGAATATAAGAAACTGAGGTATATTTCATTGCATTTTATTGCGACGAAGTAAACAGCAAATATAGAACAAATCTACTTATTATTTGTTTGTTGGTCTTTGTTTTGGGTATATGAACTACCAGAATTGTTTCTTTGTGCTCTATGTCACATACTTTTAAATTCCAAAGTTCTTCATTACGTAAAGCTCCAGCAATTCCAAATAAAACACAAACCTAAAAAAATGCTACATTATATCATTTTGGTTTTTGAAAGTTTGTACAAATTACTTTCATCAACAAGTAGATTTCGTCCGGTGCATCTTCTTTTAACAGGCCACTGTCATCTGAATCATCATATGCTAAAACTTGGACTGTCGGAAGATCCGACCTGCCGTCTTTGTCTGGAAGATGATGAATCAGCAGAGCATATAATTTGTGCCTGTCCCGCCGCGGCTCGAATCAGGTATCTGATGTTTGGCAGGGATTCTCTCTCGCCCTCGGACCTGAAATATCATTCACCAAATAAACTAATTGGCTTTGTTAAGAAGCTGAATTTGTTTGGTGAAATCTGAATAGGTGTGAGCCACAATAGACTCTTGCGAGTCGCAGTGGAGGGCCTTATAGACCCACTCATCAAAAACCTAACCTAACCTAACCGGTGCATCTAGTAAAAATTTAAGTATATCTTGTGAAAGAGTTTTGGATTTCTTTGGAACATGATTCCTTGCTTTTTGTTTTAAAAAAGCCGTTAGTTTTATATATTCACCGATGTTGGCGTCTTGCTTAACTGAAAGGGTTGCTTTAAGAATGGAATAATAGGACCACATTGAAGGGGGACAATACTTCTTTGATAAATCAGAAAAATATGCCAGTAACACGTTTTCACTGTATTTCCTTACTTTGTGTCTATTGCACCACTCCATAAAAATGTCGTACAGGCGATTGTATTTTTTCCTGGATTTTTCTGGCAGAAGTTCTAAAGACGTCTCTAATGACTTCTCTTGAATTTCAGGTGGCGTGCACTGAATATCTTCCACAATTTGTTATGAATAAATTACAAGAAAACTATTATCGAGCCGTAATAGGGAGAAGCGTGACACTGACAGATAATAATTTTCGAGTAATGTCAAAGTCAAAATACTTTACCTGACGCATATGTCACTTTACCTGCCGCAAATGTTGCAGATATAGTATATTACATAACTAGCGGGGAAGTAGATCATTACAGCCCAGGCTTTGTTAGCTGGTCGCTAAAAGCCGTGACTGGAATGATCCTTCCCGCGTGGTATGTATACTATTTTATTCACAATCCCTTAGTTACAAGCTTTTAAAAATAATTATTTTAAGAAAATTTGTTATCAAAGAACGTCATGAAACGGTTGCTAGGCAACATTACTAAGTACCTATAGTTTGACATCTATCATAAACGTACCAATATCAAATAAAGTTGCCAAACTAAACATAATGTCTGAATTGGAATTTACCTGCACTCCTCCGGAAGTCCGAGAAGCTGCGGGCACTGCGATGGACGGAATAATTCCAGAGAAAAGTAAAGAAAGGTATGAGAAAAAAATATTGTCATACTTCAGAAAAGTGACACATGTTTCAAGCCGGAAAAGTACTTTTCCGGCTAAGGCGTGGAAGTGAAAGTAAGTAATCAGTCACTTCCCTACCGTTTTAAAGGTAAGAAATGTCTATATTACTGACCGATTGTGAATAAAAGTACATTATTGGTATACGATAAGGTAAACTGTTTGTTTACTTCCGGAAATCAATCTGATAATTGACGGCTTTACTGTCGGTTGGCGATAAAAATTATTACTATCAAAAAGAGACGTTTTTGCATTAATTTGTCGACATTTGAAGAAAAAACAGCATATTTTATTTGGAGGAAAAGTTACTTTTCATGACTTGTTCTCTATTACCAGCCTCACTCCGTTCGGCTGTTAAACACGAGCGCGTCATGAAAAGTATCACTTTTCCTCCATATAAAATAATATACTATTATATACTAAATGATGTACGTTATTAATTTTTCGTTTGAATAAGTGGAAATTATATCAAAGTTCGTAACTCATGACAAGTGATTTTTTCCAAAGGATTTTGTTAAAACAACTACAGATAATAAACATGTTAATATAATTTTGAAAGCTTTTTTATTTTATTCTTACAAAACTAAGGAATAAATGAAAGTTTATTAAAATGGTAAACAATAAAATATAATAATTGAAACAATAATCATAATATTAAATGTTTATTGTTCTTAAGAATTATTTACAGTCATATAACAAGAATTACAAGGTAAAATAACTAGCACACAAAACTGTATAAAGAAAAGTAGAAATAAAAATTATTGGTTTTGAAATAAAATAATGGGGTGTTAAACTTAACAAAAATATGATGTTTTCTCTATGTTTATAGTTAGCGGTGGACAAAATCATAATGGGGAATCAATTATTTTTAATATTTTTATTCTCACAAGGTTTTTATGTCGATTTGAAAATTCAACTTTTGGATGATTTAAATAGTTCGCCATTTATGATGTTACCTACATTAATAAAAGAGAAGTTAGCTACATAAGGGTTGACATAGGACCACAATTCTGTCGTATTCTTTTTTAAAATCGTGATGAAGTATAGGTTATGCTTATATGTTATATTGCTTTTATAGTGAATGACTTAGGAGTTGTTTAAATTTACTTCCGATTTATTTTTACGGTTACACGCACATATATAATTACTTACATCAAAATGATCTTCACAGCAATAGTAACTATAGTAAATTTTATACCCATTTAGAATAAGACCATCCTTATTTATTATTAATAAATCGGTTGAAACAAAAAATTACCAACAAAAATGAACGTCGTAACTAATTTATTAGATGTCACGTTTTTGAAGTTACGTCAAATTTTGATTTCATGTTAATGTCAGATGGTTCAAGAAGCCGCATACGTTAAGTTACTAAAACGGCTGGTACCTCTAAATAGGTATTTTACTATAGTTGTAGTCTGTTTATATTTTCTTCTAGTAGCCTCAAACCACAATTTTCGTCTACTGCAGACACCGTCACAAACTTTTTACGAGGCGTTGTAACTGTTGTGTTCGTGCAGTATGATACAAAACAAGATTTATATGATTATTGTGAAGAAAAACTAACTAAGCTTAACTAAAAAAATATTAACACAATGCGTTTATTTTTTTATAATATTAAAACGTCAAGCTTGTATAAACTGTAAACAAAAAACTTATATATATTATAGACTTTGACAGTTCTTCAAACTTCAAATTCGAATGGCCCTTTTGTAACTGGCTATTAGTTCATAAAACATCTAAATCAGAAAGTGGCTAGCTTCATCTTTAGTTGCGTGACGTACCTATCTGTAGTGAAAGTGGCAAACATTTAGGAATTCTTAATTTCCAGTTTTCTCCTAAAATATTCGGTTTAAAAGCCGGGTATCGGTTTAACACCCCATTGAATATCCTAGACAATGGTAAAAGTAAAATAAGAAGATAAAAATATATTGTTCTGGAATTCGGAGAGAACTGTATAACATCTTAATAATAATAATTAGATTTGTCTATAATATCTCTGTTCTGTTATCTCTCAAGTAACAGTTTAATTCAGATTGTAGAACAGTACTGTAAAAAAGACAAATAGACACAACATTTATATTAGCTATGGTAAAAGTGGAGTTCAATATCTAACAATAACACAAAATATCATATTTGTTTTGTTACCTAATATACATAACCAAAGCGATACAAAACCAAAGATTACTTTGACAAAACTGAAATTAAATACCCATCTATAAAAAAATATAAGCATCACGGCTGGAAGTTGTCCCTCTCGACTGGAAGTTCCCTTTATCGGTAGAAAATATAATCAACCGGTTAAAATATTCACAACCGATGGAAAATATTCCCCGCCGGCGGAGGAAATCACAGACAAAACTAGAAAATGCGCCCCCCTGAAAGCTGGATGTTCTCTACCGGCTGCACTAAGCCAGAGTTTATCTTTACTCTAGCAAAGTGCAGTTAGATATACATTTACAAACATGATAAAATAAATGCAAACTTAGCAATTATAAAAAAGATATGTTTAATATCAATAAAATATTAACATTTACATTTTTTTATAAGAGCCGAAAAATTTAAACACGAATTACAACATAAAAAATATTTTTACATACAAAATTTTATAATTAAAATACTAAACCCCCTAAATCACCACTACTTTACCACCCCCTACAATATGCATGCACCTTTTAAACCCATGCAGCTAAGAAACAATCATGCAAAAAAAATCTGAAGTTCTAAACTGCAAAGTCACTTTTGTAACCTAAAAAATCCTTTCTTAATAAGAGTTCTAAAACAAAAAATAAAATTAATAAGAAAAATTTTAATGCAAACCCTAGGACATAAAAAAAAGTAAAATTATAAGATAGGCCTATCAGCAAGTTTAAATATATGCATATATTCCAAATAAATCCATCCCTAAAAAAATTCCTGGAACAGAAAATCAAACAAAATTAAAAAATATACAAAACATTTGATGACATCTCTGAAGCCTGTAAGAGAGTGTTAGTAATAAATTGCCAAGTATAGCCGTTTTGCATATACCAACTTAGAAATTTACGATATTTTGATAGCCCATACTGGGCAACTATTCCCCCTACTTGTCAACCCATACCCATTCGACAAACGGAAAACACTTAAGCGTACTCGCCCATCTGGATGACTGCTCGTTTTGCAAGCGAGGCTTACCGACAACCTAGGTAACGAGTACTTTCTCACAGTGTGATACTGCGTGCATCCGTGCGGGAAAAAGTCAATCGTAAACAAAAAAGTCGGTACATGTGGCTTACTTAACAATTGCAATAAAAAAATAATTCACAATTCCAAACCAAATGACACCAACAGGGGAGAAAGGACAGAAAAAAAAACAGAACAGAAAATACGAGGAACGACATAGCTTACCTATGTCTTTTGAAAGGTACCAACTTGTTAACGAAAGACTGCAGTATTTAGGAAATATTCGGATTGACATAGCTTACCTATGTCTTTTGAAAAGTACCATCTTATTAACGAAAGGAATAGTATTTAGAAAATTTTCGGATCGACATAGCTTACCTATGTCTTTTGAAAAGTACCAACTTATTAACGAAAGGCATAGTATTTAGAACATTTTCGGATTGGCATAGCTTACCTATGTCTTTTGAAAAGTACCAATTTATTAACGAAAGGAACAGTATTTAGAAAATGTTCGGATTGACATAGCTTACCTATGTCTTTTGAAAAGTACCAATTTATTAACGAAAGGAACAGTATTTAGAAAATGTTCGGATTGACATAGCTTACCTATGTCATTGAAAAGTACCAACTTATTAACGAAAGGCATAGTATTTAGAAAATGTTCGGATTGACATAGCTTACCTATGTCTTTTGAAAAGTACCAACTTATTAACGAAAGGCATAGTATTTAGAAAATGTTCGGCTTGACATAGCTTACCTATGTCTTTTGAAAAGTACCAATTTATTAACGAAAGGAACAGTATTTAGAAAATGTTCGGATTGACATAGCTTACCTATGTCTTTTGAAAAGTACCAACTTATTAACGAAAGGCATAGTATTTAGAAAATGTTCGGATTGACATAGCTTACCTATGTCTTTTGAAAAGTACCAATTTATTAACGAAAGGAACAGTATTTAGAGAATGTTCGGATTGACATAGCTTACCTATGTATTTTGAAAAGTACCAACTTATTAACGAAAGGCATAGTATTTAGAAAATTTTCGGATTGGCATAGCTTACCTATGTCTTTTGAAAAGTACCAACTTATTAACGAAAGGAACAGTATTTAGAGAATGTTCGGATTGACATAGCTTACCTATGTATTTTGAAAAGTACCAACTTATTAACGAAAGGCATAGTATTTAGAAAATTTTCGGATTGGCATAGCTTACCTATGTCTTTTGAAAAGTACCAACTTATTAACGAAAGGCATAGTATTTAGAAAATGTTCGGATTGACATAGCTTACCTATGTCTTTTGAAAAGTACCAATTTATTAACGAAAGGAACAGTATTTAGAGAATGTTCGGATTGACATAGCTTACCTATGTCTTTTGAAAAGTACCAACTTATTAACGAAAGGCATAGTATTTAGAAAATGTTCGGATTGACATAGCTTACCTATGTCTTTTGAAAAGTACCAATTTATTAACGAAAGGAACAGTATTTAGGGAATGTTCGGATTGACATAGCTTACCTATGTCTTTTGAAAAGTACCAACTTATTAACGAAAGGCATAGTATTTAGAAAATGTTCGGATTGACACAGCTTACCTATGTCTTTCGAAAAAAGTACCAATTTGTAAAAGAAAGGCAGAATCATACTGAGATATGATGTCATTTGATAGAAATTGAGAATTACTGTATACTCACACTCCTTTGGAGTAGACCAATACTTTACGAAACCTAAAACAAATAATAAAAGAATTATATTATTAAAGAACGATTCTAAATAATTTAACTAAACTAATAATTTTAAAAAATCATGTTTTCTAAAAAACAAAAACATTTACGATTAAAAAAAACAAAGGCATCTAGGGTCATTTTATAAAGAATCATCCTGTATAATAATTTTTTTGCTTGTTATTTCAGCTAAATGAATCTTGGGCATTAAATTAAAATTCGCAGTGTGTAAAATTATTATAAGTTCGTAAGTTTAAAATCAGCATTAAAAAATTATTTATGTATACAGTGTGTTCCTAAATTTAGGTGCAAAAATTCAGAAGGTGATTTCCCGTATAAAATTATGATGAGTCTTTTCTATGACAAAATCTCCTAATCCCACCCCATATCACCCTGAATAAAATTGAGATTTTATTTATTTTTCTAAAATTTAAGTAAAGATGGAAAGTTTAAATTTAGCAAATTTCGTGCACTCGCAATTACTAACCATCGGTATTTTCTCAACATTCCTGTTAAATTATAAGGGAGTGAAATTATCAACCCTTACTTTATTTAACATCAAATTTTTTTTGAGATTGAGTTTTGTGAAATAAAAATATTATTTAAAATCTCTATTGTCTTGTAAAACTTTTTTTAATTTTGAAGTTTTTTCCTAGATTCAATAGATTCGGAGAAAAAAAATGAAATTTCTAAATCTATTGTATCTAGGAAAAAACTTCAAGAGTAAAAAAAGTTTTTCAAGACAATAGAGATTTTAAATAATATTTTTATTTCACAAAACTTAATCTCGAAAAAAAATTTGATATTAAATAAAGTTAGGGTTGATAATTTCACTCCATTATAATGTAACAGGAATGTTGAGAAAATACCGGTGGTTAGTAATTGCGAGTGCACGAAATTTACAAAATTTAAAGTTTCCATCTTTACTTAAATTTGAGAAAAAAGAAATAAAAACTCAATTTCACTCATCCTCTTTCTAGGAGTGATATCTCGGAAGGGAGTGGAGTGAGGACATTTTTTCATATGAAAGACCTATTATAATTTTATACAGGCAATCGCCACCTGAATTTTTTCGCATAAATTCAGAAACACCCGGTATGTAGTATAAAATATTAAAGAAAATTCTGTTATTTAAGATGAGTCATGGGGAACTGTACATATTCCTACCTCGAATTGATTCTCCTACGGGGTATGTCAAATATAAAATTTCAACTTGTATTTATCTTTATCAAGATTTTAGAAAGTATATGAATAGATAATAAATAATAAGTTTTCCTTTGGATATAAAGGTTGAACGGGTGCTACTAAATAAGCATACAATTCCAAAAGTTTATATGTTCCATAGTATTCATACTATTGTCAATTTATCGAGTTCTCAGAATATTGTTTCGACAAAAAAATACAGTTTGATCTTTTTTAAATTGAAGAAAATATTTTATTTCCATTAAAAAAGAACCAGATATTTAAATATTAGAATACACAAGAGTATAGCTTAGCTGCTTTTTGAAAAAAGTATGTGTAGAACCTACTGTAGGTTTTAATTTTGAGTAAAAGTATAAGAAAAGTCAGAGAATTCGATAAAATGCAAATACCTATGAATTACTGAATACATATTATACAGGGTGATGTTTTATTATTCAAAACAGCTTTTTTCTCTTGAAAATCGGTTTAATAAATTAAGTAAACCAGTTGTATTATTAAAAATATAACACGAATTAAGATTATTAGCATTGTTTAGTTAAACAATGTTATTAGTTATTAAAAATTGAACATTTGTACAAACATTGATATATTTTTCTGAATCTATTCTGCTAAACTTTTATATGAGTAAAATTAACTAATTTTTAAAGACCCTGTATGTTAATTAACAAAATGGAACAGGACACAGTTTAATTGTCTTTTAATATTTCCCATAGGAGCCCCAATACGAGGTGGAAGTATATGTACAGTTTATCAGAACTAACCTCCCATAGCTAGGAATATATACCGGCCGACTTTTTAGAATTTTGAGTACTTTGGTATAAAAAAACATTAAAAAGATGCAAAAATGGATTATAAATAAACAATATATATCAATTCTGTATATTAAGAAACAATGGAAGCATACACATATAAATTGTCATTTAATATTTCCTATAGGTGGGGCTACGAGGTAGAAGTATCTACAGTTTATCATGACTAACCACTTATATACGAACAATTTGTCATAGCTAGGAATACATACAGGCCCCCTTTTCAGTATTTTAAATATTTTGGTATAAAAAAATAGTGAGAGAGAGCAAAAATGGATTATAGCAAATTTGAAATCTAATAAACAATTGTAAAATACTTCGTTTATATATTAAAAATCAATTGTTTATAGTAATAAAATTGTTCCATGTGATTTAAAATATTTAAAAAAACAGTATTACCAATAACTACCAGTAAATAAAATGAAAACTTACCGTAAATGTATCAGATTGTAATCCAAGTAATCCATATAGGCACTATTCACTACACTTCACGATACACGTTAATTTCGAACGATATTTCCGATATTTCCTATTCGAAAGTCAACACGCTACTGAATATAAATCGTCAAAATCTATTAGTCACCCCCATTAGTAACCCCGTTAAACAAGTAAAGTTGTCTACGATTAACATTTATATATACCGGCCGTCCTAGAAGTGAATATAAAAGTATATTATTTTGAAAACCTTATTTATTAGTCTTTTTGAGTATTTTAATGAAAAAGTAAAAGTAAAAAGGTACACAAGGATATAAATAAAACTGTATGTCTGTTTTTAAGGATGTTCGAAGAATTTTCAAGAAAATTTTTATTGTTAAATCATTTTTCAGGATACTTTTTGCATTGTCTAAAAAAATAAATAGCCTGTCATCCTAATGAGAAGAACAGAGACCCCAAAAGGAGAGATGCATATACACTGCGCTGGACAAAATAGCGCTAGCCTAAAATAGCGCAGCACAAAAACAGCTGCAGACAAAATAGCTTATTTCCTTCCTCTTTTGGGAAAACATGTGGAATACAAATTCTTTGATATATTTTCGAGAAGGGGAAAGGAATAAGCTATTTTGTTTGCCGCTGTTTTTGTTCTGCGTTATTTTGTCCGCCGCTGTTTTTGTTCTGTGTTATTTTTGTGCGGCGCTATTTTGACTGACGCTATTTTAACCTAGCGCTACTTTGTCCAGCGCATTTTTGACTGACGCTATTCTGCTACAGAGCCACTGAGAGGTGACGGTTTAAGCCTTGGGTATGTTCTGTGGGTTTAAGCGTTTTTCACTTAACGGTTTAAGTAAATTGCGGTGAAATTTGAGACTTTTAAATATTTGCGCAACCGAGATACTACTGAACGATAGATGGCACCATCATCACACTAAAATATCAGATCAGAGAGTAGTCGATCATTGCAATCAGTGAATGGAATTACGCGAGAGTAAACTTTTTGTCTTTGCTATGACCAGTTATTCTCTGATCGTTTCTGACAGTTTCTGATTGCGGTTTGGACAGACCTAATGTATAACTCCCGATTTCAATACCTTAAAAAATTGTGTACGCCACTGTCTTACTCTTTAAATTTATGTAAAAATATATTTGAACACTTTTTTGATAAATCTCCTAATAACGTAGATGTCAACATTTATTAAAATTGACTACTTATCGATTCTCCCTGGTATCTCACAAATAACAAGTATAAGAAAAAAAATCAAATGTAACCAATGATTTAAGTTTAAAAAAAAACGTAGAGTCCACTAATGGGACTGCCGACAGAAATAAAAACACCAATAAATGAATCCCCCCGGCTTTAACATAGACGATGAATGGATTGGTTGTTTGCTATTAGCTGGTTTACCTGAGAAATTTTCACCGATGATAATGGCGATTGAGCACTCAGGTATCATAATTTCTACGGACGCGATTAAAACCAAGCTATTGGAGGTGGAGGAACATGTTGGCAACACTGGAACTTGGAACTGTCTAGTGAGGCACGGGGAAGTGATAGTGAGTCAGAACATCCAGTGCAGACTCCTGAAACACTTAGACGGTCAGCACGAACGCCAAAACCAAGAAAGTTTGAAAATGTTGTGACGTACATTTGCTCCGATAGTTCCGACCTAAGCAGTGATCCAGTGACAGTGTCTATTATAGTCGAGACTGCAAATTGATAGTCCAGACGCAGCCGAGACAATAGACAGTGTTTCGCCTAGGTGCATATTACATTTTTTCGTCGATCTTTACAAAAAATTACTAATTTCCGAATGAAAAATTGATCGTCTTTATATACAAGATTTTTTGTAATTCAGTTGACGAATAAAGAAATTTTTCATCAAGTTTCATTTTCATTTCGAATTTATTTTACTGGGTTATTATCTATCTAACGTCGGCCTATTTTTGCTAGATAGTATCAAAGCCATCCTTGTTTGTTTCTATGGAGATAACTATTACAACAATAATAAAAAGCTCAAATGTCAAGATATATTTGTCAAAGTAATCACGTTTATTAGTTAGTTAATTTTGTCGTTTGAAATGATCGAATCTGAATCTGATTTCCTACCTTTAGACCAAACTATTCAACCTGTAATTTTGATTGCAATTTAACGATTGTCGATATCGTCGATTTCCATTAAAATATCATTCACGCATTCCTTGTATAAGTCTGCATGTCTTCTAGTTTCATTGTTGGGAATTACTGAACCTGTTTCCCTCATTATTTGATGAAATCTGCGTGCGGTTGCTTTGCTCTATTTTGAGCACTGCGGATGTGCCAACAGGCTCAAAAAATCGCGCGGTTTTCAAAGATTTTTTTATCCACTTATTCTTCAGTATATATTATATTTTATTTATTACCCCAGCCATCTATCATTATTTAGAAATTTATTTGTTAGTCAAAGTATGCACAGACATATAAAAAGTTTGAATCGATTTTTTTCGAAAACATTTTGTTAAGAGCATCATTTTTTCATAAAAATGTCGAAATTAATTAAATATCATGTCTTAATGGCGACATTTTGAGATACAATCAAAATATGAATAAAAACACACAAACGAGCCGCTTATGACTACAATTATTGATCCAATTCATGTAATTTGATTGGGCACATTCCAAGGAATAAAAAATGTTCAGAATTATACCATTTAACAGGAATCCATTTTGAAGTTACATATTTAAATTAAATCGATGTTACTGCGCCATCTTTAAAGATCTCTAGCTTCCTGAATGGTTTAGATGCAGAATTGGTCCCGGTAGGTGGCGCTGTAATCGAGTCAAATTGATCTGTTGCTAAACGGCTGGATTTATTTTGAGGAAATTTTGTGTGTGTTTGAGTGAGTCCCTGAATGGCTTAGGTTTACAATTGGTCAAAGCAGATGGCGCTGCAATCGGTCTCACACTGAACTTTTTCTAAGCTAAACTCACAAAAAACATTTCTTGTCCAGAAAATTAAGGGAACATTCAGGAGTTTAGTGTTCCATTAAAAAATAAATATAATTATTGGCTTTTTCGACTAAAAATACATACCAATCTGATATTTTTTTATCAAAATGAAAATATTCCAAATTTGCATATCATTTTATGAATTGGCAAGACAAGGTTTGGACAAGACAGGACAACGTCTGTCGAGTCCGCTAGTTGCTTTATAATTATTTATTGCTTTTGGCAGTTCTGCAGCATATGTAATTCATTCATTCATTCATTTAATTATATGATGCATTTTCGTAGATTCTTCTAAGAAACCTCTTTCCCTCGTATTATTAATTAATTAATATTAATATGTCTATATTTATTTTTAGAATATTTTGTGACTAGATTGAACACAATCAGCTTTGACAAATCTCCCTTAAGCACGAATGTAAAATTCGAAGAATTCAAACTGTTCAGCGTGAACAATTCAGGAGATTGTTACACGTGCATAAGAACGGAAGATATTTCAAATTACAAAGCTTTCATTAAAACTATCTGTCTAGAAATCCGGGAAAATAAAGATAACATAAAGGAAACGACTTTAACCCTTCTCGATACAATCGTAACTTATTGGTCTACGAATTTCCATATGAAATCGTTGCTTTTGACCAGAGATATGAGAGATTTTTTGGTTGGAATAAAGGAAGAGTTGGGAATTGGAAGTTTTAAGAGCAGCAAAGAAAAGTTTGTGCATAATTTGAATATTTTCGGGAAGTTTGAATTCCACATTGATATCAGTCCTGAGCATAATGCTAAAGTCGCTTTAGGTAAGTACAAATTATTTTTTATATATTTTTTATACAGTATAGAAACTTTCCAATCAGATATTATAAGTGTTGTTTATTATTATTATTTGTTATTTAAATTTACTCCTTACTCAAATTCTGTTGAAATTTAATGATTATTTTATACTTGAATTAATTAGTTTCATCTGCTTTGTTTTTGTAAGTGTTATTGATATCAAGATTGATGATCCAAAAAGTAGTGGGTGTTTGATTAAGAGATTTGAGCTGCTGTATTTCAGAAGGTTTTTGTAGATTCCAAGGGGGTCAATTGGTAAATCCTGAAACACTGCGACTCATAAGATCTTTAATCTATACCCTACATCTTTATTTTAGTCCAAA
The DNA here is from genome assembly GCA_947563755.1 of Lochmaea crataegi. Taxonomy (NCBI): domain Eukaryota; kingdom Metazoa; phylum Arthropoda; class Insecta; order Coleoptera; family Chrysomelidae; genus Lochmaea; species Lochmaea crataegi. The sequence goes on from OX387434.1 coordinate 25,905,752, forward strand.
AAATCTAGGCTTCTGAGAAAGCCAATTATCCGTTTTGGAGCTAGGACTGTAACCTGATCAGACTCTAAGTATAGTTTGGCAAGTCTATCTGAAGCTACGCGGCATCGGTAAGAGGTGAGGAAACATGACCGATATCTGTCATAAACGTACCAATGGCGTATGGTACCTATTTGATAAAAGTATTAAAAATAATAATAATTATTATATAATAAGTATATCTATATAGAAATTGATTTATGCTTTGCTTTAAAGGTAAGGGTAATTGTTAAAAACAAATAATGTTAAAAATCGTACTTGAATTCAATATGGACACGAAATAATAAGATACCAAGTAAAACTGAAAATAAAAAGGTAAACACTGACATCGCCACTGGATAATCAATGTCAGTCAATTGTCGGAGTGAGAGGGAAGAACACACGCACGCGCTTGCCAATAGGAAGTCAGGTGGTTACTTAGCAATGGCGGTTTGATAAATATTCACCAATTGAGTTAGTCGGAGGGCGTGGTAATTATGATTTTCGCACGACGTTGCCGGCTTGAAGAAAACCCATAACATATTTGGAAAAGTGTTCACCTTTTAATATTCAGAAATTGAAAAAATAATGTTAATAGACAAAATCCAATGAAACAAGCACATTAAAGAACTAACGTTTAATCATTATTGACATATTGTTAATAATAAAAAGTCCATTTTCTAATTTTTATCACTACAAACTTAGCACTTTAGCTTTTTCATAGTTAAACGTGGCAATATCGAATATTTTCGACCGCATTCCTTTCACAGCTTCAGTTATGTTTGCCAAACTATAGACCTGTTCCAGGTAGTTGAGGCGTTGGCGGACAATTTCCCTGCAATAGATAATGTGCTCCTCTGTCTAATCGCAGAATCTGCATGTTCCATCGTACACTTTGCTCATCTTACAGAGACAGTATCTTAGTGAGCAGTGTCCAGTGGTTCTGTGATTACTTTGAGATCAGATTTCTGAAGCTCAAAGAGCAATTTAATATAGTAAGCATAAGATCGTAATAAACTTTTTGCCTGTCTTTGACCTGGAGTTTTTTTCCAGAAGGCTGTACTAAGTTCCCTTTCCCATTTTCGGACTGGAATGAATTAATGAATGTCTTTATTTAACAAACTTGTACAGCACATTTGACCCGAGAAGGCGAAGATTAGCTAGAAGCTACTCTTTAACTCTTAACCTTCAAGGGTTACAATATATGAACAAAAAAATAGTAATTTATGCAACAAGTGCATAAAGTGGTACTTTTTCTCACGAATGGAATAGTTGGAAATTCCATAATTTAAAAAAAGACACTTTATGTATATGTTGCATACAATATTTTTTCTGCACCCTTATACAAATAATACAATCAAAATAGTAATTTGGAATATTTTAATTAAAATCCCCATATCTACGTTATCATTAATAATTAAGGTTGCTTTTAGTTTAGAATAGCTGGACCATAATGTAGAAGACTTGAATTTTCTAGACCTTTCTTCAAAAAAAGCAAATAGCACCCGCTCTGTGAAGCTATGAATATTGTTCTGATTCCGCCATTTCATAAAAGTCTCGTATTCTTTTACATAATTTTCTTTGGATTTCTCCGGAAGCAAATTTAATGTGGACACATTTGCCTTTTCTATGATTTCTAGTACATATTATTTCAAACTCGGAATTTCACTATCCATAATAATAATAATAGGAACAACTATTCTTTTTATTAATTATTTTGGGAAATTAAACCACAATCTTTTTTATATTTTTTAATTCAACTTTTCGGTAGCATTCCAGATACAAAAATAGACACAACGGAATATTAGGTAGGTAATGAATACATTTACTCAATTACAGTTACTTACTTGTGAAAAAATGTCATATTTACGACTTTCTTAGATTTCTGGTTTTATTTTACAAAGTAGATATATTAGAAAAATATCCAAGAGTCTTGAAGTAACGGACTAAATAAATCCGCTTCATATCAAATGTATGTTTGGTTGACTATAATAAAATCGTTTATTGTAAGAAATCTTTAATCAATAGGGGTCATTCATACATGAACACTCTATGGAAAAGTTATTTATAAAATACCATGAAATCTGGAAGAGGGAAGCACAATATAATATCTCATTCATCATTCAATGTTTCAGATGAATTAATACTGACAAGAAAACTAGAAGACATGAACAAATTATCCGAAATTCACCTTAACACCTCTGTAACGATATCCATTGATAATGTCGATATTTTCACCATACAAGGGATACACTTTCATCCGATCAAAAGTCATTCTGTTATCGAAGCTGAACGATCTGACGTAGAGAGTTTTGTAGTACCTTTCAACAAAACCTGGGGAGTTTCAATAGATCTGTTCAAAGCCGTGTTTCCATACGAGCATAATTTTGCTGAAGCTTATCAGAATCAGTTCGTGTCTGTTTTTAAATGGTTGAAAATTGTGCATAATTTGAAAAAAGATGGGACTTTAGAGAGTTCGCTGCCCAGCGATTTGTTGATTAATGTAAGTTTGGAATTTGATGTATAAATTCGAGTCCTGTGTTCGTTTTTGATTTTAGGTTAAAGAATTTTTGTTTGAAATGAGTGACGATCCGTTTGAAGTTAAATTAAGAGATAATTTCGAACTGTTGGAAGATGAGTATAATGAAAGTTTAAAAAGACAAAAAATGCTGAAGGACAAGGTAATTTTTCATTTATTTAATATATTTGAAATTTGTATTAAAAAATTTACTATTCATAGAGAAAATATTACATTTGAACTTTTGAGCTTTAAATCCTAATGAAAAAACGGAACCATTACTCGGACTCCGTTTTGAGGGCAAATTGGAAATTAAAAAGAAAAATTAAATAATTCTACCATGTAACATATCAATTGAAAGATATTGTTGCCTTAAATAATATTTTTTTTATAATTTTGATTTGAATAGTTTCAAAGTTATTAAAGAAAATAGATGAACATTGACCTCCTATATCCGAAGCTGCTGAGCTTAAAATTTTGAAAAAAAATGCCGAAAATAATTATTTCCTTATGAATTATTGGAAAACGTATAAGAAGTCTGTGGCCTTGAAATAACATGTTAAAATTTAAAAATAAAAATGGTACGGAACCCTCTTCCCGCGACTATAACTTGTACTTGTCCGGTTTTTAATAATTGAATTTAAGAATGTGCTGTCGATACCAGTGACAAATGTGTGCGTTGTCTATCACAGTTTTTATATCTGGCAACCCTGTATTAACCTGAAATTTTGGATGCCGGCAATAGACCGTTTCCAAGTGACGTCATCCCGCGCTATGTAGTCAGCAATCTTCAGAAAGATGGATGAAAATAGCATTTTTTACTGATTTAAATATAAATCGAGAACAAAAGTTAATTGGTTTTGGTAAATTTGTGAACTAGTGTATATTAGTTGGATACTATTATAATTGAAAAGTGTAAAAAATCAATTTTATCGTGTTGTATGATTCGGTTTGAGGTTTTATTAGAATTTAGAGTGAAGGTTGTACGGTGACAGAAATTCGTCACGATGACGTACTTGGAAAATGAACTTCTGTATGTTAAGTTTGACAATTCAATACTAGTCGAGTCAACAAGTTGAAAATGGTGAAAAAAAGAGATACTGCTTTTAAAAACATGTGTGATAGCTCATTAGATTCGGAATGATGTCTAGAAAAATGTATCGAGAGCGATTTTGAACACAAAAAATTTCAAAAGCTAAAATCAAAGATGAAAAAAAGTATTTCGTTTTTTGCCAATTTCTCGAAAAGTATTAAAATTTAAGAAAAAAAAAGATTCTTAAATTGGAGGAAATTTACAATAAAAGAGTCCTAACTCCCGGAACTCTATCTTCATTATTCATAAGTTTAATTCAACACTGAACATAGGTTTCCGCGCGTCATTTTGGGTATGCGAGCGCATCGCCAAAAGCAAATAAGCCCCATTCAATATATTTTTTAAGGTATTAATTGTTAATTTAAAAATGAAATAAAAATATGATGTACTCTGAACACTTCCAAGAATCCATTGCTGTTAGAAATAATTTAATTTCTACTTTAACATGTTGTAACTTTTCTACCATCAATTTATATAAGCAAGTACACTTAATTCAACATTGAGCGTAAAGTACGACCAGAAATTTAAGAAAGTCATAAATCACCAACCACTTGAGTTATCAGCAGGCGATCGATTCTACGCAGAGCTGTACCTGCCCTAGCCAATAAATTTTGTTTTATTGGTAGGTATAATGATATTGGGTTTAGATAATTATTATGAGAAATCGCATGAATATAATTGAGAATTGTTTATGTATATATGATAAATAACACAAAATCATTTATAAACATCACGATAATGAATGCGGTTGTAGTTCAGAAAGTTTATAATATTTAAGTTGTTTAGAATTAAATTTAATATACACACTCGTGAAGATGCTGTTTTTTGTATATAAATTAAAGGTATTTATAAACAAAATAACTCACGAAGATCAGTTTCACTTTCACTGACGTCATCCAAATTGATAATAAACTTTTCTTTGGGAATTTTTTCTATATCCATGACGACTTTTCCACCCTTTTAATAAGGGAAACACACTTGGCCCAGCTGCTATCAGGAATGTTTGCGGATTCTCTTTGAATAAGAGCTACTACCACAGTTGAACTTGAGGTTTGAGAAGTATTATTTCTTCGAACTGCTGACTTAAGCTGATGCCCTTGCCATATATATGTTCAATTGGGTTAAACATTCAGTGATAAAGAGAAAGTCTAAGCACCGCTTGGCACAAGCTTTCAGCCAATGAATCACAAAAATAGACGTCAAAGTTAATAGTTTAATACTATTATAACGCTTTACAAAGTTTTTGAAAAATATTTTTCAAAGAACAGACCGTTCAGTAAGAAGCAACAACTACTTCTCGGGCTATATGCCCCGACAGACATTGAATTACACTTCTAAGTTGAACGGGGTTAGTATATCTGCAAGATATAACCAACCATTCTGGTTTGTAATTAGAAGGAACAACATCACTTGTAGACCGGTTTCGGCGTATTTGCGCCTCATCAGTACAAGGTAGATGCTATTCGTCCAGAAGCCCTGAGAGCGTAATCCTGGACTGGAGACAACGTTGAAACCACACCAATACATTAACCTCAGTAAAGCACTTAGCACTTCCTGAGTGGCGGATTGCGCTCGGTATACATACAATTATAGGTTTGAAAACTGACTGATTAGTCGCTCTATTTCTTCACCCTGGCTTCTATAGCAATCTCTTCTCTTTCCCTTGCCTTCAATGGATGCATTTCCTTAGTTTTTTATTTGTTTTTTTCTTGCTCTACCAGGTTGGCCAAACTTTTATAGAGTTCTGGACCGATGCACCCTGACAGGGTCATGGGTGTAATTTTACTAGTAATGATGTTATAAATGAAACTAACTGTTTCTATTAAAATTCCACTATTTATTGAAAAAATTATGAAAATTATGAAAGGATATTGATAATTATTTCGATATTGACATATCATCGTCAATATCGAAATAATTATATCCTTTCACAATTTTCATAATTTTTTCATTAAATAGTGGAATTTTATTAGAAACAGTTAGTTTCATTTATAACATTAATATGAGTAGATTCCACAAAGTAAGAGTCCAAACAGTAAATTCAATTACTAGTAATAGTCTAAGATCCGAAGTAAGGTCACCTTCACCGAGCTGATAATAGAATGAAACATGTTTTATAATAAATTTAGTATATTAGAAAATATATTAAAAATGGGTTGCCTTAAAAAATCCTGGACAGACTATTTTTAATTTAAAAAAAAATTAAAGTACGCATGCTCGGTATTTATACTACAGAGAATGACATTTTGTGTATATTATCTTTGAATGACATTTTGGAGTAACTAATGACTTATATTATTATTATTATTATTTTTAATATATTTTCTAATATACTAAATTTATTATAAAACATGTTTCATTCTATTATCAGCTCGGTGAAGGTCGACCTTACTTCGGTTCTTCTACTATAATACCTTTGAACACCTCAACAAAGAGAGCATATCGATGGACTGAACGGATGGAGCTGGATTGACTTTCGGATTAATGACCAATGGCTACTGTGGACGCTAACTGGCAACCTCACCGAATGCCGCTCGGGCACTGCTATTTCTATCCCGTTTCTGTGCTGTAGTGGTACGGCCCATGGCCGAGTAGACAGTACCAAGACATTGTGGAAAGGGGACGGTAGAAGCTAGGCATGGGGAGTGCGCGGCGGCAGTCAGCTACCGACCGTAATAGGTGGCTGATGTTTATTTAATAAGTTATGTTAAAACTCCGATAGTATTATAACTGTTTTGTATTTCTTTGGTTGTCTGTATCTAAAAAATAAAATATTGTGTTCAACTTCTTGTTCACACCCTCGTACCCAACGAGATTGTCCAGTGCAGTGCTTTTTGCGTATATATCAGAATGTACCTTTTTTTTGTTCGATCATGTGATAAGAGTCGATCATCTTTCTTTCTATTATGTCGCCCCAAACTTTTTTTTACACGACCTTGATTTACCTTTCAGAATCACCACATATATCGTAAATTCTCTTTTACCGTTGCCCATTCAAAGTCAGTATCTATGTATCTTTTTTCCTCCCGTATCGTACCTCTTGAATTGCCGCATTGTGATACTTGTGCACTACCTACCGTTATCGTATGTTCATTTATAGGTTTTAGAACCGATCCATATGGAACACTATAAGTGTTGTCGCCCAGCCAAATAATTACCCACTAATTAAGTAGTATCTCACCTTTGGTGACGTCATTAGGACACATTTTTACTGCTTCACTTGGTGAAAATTACGCTGATCTATGAAGCACATAATTAGAATTCTGACTTGTACTTCTTATCAATTTTAGGCTGACATCACCAACCGTGTTTTGAGTCTGCCCCCTGGGACACTTAGTTTCGTACTCACTGGAATTACTCTCGCCCCGCGCATCTAGGATTCCAGCGTTTTCTCGAAACACATCCGTACCCTACCTTATCTTATCGTTTCGCCTGCACTGATAAATTATCGCACCCTATCGTTACTTTTCGTTCTCAGTGTATGCTATGTCTTATACGATGACATAACATCACAATAGTCACTACCTTAGCTTTTCCTTTGACAACTACCTTACCTAAGATACATAAGAGTTGACAATTATATTTAATATTACCGTATAAATACCACCAGCAACCCTCCATTTACCTTATTACCTATTAGGACTATGTTTCCACAAGAAGAAAAATAATTCTTCGAATCATTTTTCTCGGAGGAGAGGGGGTGTAAAATGTTTGTCGACCTGTTTCGACTTTCCAATTTATATCGAAAATCTTTCTCTAATTCCCGGCGTCTGTCTCGAGTGGCCACTCTAGCGCCCAAGTAACGAACAACCGACTGATACGGTTACAAGATAATCACAAAAATATTTCTTCTTTATCGAATAACTGCGTAAAACTTCTAGTATAGTTCATATAATAGCCTTCTTGGTGTGCGTCATCGTTTGTGACGTATATCCGTGTTTTGGGCATGTCGATATTTTATTTGTTATTTTGACATATAGCTAAAGCTAACCTTTAATTTGATAAATAAAATCATAAGGATTGTATTCAGCCTAATTCTAAAAGGCTATGAAATTAATAATACTTGGGATATCAAAACACTGCAAAATAAAACAAATTGTATATTCAATTTACATATTAAAATAATTTAATACTAGTAAATATAGTCCTTCATTTGAATAAATAAAATGCTAACAATAAGATCAATATTCACTTTTCATAAATAATAATTTACCTTAAACAACAAAGTACAGACCTGACGAGAACTGTCAGTGGGACATTAGAAAAAGACGTAAGACACATTGTCTCTACGAAAGGATCGTCTGCATCGTATTTTGAACGGTCATTCTGCCCGATTGATAGGTCGCGTTTGCGCGTAATCTAAACATTAACCAATCAAATTTTTGTAAGTCAAAGATTAGGGTTAACGTTTGTATTCTAATACGTTTAAACGGTTCATTATTGTGATATTTTGATTATGATTAATCACAGACCTGCCTTTTTTCCATTTCTTCCAACGTAATGTGTTAGAAGGGCATTAACAATCAATGACGCACACCAAGAAGGCTATTATATGAACTTTAACTGTTTTTTTGTGTACTTTTCCTCATGGTACATATCATTATTCAACATATATTATTTTCTTGTATAGTGGCTTGGGTGTCATTTGAACATGGTGCTTTATCTAGCCTTCGACTAGATTATCCATGAGGATAATACTGTTGGGTGGAGTATTTGGTATGAGTTTATTTTGGAACCAGTCTTCAAATAATTCGGCTGTAGTAGCATCATGATAATCGACTAAAGGGTCCTTAATATTCTTTGCCGATAAAGACAACGCATTTTGTATAAAATCATTTTCGGTTTCTGCTTGAATTATCGTAATGCGTTTTCCTTTATTAGACGGCGCATTAGTTTGGCACAAATCTAGAAGTTAAGAAGTCTACCCAATTTTTGTTTGGAATATCGTGTGTATCGAACCAAGTTTCATCCAAATACACTACTGTTCTACCAATTCAAATCTCCACTTCTTAAGGCGCACAGATTCCATTATGATTTTTCTGCTACTAGTGAGTTTTTTAAATTTGAATCCGTTTTGTAAAAGAGACTTCCTTAAAGTCTATTTGCAACACTGGATACCAGTTTCATTCTTTTTAAGCCGTTGCATTAAATGCCAAACTATTTCATGAGATATTTTAATCCGGTCCTGGGAATCTTTTAAGGGATATACACTTTTATTGCTTATCTATATTTCGAACAATAGTTAATAATGAGAGTCGACGGCTTATATTGATTTACGACCTTCTTAGATCTTTGGTCGTACTTTACCTACATATATGAATGTGAACTTGATTTCACCTTTCTTGTTCTAACAAATATTAAGGAGTAAAGGTGTACTCCAACTTTTTTTTATTTATTGCCGAAAGTAACGCCTTTTTTGAATTTTGTTACTTTTAAAGTGCGTTACTTTTTTTTAGTAACGATCCCAGCTCTGGCTTACACGCATACAGCTTGACGTAGACATACATATTCACAAACAACACTTGAAAAACCACGGTCAACAAACTACAATGCAATTTAGCAAACGCCAAATGAAAACCGTGATTGAACATTAAAATAAAAATTTATGACATTGTTCTAAAGATTGAAATTTTAATGGGTTTTAGATTGCCGATTTGTTGAAAACCCATCTTCACATGCCAGCTGGTAAAGTTGAAGAGTTATACGCAACGTTAAAAAAGAAGAATGCTGAAATTTATATCCAGAGGTCGAAACTCATGTATAAATCAGCCCCTCAAAGAACCAGACTGTTTGCTTGGAGTATGACTAATGTCGAAATTTTGGTAAGCATTACAAATAATCTAATCATTTAATTGTAGAGTTAAAACCAAGTTACGTCATCGTTTCTGAGAGTTCTGTCTCACTTCAATATTGCTTGCTCTAGTTGCACGCGACCTTTTACCAGCGGCGAGAAGTGAGATAGACATAATTGTCGATCTCTTTTAACTATGACGCTAGAGGCTTTTAGTAACTTGGTTTTATCTTTAATGGAGTTTGTTCAGAGAAATAAAAATTAACATATTTTTTGACGTTAGTAAGTACTGTGTTCTTCTATGGAGCATGCGTCCTAAGTAAATCAAATTGTCATTTTGTTTTTCGTGTCAATGTTTATCCATTTCGTTTGTGTTAACCACAGTACAAAAGTTGTGTGAAATTAAAAAATCTAAAACTTTCATAAGAAGAACATTGGTACAAGAATAGAACCAGAACATAATTGATGATTGTATGCCCATGCATGAGAATGGAGGTTTCTTCTTCCATTTCACATAATCTACAATTCTACATTCTTGTTGCTCCATTATTTTGAACTTTTTATAGTGTCTATTCAGGCGACTGGTGTAGCATGGAGACTAGATAAGGAGATCGAACTCATACGGATCATAAGCAGTTTGTTTGTTCACGGCGGCGTCGCCACTTCTAATCCAGTACCATCTAAAAACAGTAACCTTAGTTTTTATAAATAACAGTAGTCAAAAAGTAAACATTACTTATGACAAAAACTCAAAGTAAGAACTAGAAATATTGAAATTGTTAAAAATTAAAAACAGGCAGGATGTACGTTGTTAAAAATTATTGCAATAGTGGTTGGTAGTGCAGCTTATTTAAAACGAAGACGTGAATTGAATTGGACTTAAGAAAACCAGAGTTAGCAATTATTTAAATATATTTTATATTGAAAACCTGTGCATGAATGTTGTGCCTATTGATTAAAAATAATATATTTTATTTTTTATTGTTATTAAACTGATTGAATATTATGCATTGAGTTTTAAGGCTTCTTCATTCAACTCCTCATGGAGACTATATAAGGAGGTCGGACTCCATGTCTTCCAATTTCTGGATATAGTAGGGGGCGCCAGTTGAAATCCAATACCAAAAACATCTGACTGCAGAACACTAACAGCCAATCATAAGCCTTGCATACACTTTCTGCTCATGGAGTTTTTTTGGTTGATAGCTCATTTGACAGTAAGTGAGGTTAGGAAACAGAAATGATATGATAGAAAACCACAAGTGTAAACTGTAAGTGAATTACAGTTTTACTCCAAACATTTATACCTCAACAAGGACTCTTCCAGGGCTCCCCACTGTTCCATTTGCTCTATAATCTATCTGTGTTCTTACACTACGATTTAGCACCAGAACATTTAAACATATATATTGGGGGCTACAACCAAAAATGATCATATGGCTATATACCAGAGTCACAAGACCCATGATAGCATATGGCTCGGTGGTATGGTGGCCACAGACTCGGCAGACTGGGGCGATCCAAAATCTAAGTGGTATCAAAAGGCAAGCTTGCCTGGCTGCCACAGGAGCCATGAGGACAACCCCAACAGCTGCACTAGAAGTCTTGCTAAACCTGCCACCTCTTCATGTCTACATACAAGGCAAAGCCAGGTCAACCACTAATAGATTGACCAGAAGGCAAGCACCCATTAGTATACAAAGAGTTGGAAATCGACCCCAAAATGGGAATGCCATCGGACGAGATGATTCCCAAGTATAACTTCGGAAAAAACTTCAAAACAGTCATAACAGGCAGAGAGGCATGGATGGAAGGACCTCCAATCATTGCAGAAATGGCCTGCTACACAGATGGCTCAAAAACCGAGGAAGGTGTATAATATAGCCAAGCCAAAGACAAGAGTCTCACTGTGCTTAGGCAAACATGTGACGATATTCCGGGCAGAAGTTGCAGCAATACAGCACTGTGCAGGAGAGCTATTAAGGCAAAAGTTAGAGAAAAAGACCATTACCATATGCTCCGACAGCCAAGCGGCTATAAAAGCAATCAGTTCCATGCAGATAAATTCCAAACTTGTTTGAGACTGCTTGGAGACGCTACAAGAGCTGGGCAGTCGTAATAGATTGTCCTTAGCCTGGGTACCAGGCCACTCAGATCACAAGGGCAATGAAGAGGCAGACTCACTAGCCCGAGAAGGTTCACTATGTACATTGGCACAGAACCTTTTTGTGGTATAGCTAAAGCGCTGCAAAAAACAAATAGCACTACTTGGATAAAAAAGCAGTCTCGAGAATGGTGGAAGAAGGCGCCAGGAATGAGGCAGGCCAAAGAGTTAATCAAAGAACCCTCGCCAAAATTCACGGAGTACCTACTGAGCCAGAATATGAGAACAATCAGGATCCTTGACAGGGCATTGTAGACTTAACAAACACATGAATAACATCGGATTGGCAGACACAACCATATGCAGGTTTTGCCAAGAAGATGGGGTAACCTCAGCACACATTCTGTTCTACTACGAAAGCCTGACTAGGCTGAGGTATTCGACGATAGGGGAGGAAAAACCACAACCTTCCCAATATATGGAGGACCTGTGGTTTGGCATTCGAAGTCTAGTAATAAGGACGGGTCTAGATAAGGAACTCTAACAGGAGGGCATACACAATAGATCTGCAACGGTCGTATTGGAGAGGCTCTTGGAAGCACATAAGCCCCATATTTATCTTATCTCAGATACTGTCAAATCACACCAGCCATCTAAATGTATTATTCTAACTTCGGTTGAGATAATGTAAATAACTCCGAAATTATGGCATTTAGGTATATGGAACATTACATAAAATATAATCAGTATTTAAAAAGGCAAAAAATATACAGGGTGACCCATTTGAAATAACAAAGTTCATTATTATTATTCCGAAAAAATGAAAGATCTGACAAAAATGTAAATACCACCATAATATCGGCCATATCATAAGATCCTTGCACAACAAAATCTATAAAAATCGTTCGATCCGTTTCCGAGATAATTGATGCGTTCCATACTTAAAACTCACTCTGTATTTAAATATAAAAACTAGTGATAAAATACACAACATTTTGTAACTAAAATGAGTGTCAAAATTATGACATTTAGTAACTGAATTACAAAAATTACTATTTATAATTATACTTTTTTTTCATTCGATTGCACGAAAGTTTCAACCACTCTGTAATGCCTTTTATTACATTGATGCGTTTTTTTCTTTAGAACGTTTTAAAATTTAAAAAAAAAAAAAAATTTCAGATTCTTGCCGACCCAACAATTTTTGGAAGAGAAAACGTAATAAGAACAATGACAGAAATAGATCACGATACACCTTGGCCGGATGAACAAATAGAATTTTCAACTTTGTGGTGTCGAGTAATATCCTTCAGGTGCGCAGAATGGAAATTTTTACTAAGAGACTTTCCCCAACCTTTAATGAACATCAGAAAATGTTATATATGCGGACAATTGGTTGGCGCCGAACAGTTTGCACCAAAACGAGGTAAGTTAATCAAAAACTTTGATAATTTACTAAATTTAAAACCAGCAGTAAATGCTTTTATTTAATTTATAAGTTTTACCATAACAAAATATTTAGATTTAACTTTTTATTTTCCGTTGATAAAAGCGGGAATTGTATCTATGATGTCACGAAAAAATCCTACTGCATCCATGAACGTATTTAAAGTTTGATTCAGATTAAAATTTTCCGTATAATTGGCTTCATATCGGGTATTGGCGTGTATCATTTGGACTTCTTCCTAAAATTAAGAAACAATTTATTATATATAACGACACAAATGTAAAATTTTATGACGTTTAGATTCCTCACTAGATACTAGTAATTTTCGTAAGGAATTGCACAAGTGCATCAAAATTGTCCGGTAATTTTGATGCACGAGTGTAATTCGGGGGATTATTTTTTTCACTTGTCAAAATGTGACATTTTGGAGGTTTTAACCAATAGCAATACATTATTCTAGCCAATCATTCGGTATTATACTGATAATTCTGCTTCCTCATCGATAATACCTTGTTTACATTGGAACGTCAAAATTTTACTTTGAATTTGTCATTATTGACAACTAAAAGTGCTTCGAAGTTTATTGAAAAATGAACACAAACCGATTCAGTGCCATCACAACTCGTTCTTCAAATTTTATCACATAATTTTTTATTTTCATCACTCAAACTTGTTTATTTGAGGCAAAAACATTCAAACAAACCGAATTTAGATAAAATCACTCGTCCTAACGGACTCGTGACTTTATCAATCGGTTTGTTTTCATATTTTTGCCAAATAAACAAGTTTTCGTGGAAAAGAAAAAATTATCGATAAAATTTGAAGCACTCGTGGTATTACCTTTGAATATTTCCCTAAAAAACTGTCAACTTGTCAAACTGACGTTATTAATTTATGTCATCAATAACTGGGAAAAAAGAAGAGACGCAGAAACCTTTGTTTTTGATATTTTTCATTTATATATTATGAAAGTATAAGTAAAAATATAATGAACAAAAATACTAATGATAATGGGTCGCTAAAAGACCAGATCTTATTCCAATAGAGAATGTTTGGGGGCTTATGGTAAAAATATTCAAAAAATTTAAATGTAATTCCACAAAACAATAGAAGAAACCTGTGAAAACAAGATAAAAATTTAACATTAAATGTAATTGACTCAATTCCTACAAGATTAAAAGAAACCAGCAATAATATATATATATATATATATATATATATACATATAGCCCAAGAAGTAGTTGTTACTTCTTAGTGAACGGTCTGTTCTTTTGAAAGTTATTTTTCTAATTTTGTAAAGCGTTATAATAGTTTTGAACTATTATTTTTTGACGTCTATGGATCACGCTTTACTAAAATATGACAATTATTTACGGGTAACTAATTAAGTAAATATATACTATTGTTAGTTTATTTGTTTGAACTGCTTTAATTTTGAATTACGTGGATCTCTTGTCAAAATTTTGTTTAATTGTAAACTTTTTTCTTTGTTTTGACATTTTTGAAATTTTATGGCTACATATGCACAATTCTTGAAATCGGGTTTTCTAATTCTTCTTAATGCTGTTGTTACTGAAGCATTAAAGCTTACTGCAACCTTTGCATGCCTTGCCGTATTAAAGGGATTTTCCTTTAAATAATCAGTTGAAGCTTTGTGCAGCTCTATTCTAGTTAAAACTGGTCTTCCTTTACTATTTTTCTAAGTTTGATCCTTGTCCCTCCTTTTTATAAATCAGTCATCCAATAAACCAACCATCTACTATTTTAAAAATTATTCGAACCAGTAACAATGTAATATTTATGTATTTATTAAAATATCACACTATTTCTAAATTTAATCTAGTCACTCTAATATAAAATTTTTATATTCCATCTCGTTTAATTGCTTTACAAAATTTAATTTTATCATTACATCTACTAACATTTTTGTTGAGCTGGCATCACTGAACTAGAATTTATACCATAACAACTAGTTTAGCATCGACACATTGTTAAAGGTCCATTTACACAGCTAGAAAAACACTTTTCGATTATTATAGTTGTATAGTTTTACCAGACTTTATGACGTGCACTGTACATTATTAAATTTGGTCCGACATAACTTTTGTAAAAGCTCTTGATGTAGAAATAGTAGACGGAAATAATTACAAGGGAAAGTATGTTCTGTAGCATTGAACAAGAATTTACACGAACCAGAGGGATTACAAAAAATATTTTTTCATATAGCTCCTTATGAATTAGCTGGGAAGGGAGGAGAGGCTGTAAACTGTAAAACTGTCTTACATAAATATCATGCAATAAATGTTAAATGTAAACGTACCTTTATAGAAAAAAATAGTTCGTTCAAGATCGTATGCATTTTTATTTAAATTAAATGACTTACAAAATATGTTGAACTAAAAATAGTACAATTTTAATGTGTGTGCTATTTTATTTTCCTTCGAAAATTCCTCCTATAACCCCAAAAACATCTGAAAAGAATCCAATTGCGTCCATTATATAATCGAGAAAACCGCTCATTATATCATCTGTTAATGACAGCTGAGTAGATTTGCTTACACCATAACCCTAAAAATAAATCATTTCTTTTACTTATAATATAGAGAGTAGAGACAAGGGGAACAGGCTTGTATGGGAGCAATGTTGAAAAATACAATAATTTTTTTTCTACGCCGTGCGGAAAAGTTTTTTTTTCCACTCGCAAGGTATTAACTATTGCATTTTATAAATATTTTTTCCGTTTTATTGAAATTTTGTTGCGTTAATAACTTCTAATTATTACATCAATAATCAGAAGGTAACTAATAAACTTGTTAGATTGTATCTTGTCTATGACTAATTGAATGATATTTTCCGCCCACTCGTAGAAAAAATGTTCGGAACAGTATCACTTTCCGCACTAGTTAGGAAAATAAGTATATTTATGCAGCGTTATCGGAGACTGTCAAACGGGGTCGAGAAAAAAAATCCTCGGTCCTGCCAGATCTTCAGTTAGTTGTTTAATTTTCGAGATATTTCAAAATTTACATAACTGCTGTTTCAAATATCTTCCTTATGTTACTTTTTATAGATTATAGTGCCGTAGACAATTTATTTTTAGATGGGTCAGGTTAGTAGATATGACATAAACTTGGTATTTTCAAATGTGATTGGATTTTTTTGATTCCTTTTTAAAATAATCTTTTAATCCTCTTTCACCTGATATGCATATTATACCTATGTCTATTTCTTAAAATTTCTACAACAGGATTACACAAAATTTCGTTTTATATAGTTTTATATATACAAAAAGTTTTTCAAAAGTTCACATAAATCAATAAAAAAAACATTTGTTAAATAAATATGCAAATTTAATACGCAACGTCTATTGAACAAACTTTAATTATTGGTAGACATCGAAAAATAAATATATTATTCTAACGCTTTACAACAAAGTTTTGAAAAATATTTTTCAAAAACAGTGTTTGTCGGGGCATATAGCCTGGGAAGTAGTTGTTTCTTCTTAGTTGAACGATTTCTGTTTTTGAAAAATATTATTCAAAACTTTGTTGTAAACCGTTAGAATAATATATTTATTCTTCGATATCTATTGGTAACACGCTTTACTAAATACGACAATTTCACAGGAAACTGTAATAATACTTTATTGTTTCAAGCCTATCGGCTTGTTGTCAAATTTTTCGAATTTTGGTTTGCGGTTGGAGGTGAAGATGTTGCTATTGTCACAACCTTTTACATTTCCGTTACTGGACATGTATTGATTGTGATTTTAGTGTTAAATCAGTCAGGGATTGGGCTCTTAGAGCTCTCGGACGAGAACATATACCTTGTACTGATGAGGCGCAAATATGCCGAAACCGGTTATGTTGTCCATTCTAATTGCAAACCAGAATAGTTGGTTAAATCTTGTAGATCATACCAACCCCGTTTGACTTACAAGTGTAATTCAATGTCTGTCTGGGCATATAGCCCGGGAAGTAGTTGTTTATTCTTAGTTGAATGTTTTTTTCAAAACTTTGTTGTAAAGCGGTAGAATGATATATTTATTCTTCGATATGTATTGGTAACACGCTTTACTAAATACGACAATTTTACAGGAAACTGAAATAATATTTACTTAATTACAGTTACCTGTAAATAATTGTCATATTAGTAAAGCTTGATCTATAGACGTCAAAAAATAATAGTTCAATACTATTAAACGCTTTACAAAATTAGAAAAATGAATTGACGGTCTGCTCTTTGGAAATTCATTTTTCTAATTTTGTAAAGCGTTTAATAGTATTGAACTATTTTTTTTTGACGTCCAACTGAAATAATACTTTAAATTATTGGCTTTATTTCAAAAATACAACAATTGTAACATAATAAGAAACTAATGACAATAAAAAATAAATTTTCCTCCCCAAATATAAAAAAAATTATAGTAAATGATCAAAATATCCCCCAATATCCTGGATTAATTGGATTCCTTTACATTCAGCATTCAGTATGTGAATTGGGTTTCGAAGCCTTGTGGATACATTGTAGTAACTAAAGTCACATTTATTTAGGGTATCCAGAAACACTCCTTTCAAACGCAAACTACATATAGTAGATGTGATTTTATCTATATCTAAACTAATTGACCTTTATCCAAAAGTTCCTTCAGAGGATAAGTCCGTTTTATAAGCATATCTAAAAAAACTGCTACCTTGGTACATTGTACCTGCAGAGATAAATAGTTTACTACAATTCCCCGTTGTTTTTGCCATCACAAGCGTTCAACGTGGGAGGGGCATCGGGTAAATTTGGTAAAATTTTTTGTATAACAGTTTTTGGACAAACTTTATATTAAAGTTAAAGCGATAAAGCTACGTTTACTTGAAACGGAATTTTTAATTTACATAATGCTCATCATTGTGCCTCCATTTTCGAAAATCCGCACGCCATAAAACAGACGAAGCAAGATTTAGTATAAATGTCTGGATAAGCTTAAGGATTAATCTCTGGCGTACACGAAGACGAACTTGCTGGCTCCGATCCACTGATCAGGAAATACTGAATGCTGTAAGATCTGTTCGCAAAAGATCCCATTTTATTATCCAGGAAAATAGGAGAAATTTTGAATGCCTACTATAGTTGGTTGCTTACTTATACGAGGGAGGGAAATCTATATTTATACTGTTTTTTATTGTTATTAGTCTGTAATGCTGTTGTTATTATGCTGAAATTGTTGTATTTATAATAATTAAGTTTGTCTGACAGAAGTTATGTATTAAATTTGCTTTCATTTAGCAACCCATAATATAAGGAATGTTCTGTTTTAAAAAGACGTTATTAACATTTTATGTCACCTTTTGAACACCGCCCATTTTGTTTAATCCTACCACTTGTTTCGTACATTTACCTCTTTGATAGTTGAGGAAATAGTTATTAGTTTAACTAGGCAGAGAAGTAACAGATTTACTGCCGCGGCTAGCATTTCATTGTCGAGGCGAAGCCGAGGCAATCAAACTAGCCAAGGCAGTAAATCTGATTATCTGCCGTGTGAAACATGTAATTTTTTCTCCGATTGTTTGTACAGTGTGTTTAGAAAAATCAAATTAAAATGAAAACTTTTTTATGACGGATATAACTCACAATTTTTAATATTTTTTCTAATCGATGGGCCTGCTTAAATCGCAAGATTTAAAAAAAAATGAATAAAAAATGATTTTTTTACTGCCTAGGCAGTAAAAGTGTTACTTCTATGATCGATAAATGCCATTAAAACTGACGTTTAATGTCAATCGGAGAAAACATTGTTTTATTTGCGGATCGCTAATTTGTTGTCGAATCTCTATATATTGTTTGCAGATTTTATAGAAATTTCCGGAAATTACGAAATATCTACATTCTTTGGTTTTCGTATCAGGTATTTTAACCAATAACATGGTAATTAAATCATCAAAGTCACTAATATTGAGATTTTTTAACTATTGTTTCCTACAAGCTCCACATATTCCAACAATTGCAATAACCTTAAAATAAAAGTATTATAGTAGGTATATTTATGTTATACTTTTAAATAACATACCTTTATTAACAAGTACTGTACATCAGGAGCTACATTTAAAAAAGTTTTATTTGTTCAAGGTGTTAAATTTCTGATTTTTTGTTTTTAAAACCTTCAGATTGCCCTTTTTAAATAAGCTCGCTATTTCGGGTAATTTTCAATATTAACATTATTCTCAAAGTTATAACACTTCGCAACATGTATGTATGTATGTATGTAAGTAAATTGAGGTGACATTCACCGAGACTTAAAAGATCTATTGTGCCCCTTTACTTCTACTTAGTTCCTGAGGAAAGTCTATTTCCCGGAGGAATTTTAGGATATCTGCAGGCTTTAACTTAGGTAAATGTCCCTCTTCTATCCAGTAATCTCCAAGGTGTTGTGTCCTAGGATTCTGAATTGCTGTGCAGTTCGCAAGTATGTGGATGGAGGTTTCTTCTTCCATGCCGCAGAATCTTCATTCTTCGTAAGGATGCCTGTTGAAACTCTTAGTGCAGTTTTACTTTGACTTATGCATTGATTTGATCTCAACAGATTGTAATCCCCCAGAAGAATCTTTGACTGCCTAAGTCCTACTAGATATTTCCAATGGTCAGATCTTCTCTTTTCTTCGGCTTTGCCTATTTCTTCCAAAATACCTGAAACCGCAAAAGGGTTCCGGCCCCCAAAAGGGTGTTCCACTCCCTCTTTGCTAGTTCATCTGCTATTTCATTTCCTTCTATCCCTGTGTGTACTGGGCACACTTTCTTATGGCGTGAATTTCCGCTTGAAAGATACTCGGGGTATTTCCCAAGCTTTCAGAGTGTTTGGTTCCTGGCCCATGCACTCATATCCCAGTTCCTTCTATTGCTTTTGAGCCGTCTGTGTACCATTGTATGGCATTCTTTCCAAGTCTGGTAATGGTATTTGAATCCCATTCCTTCTTGTTGCTTAATTCCTTAATTTCTTTGAAAAGTTATACTTTTTCATCATACCATCTTGTGGCATGTCCCAGGTTTTCTGATTTCTAAGAAGTAAGGAGGTGGTTTTTTTTTTAATGATTCCCTCTCTACTTAGTCTGTACCTTGTTCTTTCTGCAACACTTTCCACCAGTGTGTGAGGTTGAGAATAACTTCCATGGCTGCCGTTGGGCATGTTCTCATTGCTCCTGTAATGCACATACAGGCTAGTCTTTGAATTTTGGAGAGGTTTTCTCTCGTTGTCAATAGGCTAGTTCTACTACTCCACGCAATGGCTCCATAAGTGATAATTGGTCTCGCTATGGCAGTGTACATCCAGCTCAGGTTTTTTGGGTTACAACCCCAATTTCTCCCTGCCAGATTCCTGCAATCCATTAGAGCCATTTTTGCTTTGTATATAATCTCCTTTTCGTGTTTGTTCCACAGGAGTTTACTGTCTAGAGGCACACTTAGATACTTGACTTCTTGTCTCCATTCAATCTCGCTCCCATCACGTTTAATGGTTTTGCGGTTGAGCTTTCTTTTCTTAGTGAAGACTATTAATATGGTTTTGGTGAGGTTGATGTTAAGTCCCACTTGCCTACACCAGCTATTTGTATAGTTCAGACCCTTTTGTACAAAGTCACAAAGGGTATTTTCGAATTTTCCCCTGGCTGTTATGACAATATCATCGGCATATCCTTGGCAGGATATTCCGAGGTCAGTCAAACCACACAGGAGTTCGTCAACCGTCAGGCTCCACATTAATGGGGATGCTACTCCTTCCTGTGGACATCCTCTGGTTGTACAGATGGAGATAATGTCTTTGCTCGTCTCTTCTACTCTAGTGAGCAGTTCCGACATCCATTTGGATGTTGTGCTGTCTACACCTCTTCTATTTAATGCTCTTTTGACAGCCTCGTGAGGAGTATTGTCAAAAGCAGTCTCCGTAGATCTGCCGGCCCGATAAGCATGCTGATGCTGGTGGAGAGGTAGTCTTTCTAGGATTTCCACTCTAATATAATTGTCAATAGCTTTTTCCATCGTTTTGAGCACAATCGATGTTAGGCTAATTGGTCTGAAGGATTTGGGGTTTGTTGTGTCCCTTTTTCCAGCTTTTGGAATGAAGGTTACTATTGCCCTTCTCCATGCTTCTGGTATATAACCCAGTTCTAAGCTGCTTCGACTGATCCTAACTAAATGTGGTAGATTCCGAGGAGGGGATAACGGCGAGTTTGAAGTGGGTTTGGTTGGTAGGCATCCCCTTGGGGATGAGTGCAACACTGTTTCGACCATGAGTTTCCCATCTCGACCCGAAAAAAAAAGTAAGAGAGTAGGAAAAAACATTAATAAAATAGTTATTTACTTAATTACAGTCACCTGTAAATAATTGTTTTTATAGTAAAGCGTGATCTATAGACGTCAAAAAATAATAGTTCAATACTATTAAACGCTTTACAAAATTAGAAAAATAGTTTTCCAAAGAACAGACCGTTCACTAAGAAGCAACAACTACTTCTCGGGCTATATGCCCCGACAGACTTTGAATTACACTTCTAAAGTAAACGGGGTTGGTATATCTGGACGAATAGCATCTACCTTGTACTGATGAGGCGCAAATACGCCGAAACCGGTCTACAAGTGATGTTATTCCTTCTAATCGCAAACCGTTTACTTTAGAAGTGTCGGGGCATATAGCCCGAGAAGTAGTTGCTGCTTCTTAGTGAACGGTCTGTTCTTTGGAAATTTATTTTTCTAATTTTGCAAAGCGGTATAATAGTATTGAACTATTATTTTTTTGACGTCTATTAATAAAATGTATTAGTTTTAATAATGTTTTATTAAATTGCAATTTTAATAAATATATTATGTACAAAACAACTTGGTATAACAAATTTACCAAACGTCATGTGCAGCGTATGCATTAGCAGTCCATGGAGTCGAACAATCTTGAGCTACATATCCAAGGGAAGCAGCTGGGGCAACACCCTAAGTGGCAGCGTTAGCTACAGTCCATGGAGCGGAGTGAGCTACTGAAGCTGTATAAGCAGCTGGAGAAGAAACTTTGGCTACAGTCCAAGGAGCTGATTGAGCATAAGCAACTGGAGCAGCTAATTTGGCTACAACTGGAGCTACAGCATATACGGCAGCAGGCTCTTTGTGTACAACAGCGTTAAATCCATTGTGTCCATCAGCGGTATAATCTTCAGTACGTTTAGAACTGGGCGCGGTGATATTTTTTTCGTTTTATTGGAACATTTTTATATAAATAACCTTCAATATAGGTTCTATTTATCTGTGTCATGTGACCTATTCATTATCCACACCTATTATTCACTAGTGTATATTGAACGTCATTATACTTGAAGAAGTACACGTAAAACGTAAGTACTATCAAATAGTCGTGGACAAAAATATAAATAAATTAAAATTAATAATTTTTTATTAAATTGCAATTTTCATAAATAGATTATGTACAAAACAATTTGGTAAAACAAATTAACCAAACGTTATGTCTGCGCATTAGCAGTCCCTGGAGCCGAATAACCTTGAGCTACTTATCCAAGGGAACCAGCAGCAAGAGCATCTCGAACAGATCCTTTGGTTACAACTGGAGCTACGGCAGCAGGCTCTTTGTGTCCATCAGCGGATTGGATAGTTGGAATGTGATGTTGGACAGTCGAGTCGGATGAGATGGCTCCCTGGGATTCGGAACCTAAGTTGCCGGCGTGAGCTACGGCGATAAAAGCGACGAGGATTAAAAACTGAAAAAAAAAGAAAATATTTAGTTCTGAATTTACAAATTGATAAAATGTATAAAAAAATACTGTATGATGTACTTACTTTAGCTGCCATGTTATACTGTTGTCAGTAAACTTAACAATACATTTAGAACGACGAGTTTATTATTTATACTAAATTAGATGTGTAAAAAGTCGTAAGGTCGTCGGGTTTGCAGACGAATCTATCAAATTCCTGCTCTGCAAACGAATATAACCGGCTATGAAATTTTCTAATCAATCCATATGTTAAAATTAATAGAATCATAAAAAACAACAATAATTACCATACCATTAATAAATATGACTATCGTTAACTCGCCAAATATTCAAAACTGAATAAATTTGGTTTAACTGCCAATTTGATTCGTTTATTTTAGTTTCAAGGTGTAGGTACCATTACATTTTATTTCTTTTTTAGGATATTTTTGTTCGCAAAACTTGATTATCCATCAATACTGAAAAAAGTTGATCTTTTGACACTTTTGTTACATTTGTCAAGAAAAATTATTTTTTCAATTATAACTGATTTGACGTTTACAGATTTGTGTACGGTATCAATAATTAGTTTTGATGCAATTTAGTAGTTGTTTACAATATTTACATTGCAGAATGAAACAAAAATATATAATTTCGTTGTTGATTTTTCTTAATATTAGGTTTGTTCGTAGAAAGGAATTTCAAATCGTTTGGAAATTTCTCCCATTCCCTCATTCCGTTTGTGATTCGTTATAAATCGATTGGTAATTTTTGTTTTACGAACAAATAGAACAGCAGGGTAGACAATTGCCAGCATGACAGCCGTTAAACTGGAAAAATAAATAGAATAAACCATTTTCCTCATGTTCTATTTTAGAAAGAAGTGGTTTGCTTTTTCGTTATTTTTCGCACAATGACCAAAAATTTGTCACTTCCCTTTAATGCATGCTCCTGACTTAAAAATTTCCTCCCGGTCAGCGAATTATTCTGATCGTTGGCACCTGATCCGAAACTTCATCTTTCTTTCTTCGAACAAAGTATTTCCAACTCCAGGACTTCATCCACTTCTCAAATGTGATTAGAATTCAGAAAGGTTCATCGAAACTCAAAGTCGAACCACAAAATGTGTTATTTTGTACATTTTTGGGTTGACTTTTAGTTTTATTACACCTTTTTTAGGAGTATTTTTTAAATCAACAACTGCCAAATTGTTTCTACGAACCCGTTATTTTAATGCGCATACCTTTGATCGTCTAATGGAATTTATAATAAAAAGTACCACTTTATCCATCCAAGTTTTATTTTATTGCCTTTGGCAACAATTTTTCCATCTTTGAACAACCCCGTTCCATGCAGCTTGTTTTTAATTTGCATCGTTTCATATCATTTTCCTCGGTGAATTTTCAATACATATGGTGTTTCCAAAGTAATCTGAAATATTATGGGTGATTCGTCATTCAATTTTAAGACAAAAAGTTCATATAAACATGTTTGATAAGTTTTGTCGTTGATGAGATACAGGGTGTTGACTTTTTTGTAACAAACGAGCTCTGACTGTGAGTGAAATTTATTTCGACATAATTTTTTTTCAGTGATGCTACTGATTTCCAAAACTAATAAGAAAGAACATATTTATACTCAGTGGCCTTTGAAATTTTGACAATTACTTAGTCAAACCGGAAATCCAATGCAAAAACAAACAAGAAATTTTTATCATTCTAATTTTGATGTAGCAACAGTGTTCACTCAATAACGATGCGTGTGTTTACTAATGCTGAAACGACTAATATGCATTTTTTATATTGATTAGAGAATGGTAATGCCTGAGAGGCCAGACTTATGTTTGCCCTGAGCTATCCAAATAACCGCTTACCATGTTCAGAAACGTTAACTAAATTGCATCTTCGTTTACAAGAAACTGAAACTTTGCAAAACCAAGAAATATTATTGGACGACGTAGAACTGTGAGAACTCCAAAACTGGAAGATCAGGTTCTTCAAATTATTTACAAACATCCAGAAACGAGTACCATAAAATTGCTCAATAAGTAACTGTTAGTCACAAAACTGTTTGGAATGCTCTACACGAAAATTTATTTTATCCATTTCGTGACCAACGTGCACAAAATTTGGTACCTAATGACTGCTCCGTATGCAATTTTGCCAATGGATTTGAAGAAAATTTTCAATTAATTCCATTTTTCCTACTATTGTTTTGTTTACAGATGAAGCCAACTTCTCAAGACATGGCATAATAACCACATACGAGCTGCTGTGAATACACATGCCACAGTTATTGCACGGTTCCAACGCTCCTTTTCGGTCAATGTTTGGATTGGTATTATCGACGATTATATCTTATTATGACTATTTTTCCTTCTTTAACAATTCTGGAAAATGAAATTCCAATTATTTCGGAAGAAGTACCTCTCATAATTAGACGACGTTTGTGGTTCATGCATGACGGTGCTCCTCCACATTTTGGAGTAATCGTACAGGAGTTCTTAAACAATCGTTTTCCAGACCGTAGGATAGGACGACACACCCATGACCCCCAAGGTCTCCTGAACACAACCCTCTAGATTTATGTGTGTGTAGATATTTAAAATCACTCGTTTACACAACCCCGATCTTAAATTTACAAGATTTTCAAAATCGTATCATATAAGGCTGTAATGTTATTCGCAATACTCCTGGTTTTTTCGAACGTCTTCGGCAATCCATTAGACGTCGACCGGATGCTTATATTTTAGCTGGAGGTGCACATTTTGAACATTTGCTTACGCATAAGCGTAAGGGTCTAAACCTGGACCTATTAATCTATCAACCAGTCTCTGGAAGGTAGCAGGTGCGGAATGTAAGCCAAACGGAAGAACCGTGAATTGAAACAATCCACGTCCCGGTGCGGTAAAGGCGGTAAGGAGATTGCTTTCTGGTGTTAACGGAACTTGCCAGTACCCACTCTTCAAATCTAAACTGGAAATATACTTGGCCTTCCGCAGTTTATCCAGTATAGCATCCTTCATTGTTACCTCATTGACCTTTCGAAAGTCGATACAGAAACGGTTCTTTCCATCTTTTTTCTTTACAATCACAATCGGAGAGCTCCAAGGACTTGTAGTTGGTTCTATCACACCTTCTTTCAGCATGGCGTCTATTTCAGCATTGCAAATTTCCTGCATTTTCGGATTCTGGGGACGGTATCTCTGTTTTATCGGACGTGGTTGCAGAAAACGGATTTCATGCTCAACTAGCGTAGTTGGACATCGCAATGATCCAAATTTCGGTAACTCTTGGTCTAGGAAGATGTTCAGTCTGGCTGTCTGCTCTTTCGATAAATTTCTTTCTGTAAGCGTTATGGTTTCCAACCTATCCAATCATACTCCTCGTCATCCCCTAGGTCTTCCAGGGAGAACGCAAATATTACAGAAACGGTTTGCTCCTTGTCAACCCCTAACACCAGAGAAGACGCAGAGTCTTCGGAAACAGATTGCTCCTTGTCAACCCCTAACTCCAGGGAAGACGCAGAGACTTCGGAAACAGACTGCTCCTTGTCGACCCCTAATACTAGGGAAGACGCAGAGACTTCAAAACCAGATTGTTCTTTATCAACCCCTAACAACCCCGGGGAAAACTCAGAACTTTCAGCAACGGATTGCTCCTTGTCAACCCCTAACTCCAGGGAAGACGCAGAGACTTCGGTAACAGACAGATGTCCAGAACATTTGTCTTCAGCAAGACAATGTTTGATTTCTTCTTTAAAGATGATCGGAACACCATCGACTTCCTTCATGGACGTATTTTCCAACCCTAATATCCCAACAGGATTGGCTAATGACGGACGCCCTACTATTTCATTATTGATGTATATATTTCCAGTTCCTAACTACAAACGAAAATTATATTTTCGGAGGACATCCTGTCCTAACACAATATCGGTTATCAGACCAGGTAGATGTTCTAACGAACCCTCCATATTGACGTCATTGATTTTCCATTTCAGCTCATAAATGTCGGTGATGGATACTAAATTTCCATTAGCTAAACGAGCCTTCGTATTTTGACGGGCGGTAGTTTGCATTCTTTGGGAAAATGTCTTAGCTACTTGATCACCAATATATGATTTCGCTGCTCCGGTATCTAACAATGCTTTAAACTTGTGATTTTCAATTTCGACGTCTATGTGCGGTCGGGGGTCGTTTATTTCTTCCGGTGATTCGGTATGAGACACAAAGATTTGCGGAAGCTGTGTCGGCCTCTGCTCGGGACAGCTTCGGATTAGTTTTCCTGCCTCCTGCAGGAACAATCTCTGGAAAATACTCCTTCTTCCTGGCAACGAGAACAGAATATCTTCGCAGGGTTTTGACAATTGTTTCGGTAGTGTCCGGATTCACCACAGCGGAAACAGATTAGTTGCCGGGCAGATGATCCAGACTGGTGATGAGTAGTATCAGGCGGCGGACGGCGAGGAGTATCCGTCGGTGACGGTTGGCTGGGACCGGCGATGGGCTCTCAGGATGGCCCAGGCATCGTGTTGTGGGAAGGTCCATATCTCGGCGAACTTATTGGCTGTAGACGGGGATTTAGTCCCCGGTTCGGTCCACTGTGGTTGGGTACAGACTGGAGTTCCTTCCTGAGGAGCTCATATTCCCTGATCACATGACAAAAGGTGGAAAAATCATCATCAGTCCCCTTTTCGGATTTGCAGACGGTATTCGGGCAACAGGTTACGGTACAGCCATGCTAACTGTTGTTCGGGAGTTAGCTTCCCATGCCTTCGCACGAGGGTCTGTAGCTCGGTTATGTATGTGGCGGCGGATTCATTCCTTTTTTGTAGACGACGGCCTATCTCAGCGTCCAAGTCGTCTTCGTAATTTACGGGATAGAAGAAAATTCGGAAATCTGCCTCAAATTCATCCCAGGTCGTGTACCAACTCCGGTTGTTGCGGTATCAAAATGCCGGTTCACCTGACAGTAATTCCGATAACACAGGAAGCAGATTATCTTTCTGGACATTCTTTGCCGTGCATATTTCCTCTATTCTTTCTATGAAAGCGGCAGGATCTCCTCGGTTTCCAAAAGACACCTTCCAATCGTGTACGTTTATCGGTGGAGTTGCCATTGCGGTCGGATAATCAACAGGTTCCTCTAGCAGATTGTTGAGCAATATTTCTTTGTCTCAAAAAGTTGACGAGACTTTTCCGTTTGTTAGGAACGGTTCCAGCAACCGATAAATTCCTCTTTAGTAGCTCGGTATTAAGTCCCTCGTTCTTCAGTTGGGTATACTTACTTACTTACTCGATTGTCGGTTATTTCTCCCACGGAACTTACAGTCGGTACTGGAGGAACGGATTCGGTTTCTTCAGCTTCTTCTTGATCAAACAAAACGGGTAAGTCAAGATCTTCGGAGTTTCTTCTGGACATTAGCCTTTTAACTCCAGCTCAGACGTCTTCTTCTTCTTCCAAAATGAAAGATCAACAAAGGCGGAAAGAAAAAACTAGCACCGGCAAAACGTTCATTTTTAAATATACAGTACGGAAAGGAAAAAAAATAGTATATTATAATGAAATAACGTCAAAGCAACAATGGGCAAAAAACCAGTCAAACAGTATAAACGGTGCAGCAACAGTACGAGCAAAAAAAAATATCCACAGCGGTATAGAACAGTTCCTGCTATAATCAGTAATCAGGTCTGTTCAACAATACGGTAAAAGAACGGAAACCGAATAACGGTTCCTGCTCTAATTAATAATCAACTCTGCAACAATACGGTAGAAAACAGTCAACACAGACTTAAACGGTCCAAGTAAAACCGCTTAAAAAAATCGAAAACGGAAAAAAACAGATCCTACTGTAATCAACAATTGGGTCCCTGCTCGGGCGCCAATTTGTAACGTGCTTTTAACCTACCCTTCGGATTTTACCAACAGGGCACGTCACTTTGGTCACCCTCGATGCAAAATCTTTCAAACGAATGCTCGGGCGCCAGATTTTATACGTGGTTTGCTCCACGGCCCCTTGACCCTTAGTGTCAAGAGTTCCAGATAGCCTCAGATGGAGGTTACGTAAAATTCCAGGGGTCTCGTTGTATTCAAAAACTATAAGCCCTCGGACGGCTATGCTTTAGGTTATTGAAAACACTGATTATGTCGGTTTGTCTATTACAAGATAAATTCAATATACACAGGGACAAAATAAATAAATATTCATAAAGAAAAAATAATTTCCAAAAATATCCTAAATTCAATATTTGTAGCGGTTTCAAACAAAATAATATATACAGTTTACCCATGTAACAAAATATTTGTGATATGCAAAAACTTGCCGGTAGTACGTTTACCCATGTAACAAAATATTTGTGATATGCAAAAACTTGCCGGTAGTATGTGCAAAAGCAATGGTACGATAGACTAGGTATAAGCAGGTTAGTTTAGCGATTTAATAACATGTATAGCGGTATAAGCAAACGGTGAGCAGAGTTAAAATGAAGAATAAAACATGTATTACAGCAGCAAGCAAAATATAAGTTCCTTAACTGTAGGGTCGGTCAAGCGGGATAGGTGGGAAGATACTACCAGATCAGTTTAAAAAAAAATTTACTAATGAACGCGGACTAGATAGTCGAATAAGATGTGGCAAAGGCCTCTTACTCGTCTGAAAACCTTTTTGAATAACAATATAATTAACTAATTTACACTTATAAAGAATGACCAGTTGAAAGTTGGACAGCTTGTGGCAAAAGCCTCTTATCTGCCCCACAATCAATTGAAAAAAAAATAAATATCTTGAAAATAAAATAAAAAAAGAAACACTGGATTGGTAGATAGGTAAACGGATCGACCAATGGTAATGACTACTGTGAACTAAACTAGATAATCAAGTAAGATATGGCAACAGCCTCATACTTGCTTGGAAATCTTATTTATTCGTTAATTAAATCTATTTAGAGAAGAAAATGATTTAAATAAAAATGTAAAGTGAAATTCAAGATACAACCGGCTGAAAGTTGGACAGCTTGTGGCAACAGCCTCTTCTCTGTCCCACAATCAGTTTTTAAATTTCAAATTATCGATAAAAATTATAAAAATATTTGGGTAATTTGGACTGGGCACAC
Organism: Lochmaea crataegi; assembly: GCA_947563755.1. Taxonomy (NCBI): domain Eukaryota; kingdom Metazoa; phylum Arthropoda; class Insecta; order Coleoptera; family Chrysomelidae; genus Lochmaea; species Lochmaea crataegi. The sequence continues at coordinate 25,935,568 of OX387434.1, forward strand.
GGTATAGGTACTATTATCTGAAAATCAAATCCAAATTTCAATGTAAATGATATATGTTTGGATTGAGCATTCAATTAAGAATTAAAACAAACCCAATATAAAAAAAATGTAACAATAATGAAATAAATTTTCTTATCTATTGCAAAAAAAACATGGAATACGATACTGTACTAAATTTCAACAATCAGAATACTGTAACTGTTAACGGAAATCAATTATATATTTTTAAACTGAACAAAATTTATTATTCGGCTTTACTAAAACAATTTTACCTTACTTTTGCTTTACACTATCAGAATTCACTACTTACTCAAGAACGGTCGAACACCACAAAAGTCACTCAAAATCAAATATCAAAAAAAAAGAACTTATGAACACTTTTCAAAATCAAACTACTCGGAAGACACTTTCAAACTAACCAACGGTAGCGGACTTAAAACGGACTGTCGCAGAGTGCCCAAAAGACGTTCGGTTTTCGAATTTATATTTTAATTCCTACCTACAATTTCTGCCTTATCGGAATTATACGTGAAATTAATGTATTTTCAACTACAAAAAATTTCTAATATACTGGACGGCTTTTGTTTTAATTAATTACTTTATGTACCGGACGTCTTCTAATCTTTAATTTTTGAAAGTCACAATTTATAAATTTTTATATTTTTAGTATCGTATTCATGTGTTTTGATTTAAAAAATATAATATAGCGGTAATAAATAAAAAAAAATCAATGCAGTAGCAGAAAGGATCGGGAAGTAAGTAACGAGTTATATAATCCTATGGGTAAAAATAAAATATACTACCGAGAAAACTAAAAATGAACTTCAAATCGGTGCCCCACAAAATAATTCGTTATACGCTTGAAACCGCTGTTTTATTGTGACATTTCTATATGAATAACCCTCAATATAGTTTCAAGGACCGATGACAATACAAAAAAAATTAGTGCGTGCAGTCCCTCTGCGCGGAAGAAGTTAAACTTCGTAATGTGGAAATGAAAATAGGAAAGGGTAGAAATTGATTTTTAATGAAATCATATTGACAAACTTTATTAACATTGCTTACAATTGATCGTCGCTGCATAGCAAGAATACCACGCGCATGTGCTTGGGATCTACCGACTCCCTCTATTTCTCTCTCCTACTTTCTACCTTTGTCTATCTTTCTCTCTTTAACGTTTAACGCGACCTTGTTGGAAGTCGCATTAGAAATATCCCTTGAAAAGAATACTTACACTGCCATCTGTCAATGAATGCCAAAGTTTTGGTCATATGAAGAAAATTCCAAAAAAGGAGTTTTTTAGTGAATTAAATTTTAAAAGTTACCTTATTTAAGAAAAAAAGTTTTTGTACAACTGCCATTAAAGGTGATATTTTTAATGCCTGTCAAACGTGTTAAAAGAAGACGTTTACAAAGTAGCAGGTTAAAAGTGAAATACTTTTAACACTAGTGTTAAAAGAGACATACTCATTATGAGAATTATTGTTAAAAAGCCAAAAATAGTTATTTACATTACAAGCTGCGAAAGCTTACTTTTAGGTGCGAAGCGAAGCGTAGCCTAGGCTATTTGAATACCTCCGTGCTCCTAAAAGGGCTTTTGCAGCGTGTAATGTATTGAACTTTTCATTCTTCCCCCGATTTTATTATTAAAACACACAATTTAAAGATGCAAAAAATTCTCTGTAGACTGCAATAAAATGGGTAGAAGGCGTGGGTTAACGTTACTTTGGTAACATTCGTGTCAACAAAAACTATAAATAAGTATTCTTCCATAAAGTCTACATCTTTTAAGTTTAATGATAATGTTGCGCAAATCGACAAGCAAGTCAAAATTTCCAGTGACTTTGCTTTCAAACAAGATTTCAATCAACATTTGCCGTTAAATATTTCAGGAACATACAACAATTGTAATTTTACATTTAATTTCCAATCTAAATAAATATTTGACAAGTAATTTGACATTTTATTTGTTCGTTGTCCAGGGCACGAAAGTTTTTCATACTTAGCAACCGATTTTATTTGTTCGTTGTCCAGGGCACGAAAGTTTTTCATACTTAGCAACCGATTTTATTTGTTCGTTGTCCAGGGCACGAAAGTTTTTCATACTTAGCTACCGATAACCTAGCATGTTTTACTTTCGCTTTCGCTTGCCTATTTAAAATAAAAAAATATATTTTCGTAGGGGGGAGAATGAAAAATATATTTTTGTAGGGGGGAGAATGAAAAATAATTTTTTCTACAAACGTCAGTAAAAGTATAATTTTTAACGCATGCTGTCAGTGTCTAAAATGTCATTTTATGACACTGGTGTTGAAAGTAAAATACTTTTAGCGCTAGTGCTAAAAGTGACATTTTACTAAGCGTTTTGTCATCATGACAAACATAAACATTCAAATCGACGCCATTTTTAGTCCATTTAGAGCAACCTAAATAACACATTTTTTGGTTTTTGCTTGTTTGTAGAAAAAATAGTGTTTGCAACATATGCATAAAGTGTCTTTTTTCACTCATGGAATTGACGCATTCGCCAGCGGTTCATGCGTTAACTTTTCCACTCGTGAAAAAAAGCACCACTTTATGCACCACTTTGTTGCATAAATAACTAAACTGACAATAGACGTCAAAATGTGATTTTCTTGAAATACTTTTATTTTATTATCAAAATAGGAGTTGTACAAAAAACTATATATGATATTTGTGTTAAAAGTAAATTTTATTTTGTGAGTGAAAAAATTGGCGAAACGAGCGAAGCGAGTGGAGCAATTTCACACTAATATCATAAATAGCTATTACTTACACTATCTATTTTTGATGAATGCCGAAGATTTTGGTCATCTGAAGGAAATTTCAAAATTGCAGCTTCTGAATAAACTACTTTTAAAAAGGATACTTACACTGCCATCTGTCATTGAATGCCGAAGGTTTTGAAAAAGAAAATTCCAAAAAAGGAAGTGCTCCTGAATTACCTTTCAAAAGTTACTTTATTTAAGGAAAAAAGTATACTTACACTATCATTTCTTGATAAATGCCGAAGATTTTGGTCATGTGAAGGAAATTTCAAAATTACAATCTCTTAATAAATTACTTTTTAAATAATAAAAAGAGTACTTACACTGCCATCTGTTATCGAATACCGAAGGACTCACTCTCTTTCTCTCTCCTACTTTCTACCTTTGTGTATCTTTCTTTCTTGCGATAAACGTTTAACGCAACCTTGTTGCAAGTCGTATTAGACGTATAACTTCAATAATTTTAATTAAATAAAAAATAATTATGAATTCCTTCAATTATGTGATAAACCGTCACTTTTTTAGTTTTGACAACAAAATAATCATAAGAGAAGAAAAAGAAGAAAGTTAGGTTAGATTATGGAGGTTAGAAGGAAGGAGCACCATCTTGTATGGGTGACAAGTAGAAAAAGTGTCCACCTGTAAACAGCAAATTATAATTCGAAGATTCACCGAAATGGCGCTCGTGTAGCTAATGGAAATGATGTGAATTTAGGGTTATAAACCGAGTGAAGTGTGCTGGGTTGAAAAATTTAGTATTTTTCGTGACTTGTGTAATTGAGAAATATGCAGTATTTAAAATCTCAATTATTTACGTAGTATTTCCTTTTTTAATTTTGTATCTTACTCTAATAATTCATGGCGCTGTTTTTAAAATCTTTCCGCTTGTTACTATGGCGCCACCTTAATTTGCTTCCTTTCGATGGACACTTTTTAATACATTCAGATGGTGCTCCTTCCTTCTACCCTCCATAGGTTAGATTGACAGTGAGTTGTTTGCATTCGCATGCGGTTTTATCTTGGTTTAAATTTTTTGATTAGTTCGAGTTTAAGTTTTATACCTTTTACTAATAAAATGCTTCAAATTCAAATTGAACAATGTAAACAACAGAGTGATAGATGTTAGATGTCAACACTTTTGTCCCGAACATGCTCAAACAAGCAAAAGAGGAAGCTGAAACATGGAACAGCGAAGGAAGACTATTGACAACTTCACATTTAAACTAGTGACGTATCTGCATTATAAGTTGCAAAGTTTTAGTAAATTTTTGTTTTAATTTTTTTCTGTTGATCTAACAATTTTATTTTTGAATATTCAATTTGTCATTTATTAATATTACCTAATAAAACAAGGGGTCAAAATTTTAAGTTGAACACTCTATTCTCTTCTGTCATTTTGTCACTAGTTATGTCAGATATCAGTGTTATTTGTTTTTGTTGATATTCGTCTAATCATTTATGTTTATTTTCCTTACTTTTGTAGTAGTTCTAGTTAGTTGTATCACGTTATTCTTCTGATTGCTTTTTCCACTGACATCTGACATAACTAGTGACATAATGACAGAAGAGAATTGGTGATTTGCCGAAAGTTCCTAGAATTACTGGCCACCGATGCATTGAGAATTCAGCTAAAACGTCATTTTAAATTTTAAGATTTACGCTTCGGGGGTGTATTCATTGTTTTAATAAAGAAATATAGATGTTTGTAATGATAAAAAACCTGCAAAAATCTTATGTTTTGAATGGTAGACATTAACTGTCATTCTTGTCATAAAAACCACTTTTTGTTGGTCACACTGACCTTAAACTGAACTCCTCTATTGGAAGGATTAGACAGGAAACATTGAATAATTTGACTGTTTTGTGAATTTATTTGACGTTGTGGAACATTAACCTCACTTTTTTATACTCTTTGCTGCTCAATTCATATTTATTTAATTAAATAATAATAAATAACAATCTTCAAAGATTTTTGTTGCGAGAAGAAATTATGGAAGACGTTCGACGATCGGTATATTATGGCATAATTATTATTATCACTTCAACACTGGGTTGTTATTTTTTATTATAATCTAACAATAATTGTATTTGTAAATTATTAAAAATTTCAAATGAAAAACTGATGAAAATTCATATGACAGATTCAGATACGCGCATTGTGTATATCAAAAAAATTCGGTTTTATGATTGGTCAAGAAATTTGGCATCGCTGTGGCTTTGATCCCTGTTTCATGCTCGCTCCTTGATGTTCCAGAGTACGTAATTATAATCTTAAGAGAACAGCAGTAGAGTAGGATAAAGAAATGATCCCCGGGGAACGTTCTATTCTATTACCGTCAAGAATTGATGCCCTGGTACACTGTATAATTGTATATTAGTCAACAAGCATATAATGATTGCTATTATTCACGATGGTCCAATTACGTCGCGAGACGCAGGCTAGTGACATAAGCTCCTAAGTGAATAATAGCCATTATATGCGAGTAGAATACTATATTTTGTCCACGACTATTAATTACCTATTTATAAATTAATTTATTTTGTTTTCTTTTCTCCAATTTAGGAAGGAATTATGGGCTTCCAAATATATTTTTTTCTTTTTTTTCTGGCAATAAATTTAAGAAGACTATTTGTGCGGCTTCTTTTATGTTTCGCGGAGTAACATTTATTCCAGAGACTGATAAATAACATTTATTAATTTTAATAATTTTTTATTAAATTGCAATTATCATAAATAGATTATGTACAAAACAATTTGGTAAAACAAATTTACCAAACGTTATGTGCAGCGTATGCATTAGCAGTCCTTGGAGCCGAATAACCTTGAGCTACTTATCCAAGGGCAAGAGAAGCAATAGCATCTGGAAGAGCTCCTTTGGTTACAACTGGAGCAGCAGGCTCTGCGTTAACTCCATTGTGTCCATCAGCGGATTGGACAGTTGGAACGTGATGTTGGACAGTCGAGTCGGATGCGGAACCTAAGTTGCCGGCGTAAGCTACGGCGATAAAAGCGACGAGGATTAAATACTGAAAAAAAAGAAAATATTTATTTCTGAATTTACAAATTTATAAAATGTATAAAAAAATTCTGTATGATGTACTTACTTTAGCTGCCATGTTATACTGTTGTCAGTAAACTTAACAATATATTTAGAACGACGAGTTTATTATTTATACTAAATTATTTGTGTAAAAAGAGACTGTCCCACCCCTCCACAAATCAAATAATCCTACAAAAGTTTCTGAAGGTCGTCGGGCTGGCAGAGGAATCTATCAAATTCCTGCTCTGCAAACGAATATAACCGGCTATGAAATTTTCTAATCAATCCATAGTCTCTTATGTTAAAATTAATAGAATCATAAAAAACAACAATAATTACCATACCATTAATAAATATGACTATCGTTAACTCGCCAAATATTCAAAACTGAGGAAATTTGGTTTAACTGCCAATTTGATTCGTTTATTTTAGTTTCAAGGTGTACCATTACATTTTATTTCTTTTTTAGGATATTTTTGTTTGCAAAACTCAATCAATACTGAAAAAAGTTGATCTTTCGACACTTTTGTTACATTTGTCAAGAAACATTATTTTTTCAATTATAACTGATTTGACGTTTACAGATTTGTGTACGGTATCAATAATTAGTTTTGATGCAATTTAGTAGTTGTTTACAATATTTACATTGCAGAATGAAACAAAAATATATAATTTCGTTGTTGATTTTTCTTAATATTAGGTTTGTTCGTAGAAAGGAATTTCAAATCGTTTGGAAATTTCTCCCATTCCCTCATTCCGTTTGTGATTCGTTATAAATCGATTGGTAATTTTTGTTTTACGAACGAATAGAACAGCAGGGTAGACAATTGCCAGCATGACAGCCGTTAAACTGGAAAAATAAATAGAATAAACCATTTTCCTCATGTTCTATTTTAGAAAGAAGTGGTTTGCTTTTTCGTTATTTCTCGCACAATGAAAGGAAGGTACCTATTCAAATCCAAATATATAACCAAAACTTTGTCACTTCCCTAGTCACAATGCATGCATGCTCCTGAATTTTCCTCCCGGTCAGCGAATTATTCTGATCGTTGGCACCTGATTCGTAACTTCAACTTTCTTTCTTCGAACAAAGTATTTCCAACTCCAGGACTTCATCCACTTCTCAAATGTGATTAGAATTCAGAAAGGTTCAATGAAACTTAAAGTCGAACCACAAAATGTGTTATTTTGTATATTTTTGGGTTGACTTTTAGTTTTATTACACCTTTTTTAGGAGTATTTTTTAAATCAACAACTGCCAAATTTTTTCTACGAACCCGTTTTTTTAATGCGCATACCTTTGATCGTCTAATGGAATTTATAAAAGAAAGTACCACTTTATCCATCCAAGTTTTATTTTATTGCCTTTGGCAACAATTTTTCCATCTTTGAACAACCCCGTTCCATGCAGCTTGTTTTTAATTTGCATCGTTTCATATCATTTTCCTCGGTGAATTTTCAATACATATGGTGTTTCCAAAGTAATCTGAAATATTATGGGTGATTCGTCATTCAATTTTAAGACAAAAAGTTCATATAAACATGTCTGATAAGTTTTGTCGTTGATGAGATATAGGGTGTTGACTTTTTTGTAACAAACGAGCTCTCTTTTTTCTCAGTGATGCTACTGATTTTCAAAACTAATAAGAAAGAACATATTTATACTCAGTGGCCTTTGAAATTTTGACAATTACTTAGTCAAACCGGAAATCCAATGCAAAAACAAACAAGAAATTTTTATCATTCTAATTTTGATGATGCAACAGAGTGTTCAGTTAATAACGATGCCTGTGTTTACTAATGCTGAAACGACTAATATGCATTTTTTATATTGATTAGACAATGGTAATGCCTGAGAGGCCAGACTTATGTTTGCCCTGAGCTATCCAAATAACCGCTTACCATGTTCAGAAACGTTAACTAAATTGCATCTTCGTTTACAAGAAACTGAAACTTTGCAAAATCAAGAAATATTATTGGACGACGTAGAACTGTGAGAACTCCAAAACTGGAAGATCAGGTTCTTCAAATTATTTACAAACATCCAGAAACGAGTACCATAAAATTGCTCAATAAGTAACTGTTAGTCACAAAACTGTTTGGAATGCTCTACACGAAAATTTATTTTATCCATTTCGTGACCAACGTGCACAAAATTTGGTACCTAATGACTGCTCCGTATGCAATTTTGCCAATGGATTTGAAGAAACTTTTCAATTAATTCCATTTTTCCTACTATTGTTTTGTTTACAGATGAAGCCAACTTCTCAAGACATGGCATAATAACCACATACGAGCTGCTGTGAATACACATGCCACAGTTATTGCACGGTTCCAACGCTCCTTTTCGGTCAATGTTTGGATTGGTATTATCGACGATTATATTTTATTATGACTATTTTTCCTTCTTTAACAATTCTGGAAAATGAAATTCCAATTATTTCGGAAGAAGTACCTCTCATAATTAGACGACGTATGTGGTTGGTTCATGCATGACGGTGCTCCTCCACATTTTGGAGTAATCGTACAGGAGTTCTTAAACAATCGTTTCCCAGGCCGTAAGATAGGACGACACACCCATGACCCCCAAGGTCTCCTGAACACAACCCTCTAGATTTATGTGTTTGGGGATATTTAAAATCACTCAATTACACAACCCCGATCTTAAATTTACAAGATTTTCAAAATTGTATCATATAAGGCTGTAATGTTACTCGGAATACTCCTGGTTTTTTCGAACGTCTTCGGCAATCCATTAGACGTCGACCGGATGCTTATATTTAGCTGGAGGTGCACATTTTGAACATTTGCTCTGAAATGGACTACGTCTATAATGTTTATCACAATGTTATTACTTATATTAAAATAATAAAGACATTGAGCGCCCTGTATCTCATTAACGATATAACTTATGACACATGTTTATAGGAACTTTTCGTTTTAAAATTGAATGACGAATCGCCCACAACAATATTTCAGATTACTTTGGAAACTGCCTAAATTTACTTATGGATGATAAATGTAAGCGCGCAGAGACAAAGCAGACTGAACACCTGCTTTATCTGGCTGTTCAGCCTGCTTTGTCTCTGTGCGCTTACGTTTATCAACCATAAGTAAATGTAGGCGCTGATCGGCGCCGGTAACCCGCTTTCTTTCTGTCCATACCCTTAAGTAGGTATGCCGACTATACCGACTATGCCATCTATCCGTATGCTTACGTCTCGCGGGCGAAGTAGAAAATTAAATATTAATTTTGTGATTTAAAAATTAACGAATCTTTCTAATTTTTGCGATAATCTGCCAGTCTATGAAAATTGATCATTTTAGAAAAATGTCTACATCAGACTACGGAACCCCTCATGAAATGAAATTTTCTATCTTTTTTTGTATTAATATACATCAAATTATGACATTTCAACGTAATAAATTATTTTGACCAAATACGACCGACAGATATACACTGACCGCCAAAAAAATCCGGCTACCAAAAATTTTACACATTTTCATTTGATTTTGATGATTTTAATTGTGAACTGTGGGTCAATTCTTCTTTAATAAAACTCCCCTTGAAATTTTGATATAGAGTTAAATTTGAGAATATACGGGGTGCATAAATGTGAAGATGTTTTTTACCCGAAATTTGAAACACCCTGTAGGATGCAGCGGCTGCAACAGGCGTTATCAACTGGTATGAAAATGTAGCACCATGCCTTATGAACATTTAAGATTAATTAAGCCAATGGTATAAAAAGAAATAAAAATAATATTAGTAAAGAAAGACTTAGGAATTGCATAAAATTCTTCTTGTAATGCTACTCGAAGTTCTTGGAGGCTGTCGGGCAAAGTGAGTCGTCAACGAATACGTCTCTGCAGCAGAGATGGGAATAACGAAACAAACACGTTATTTTTCATATGTTACAAAAAGTAACGCATTACTAGTGATTTCGTTACTTTTTGAAATCGGCGAAAAGTAACGGTAGCTGTGTTACAAAGTAAGTTAAAATCGTTACTTTGTTACAGTAAAGTGTTACCTCCAAAGGTAACCGTTGCAGCTGTTGAAAGTGAAAATATTTTCCATTTTCTATCTAAATAATCTTGCTTTTAGAAGGTTTGTATTAACACCACATTATCCATTCCATACCCCATTCCCTGATATTAGAGGGTGTAACAAAAAGGTGTATAGTCAATTTATCCTCAGTTTCTGGGATCGAAAATAAGTTGATTCAAGTTTTAGTTAGCTAGTTGCCCTTTATATAAAAAATCATTTAAAAAAAATATTCCGTCGATTGATCAGAAGAAAATTCAATTAACTGTTATTATTTTACTATATGACCTCTTCTGGTTAGAGCCTATAACGTTTTTTCGTAATTGAGTCTTTCACAAAGAAATAGAACGAGACAAAAAATTTTAAGACGGAAGCAGGCTTTCGGTGACGTCCTCCTTCTGATTTTCTCATTAGCTCCCGTACAGTAACGGCAACATTGTGCGTACCTACATGAAAAACTAACGCGTCATTTTAAAAGTACCTAAGGAAACCTAGGATATAAAGCTTAGGTATTATTAGCCCAATGGGGATATCCTGGATATCTTTTTATTTTAGTAACGATCCCAGCTCTGCTTTGCCGTTGATCCCAGAGGTACTTACTAGAATTTATTTATTTATTCACGGCTAAGCCCAATTCACATAAAAATTACAGTGTTAAAAACAAAAACAAAGAAGAAAAAAAACATGTAAAATTAAAGATTGATAACACTACAACATCAATCGACAATCAAACATTTTTAAATATCAAAGTTTAAGCACCAGCAGATGTTTTTTAAACTTGAAAGTTGATACATTAAAAATTGAAATGTCCTCAATAGAGTTAGCTAATCTAAGTGTCATAGGGAGAAAACTATTCATTGCATAGTTGTACCTATGAAAAGAAACATGAAAGGTTTGCACCTGCCTAGTAAGACGAGGAGGAACAAATAAATATATTTTAGAGAGAAGCTCGGGACTATTACATATTACATTTATTATTTTAAAAAGCTGTATTAGATCTCTTTGCTTTCTGCGAATCTCTAGGGTAGGGATGTTTAAGAAGAGTTCTAAAATGTCATAACTATGGTAGACACGCAACTTAAAGGCAATGTATCTTAAAAATTTGTGCTGAACAGCTTCTAGTTTCGCTTTATAAGTAATGTAATATGGATACCATACTGGAGAACAAGGGCGTCGCCAAGGGGGGGGGGGGCAGTTGCCCCCCCCTAGAGATCGAATGTAGCTAGCCGCAAAGCGACCAAAGTGCGAGCAATTGACTTCCTTACCTATTAATAAATTCCGCATCGCATGACAAAACGTAAATAAATTCACAAGGTTTAATGTATACTGTAGAAAGTATTGAAATATTCAGAATAACATTAAGATTTTGACATCCGTTTTTAAAATCTCCGCCATTTTCATCACGACTATATCAGATTTGCCAAAACGCAAGGCCATTAAACAGTGGTCTTTAGTAATACCATACTTGGATTCAATTATCACCTCCCTTGAAGTACGTTTTGCTGAAGAAAACACGCCATCATTCGCATTATCTAAGTTACACCCGGCGCAGATGCAAAAGATGACAACTGAAAATCTGAAACAAACTTGTGAATCTATTGCCCAGTTTTATGATTTACCGAACATAAAGAATGAAATCGAAATTTGGCAGCAATTGTGGCACGATAGGCTTAATCTAACAAATCTAACAGTTGTTGATGTCCTAAAAGAAACAAATTCCTTCTTTCCCGAAACGGAAAAAGCATTGAAAATTTTGATCGCTTTACCATGCACGACCTGTACAGTAGAGCGATCCTTTAGCAGCCTCAGAAGACTAAAAACATGGCTAAGAAGCACCATGGCAGAAGATCGCCTTAATGGTCTGGCCATGATGAGTGTACACAGAGCTATAATAAATAAAAACCAAAATAATTTTAATGATAAAGTGGTTGAATGTTTTGCAAAAAATCCCCGCAGGCTATGTTTTAATTAATAGTAGTTTGTGCAACTAGTGTGGATATGATGGCCATATCGCACGAGGACGAAGTTTGAGCACGACGCCGTAGGCGGAGTGCTCAATCGTCCTCGAGTCGAGCAGTATATTTTTTCTACGACCCACTTAAGAAAAAATCTATAAAATAAACATTTTATTAAACTATAATATAACTTCAAATTAAAAATTTTTAATAATTTTACTATTATTATTATTTTATTATTATTTAGAAATAAAATTAAAATTTAAAAAAAAAATCCCAATGGGGAATCGAACTCTGATCTACCGCGTGAGAGGCTGGGATACTTACCACTGGACTACCGATGAATATACTAATCATCTATCTATAACGGCAAATGTATTACATAAAAACTGACGTTTGTGAAGAGTTAAATGTTCATTTTATTCTGTTTCTATACGTTATACGTCTCCTTTGCGGCTAAGCGAATATCTGGTGGAAAATTATTTATTGATTCATCACTGGAATCACTAATTTTTACTAATATTTTTCTTAAAAACTATAGAAATATTTTGACAAGTTATTTTGACGTTTCTATGAAATTGAAAAAAGATTAGTTGGCGGGTACTAAACGCAAATGCTGATTGGTGGATTTCATATACGTTCTAGGATGTATATGAAATCATATCCGTTCAGTTAACCGGAATGGCCTACATTTACATTCTGTAAATTGTGCAGAAAATGGATAATATACATGTGGGTGTAGAAAAATATTATTTTTGTCAAAATAAATAATTATTACTGTGTTTAAAAGTTTGATTTAGTTATTGTGCTGTCGAGGGCTTGTGAAGTTTTATACATTGATATTAGAACCGTTCTTATTGCAATCGTCATCGAGGCAAAGACTTCCAAAGTGTAACGCTTCATGCTCTCGGCGTTCATATTTTTTATCCTCCATAATATTTCCCCATTGCCCCCCCCCCTTAGTCATAAGCTGGCGATGCCCTTGCTGGAGAACAATAATCTGGGTGTGTTTTGACCAGAAAGCAATAAAGAGACAGTGATGTTAGTAAAATCACAAGTGGTTCTCTTTATAAAACCTAACATCTTTATAGATTTTTCAACAGCAGCAGTAACATGGGACTTATGAAGTGAGTGAGGAATCGAATATAACTCCAAGGTCTTTTATTTGTGAAACACATTTTAAAGTTTCATAATTGAGTTGAGTGCTGCTAGCTGGCCAACCATTTGTTGAGAATTTTTGCATTCGACAACTGCGTTTGAAGGATTTCCTCTAAAAGCGTGTAACTTCTTTAATAATAGAGATATTATCGTGAATAAACAAACAAAATGTTCATAAAACATGTTACCACACTTTGGTTTCAGTTAACATCCCCTATTGTAATTCCTGCATCCTACAGGGTGATCGACAATCAGAAATAAAAAACCCTTTCGAATGAGTGGTCACTATTGTGCCATTTAAGGTTCTAAAATTGAATGCACCACCACGTAGGGGGTTGTTCTGGTGAATCTGTATTTAACACTAAAATGTGTCGCCTCGAAAACAAAACTGTAGCGGTAATTTTAAGATTTTGGAATGTAACTCAGAATAAGCCGGGTGCAACATTTTCAGTAGGACACCCTGCATATAGAAATAGATAAAACGGTTTAATTCAAAAAATGTTTTTTATTATCCTTAAAAATTAAAATAAATAAACAGTCCGTTATCAATATTTAACAAAAATATACAATTCAAATTAGTGATAGTAAGAAGGAGCAGCTTGTTGCAATACAGGCGATGATACGCTTGAATAAGATACTTCAGGAGCACTGGAATAAGCTACTTTGGTAAAAGCAGGTACTTTAGCTACGATTGGGGCAGAGTAAGCCTTAACAGCGGGCTGAGCGTAAGCAACTGGAGCAGAGTAAGAAGCAGGTTGAGCGTAGGAAATTGGAGCAGAGTAAGAAGCTACTTTATAAGCAGGTTGAGAGTAACCAGTTGGAGCAGAGTATGAAGCTACTTTATAGGCAGGTTGAGAGTGAGCATTTGAAGCAGAGTAAGAAACTGGAGCAGCTACTTTAACCACAGGCTTTACGTTGTATGTGGAAGGTTCACGGTGTACGACAGCATTGAAACCGCTGTGAGCATCGGCAGTGTATTCTACAATTCTTTTAGAACCATCAGCTTCAACAAGGGAGTAACTTCCTTTTACAACATCACCCTCACGAGTTTCTTGTTGGTTTTTGATGTCACCGGTGTGAGGATCTTCGACGGTGTAACCGAAATCGTAGTGAGCGGGTGCTGAGTAATCTTCGGATACGATGGTTTTTTTGTAAGCTGGTGCAGCGTATGAAAGTGGAGCAGCGAATTTGGTTACAGTTGGAGCGGCGTAAGATACTGGAGTGGCTACTTTGTTGTAGGCTGGGGCTGCGTATGCGTCCGGAGTTGAGATGCTGGAGTATGATACCGATGGGGCGTCAGAATAGGCTTGGTGGGAGCTCAAGATTCCTGCTTGAGTGGAAGCAAGTAGAGCGAGGAAGCTGATGAACTGAAATAGAAATTATTTCAATTACAATATTATAAAAAGAGAAAATGCAAGGAAATTGAAGATATTTTCACAAGATATCTATAAATTATATTTACTTACTTTGAATGCCATTATATTTTTTGTCAACTGACTGTAGACTGAGCAAGTACCAGATACACAATGTTTTGACACTATCGACTCGGCTTTATATATTGTAAAAAAAACCAAAGGTGTGGTAGTATTATGTAAATACTTTTAGATCCCTTATGGCACTTTCGTTAGTCTAATTATCAATTTCTATAATTCTATATGAGCATAACGATAAATTAAATAATACCCCACGATCTGACCTTGAACTGGAAAAGCTTTAATTATGTGATCGAGAAATTTCAAGAACAGTACCCATTAACGATTGGTACCAAAATTCAAAAACTAGGCCAGAAGTGTGTGATTTGTTTGAGATAAACAGATTAATTATGATTCGTCATTGGCATGGTACTTACATACATTCTTATGTTACGTATAATTTTATTAAAAGGTTTAAGTGAGAAGAATATGCTGCGGTATATTATAATCTTTTTACAATAAAAATTCTTTGGTGTTTCTACAAAATAATGCTTAGTTTTCTGTTGGCATTTCTGAACCTGAACATATTGTCCTATTGTCCGATTTTATGAAATTTGCCTTTTTTCTATGGAGGTGTTCAAAATGTAGGTAGTCGAATTATTACAAAAATGTACTAAAAGTGTATTAGATTTTAACATTATACAGTGTGTCCATAAAGTAACGCATAAATACATTATTAGCTAAATAAACAGTAATATGAAAAAATCCCGAAACAGGTCGTTTTTTGATTTGAAGGTCAACGCCAGTTTTTTTTAAATAAAACCCCCCTTTACGTTTTCCGCATTTCCCTTGCTGAGCCGATTCCTAAAATATACCACAAAAACGCAATAGTTGTTTGTTATTTAAAACATTTTTTCGATTTGGTCGTGATAGTTTCCTCGAAAAGGACTTTTCACTTTAAATACACCACAAATTTTTCATAACAAATATTTGAAAACATATTTCAGTCAGATACTATCAAAAATGGAGAATTATGTAAAATATCAACTAACACAGAAAAAAAGGAATTGATCGTAAAAAAAGAAAATGTAAATGGATAAAAATACATTAGGGATATCAACCAATATACACTCAGTTGAAAAACAGCGGGAAAAAGAAAAGTTGGATAATTTAAAAAAAGCGCGGATTTTACGTGGATAGGAAACTATAACAAATGTTTGTAACAAGGAAAGACACATAACAAATGACAAGAAACTTGTAACATCAGCGAATCTGCTACTATCATCAAGCTACAAAACATCCTTGTTCCAACAGGAAATTATGGAAAAAGAACCATTTGTGTCGGTAAGTGAGTTACAGAGAACAAAGACAAAGAAATGTTAATTGAAAAAAAAATTTTTAGAATTATGTATACTGTATGTACCGATTATTGTTCTTAAAGCTGAGTCAATTTGTAACCAAAAGATGTTTCGCTGCCGAAAGTTGTTATCCGTCGTATTCATGTCTTAATTAGGATGCTTCTGCAACCACATCGAACGAAAACAGGAAATATAGTTTGGATACCAACTTCTTTGTTATTTATTCTGCTCTCAAAGAGATAAACAAGACTCAACAAAGAGTCTGCAAAGAGTAAAGGGAGATTGAAACAGTTTTGAACATATTACATTAATTTATTTATAAAATAATCCCTTGAAAAGTTGAATTTACAAAATATCATACACATCTACTCTATATTTAATAATTAATTATAATAAAATTCAATAAACTAATTAAACTACATACAAAATTAGTGTATTTAACATTTTTGGGCAGTAATTTTTGGCAGTTTTTGTGTTTCTATAAAAATATCATTTATAACTTTTGAAGTATGGTTACCTTTGGTTTATTCATTTCAAAAACCTCAAGCAAAAAAGTAACAAGGTTATTAAAAACATTTTTTTCACTTTAAAAATTAACAGTACAGTTAATAATATACTCCATTCCACTTCTTTTTGGATCTCATTGCTAATTGTCGCTTTGTATTTACTAGTCATATTCAACCAAGCTGCGTTTCCTTTTTACCGAAATATAAAGCAATTCATGGAATTCTCAGAAATGATTTACATTGTTTAGCTAAAATTATTCATTTGCTTTTATATTAAGCTAAGCAAATAAATTCAAGTACTTGTTGCAAATGATTTAATTTTAGCTACAATTAAATTAAAATATTCAATACTGAATATTGTATATTTATTTTCTGAGAATGTGAAAACTGAAAATAGTTGTTAATTTGACACAAATCATCGAACCAACTTTTTTTACAGCTCAGCATGTTAAACTTGATAAAACTAATTCACATGCTACTTAGATGCAAAAAAGTGGAATGGAGTTTACAAGCTGAAAAAAGTTGATAAACCTGATGTTGAATTTTTTTAAACAAAACTGTTTTTAATATAATTTCAAATTAACAGAAGCAACATTAATTGTCCCAGAAATTAAGCAACTTCACATGGAAGTACCGTCCAAGAACAATTAAATAATAAATTTGACAATAAAATCCAATTAGATGTTCCTGATTAACTTTTCAACTATTAATTAGTCAATTGTTGTATTTCCATAATTAGCAAATAAAACCAATAAATAATAAATTCCACAACAGAAATATAACATATTAGACAATCATAGTAGATATACATTTATATGCTATCTAATATACATTCTGATGATGAAGAATGAAGAGTATCTATCTGTTAATTCATAAGAGAATATAGAACATATTTTTTATTTCTAATCGTTCTAAGTAATTAAGTATGTGATAATTTTTACGACTATGTAAAAGTTCAATGATATTATTAAATGGTGGGGGGATGATTTGATTCAATCAAGTGTTTTGCACAATTTGACTCATCTGGATCTGGATCTCTGGATGTTACGTTCTAAAGCAACTAAGATGTTAACTATATCTTATTCCAAGATTTATTTGTGTGTCACCAATATAAACTGCATTACAATGACTAAATTTGATCCTATACCACCTGATTTTTGTAAAAAAGTTGATTTATCTTTAGCATTTTGTTAAAGAAGACCCAATATTTATGTGAGTACGGAATGTAATATTATTCTTTGAATTGTGTGTTATAATATTGGGTCTTCTTTAACAAATGCTAAAGAGAAATTAACTTTTTGAAGTAAAACTTCTTTACGCACGCTTGACTTGGGGAGTAAGCTGGTGAATGCGTGACGAGAGCGTTATGAAAAGTGTGATCAGGCGAGGCGAACGAAAGTTGAGAGGGAGATATGAGTTAGTGATAGAAAGAGAAAGAGAGAGTACGTTTCGTATATTTCTGTAGTGGCAAGAGAGAGCAGTGCGCGCGCACATTTTCTTTCTTTCTTCCTCTCATAGCCAGTGCATATATATATCTCAGTCAGTAGTTTGCGAGTTTGCTAGCGTTACGCGAACGGTGATTTCTTGATAATTTTGTAGCTTCATTTCGTTCTTGAACAATTTTATAAATTAATATTTTGTTCAATACATTAAACCATTGAACACATAACTGTTGAAATTTTCACATATACAATTTCTTAGATTTATTAGAATTTAATGAATATAAAAAAGATGTTCAATATACTCTTATAAATGAACAGATCGTATGTTACAAATAAAAATGATTTATCTTAGTTACTTGATTATTTATATAAATTTCTATAATTTACTCCTGCCGATGCAAGTGTAGGTATGTAATTAGTGGAGACAGTCGAGCAATATTACATTTCTGCTGTGGAATTTGTTATTTATTGCTTTTTTTAGATAATTTTGAATTATCCTTTGACACTTATTAGTGCAATTACTTCTTATCTCTTACAAATACTCGTTAATTTTAAAATATACAGCTTATTTATTGTTAAAGCCCTGCACGAAAAATTTGTGATAGTAGGTCCAAATATATTAAAAACTCCTGTACTTATGGTTCCTGAAAAATTTGAAATTACTGTAGAAGAAATATTCAACATAATTATGTAATAAAAAGAGATCGATAAGGTGGTGAACTAATAAGATTTCAATAGTAGTCCTGACCATAATCAACAGGTTTTTTTATAATTTATAACAGCGAATCTTAAATTTATATGAGTTTGTAGGATATTTAATGGGAATGTGGAAAAATTTTCCATCATTATATCATAGATGTTAGTAGGACACTTTTTATCCCTAATATCTATCTCTGAGAACAGGGCAATTCCCCATAACTTTTTTACATTTAATATTGTTTTAAGACTAAAAATATCAAATTATAGTTCAGAATACTGAAAAAAAGAAGTTGAAAGTAAAAAAGGGTCTAGCATGGCTAAGGAAATTAGTGAAAAATAAATTTTAATGTAAAAAAGCAGGTGGTGCACGATATCGTTTTAATATCTATATTATGGTCTAGGAATCTTATGGTCGTCCAAAAAAATTATTAGGGGTCAAAATCTAATGGGAAAAGAAGATGACCTTGAAAAATATGCAACCAACTCTATATATATATAATATAATAGTACCAGATCTGTTTATTTTGATAGACCTAATACACATTAATGATTAATTAAAATGTAATGCTTCACTTCCGGGTTGCCTTTGAACAAATTGTCGCGATTACCTTTATTTTTAACATAAAGATCTGCATCTGCCAATTTTTCTTTAAAAAATTAATATCTCGAAAAATAATAACATACAGGGGGTTATATTTTGTATTCTGCGATGATGTATTTACGATGATATATTTTTTATTCTACGATTATGTATTTTGTGTTCTGCGATGATATATTTTGTGTTCTGCGATGATATATGTTATATTTTATATATCTAGAGTATTATATTCATTATATGATATTGTATAAGTTGTTTTGATTCAAGTTAATTTAATTAAGAGAAGTGAACAGTAACATTGTTAATTGAGATATAACCTCCTGTATGCTATCATTTTTTCCAAATGTTGTATTTTAATGTCACTTTGTGTAGAGTACACTATACCTAAAACATATCTTTTTCGAGATATTAAGTTTTTTTTATGAAAATTTGACAGATGCAGATCTTTATGTTAAAAATAAACACAATCGCGGCAATTTGTTCAAAGGCAACCCGGTAGTAATACATTACGTTTTAATTAATCATTCATTTGCATTAGGTTTTATCAAATAAACATATACCTGTAGAATCTTGCTGCCGGACTTTAGACTGTAATGCTAATAATCTAATGATATAAAGTTAATCTTATTGACCAGACCTTACCACAAAAAAAATTAAGAGATATTTCACAGATTATGGGTTCTAAATGAGCATTATTCATGTGGTCTTCTTTGGTATAAATTGTAAAGCTTGTTGGGTCTTCTTAATAATATCAAAAAAGTTTCCAAACGACGGCTTTTGAAAATTGGGAACATTAGGAAACTGTGGAACTTGATATTGTGGCCACTGATTAGGATTCCATTGATTTGATGATCCCCATTGATTTGATCCCCATTGATTCTGTGGAAACTGTTGCCATTGGTTTTGTGGCCTCTGCCATTGATTGTTATATCCTTGTGGCCACTGCCATTGGTTTTGGTTGTTATATCCGTGTGGCGATTGGTACTGAGGACCTTGAGGATATTGTGGCTTATATTGATTTTGATACGAATTTGGCGTATAGCCCGAGAAGAAAAACTAAAAAAAATGTGAATATAAGTTTTACTTTTATGATTAAATTCTTTATAGCACGTAAGATAAATGTTTAACCATAACAGGTTTTATTGAACACTTACCTATCTTAATGTTAGATTTAAATGATTCACAGTTTAATTACAATATTATTTACACACTGCTAAAACTATTGTTAGTAAATGTTAGTCATCTGTTGTTTTGATCTGTTGTACTTTAAATGGTAAACAATATAAGGAATCAAATTCTTAAAACGGCGATAGGTAGTACGTTTGAGTATCAGTTGTACTTTAAATGGTAAACGATATAAGGAATCAAATTCTTAAGACAGCGATGGGTAGTACTTTAAAGGTGATTTGTATGTACAACTTGTGGGGTTTATGGAGATTTCATCGAGTGCGTTGTTTATTGTCGTGTGGCTGTTAATTTTCGTTTTTTAATGTTATTTTTCGAGGTCGAAGTCCTCGGTGTATGTTTACTGTAATTTTTCGAAGGGATTTCTTATTGTCAGAGTGTTATCTTAGGTTAAGTTATGATTGTAGTGAGTAGTAATCAATGTCGTAAATTTCCGCCTGAAATACAGTCCTAGGAAGGTTGATACTTCTGACCTAAGTCTGCGACCATATACAGCTGCACCAGAGCCTTAGGATATTTTTGAGCCATCTGTGTACCAACAGTCATCTCTATTCGGTATAAGGCAGGTCGTAGTTTACCAAAATACAATGACTTTTAATGTCCAACAGCAATCTTCTATGCTCCGTATAAACCTATTTTGGGCATTTGGAGATATGCTTGCGCAAATCTATAGGTTGTCCAATTTGTCTCTCTTTCCAGAAATATATGGAGAGGAGTTAGGTTCAGAAGGATTTCCAAGCTTCGTTTGGACCGTTCGCTGTAAAACTTTTGGTCACCAAACAACACATATATCCAATGGATTTGTTTGTGTCTTTCAGTAAGATACTATAAAGCAAGTAGACAATTCCAATGTGGTGAATTTAATACATTGTTTCACGTGCTAAAAATAAGCTACAAATACGATTGCTTGTTTATTTCATTTGTTCTCATGTTGTTCAACATATATTTATTTTTACACATGATTATTATAAGAAATCTACTTCATTTGTTTTATTGCAATAAAATAAAATGTTTCATACGGGTAAATTTCACATAAAAGAAAATTGTACTCAAGTCCTTAGACCATAGATGTGTATATTTATAATTTGTAATAATTTAAACACTTCTTCAATATTCAATATTAAAGTATATGTCCAAAAATTACCCCTCATTGAGCGAGGCAATACCCTTATCGGTTGTAAAAAACCTGTCGAGTATTTGATAACATTGCAGGTGTAAAGTTTTGGATAATTTGTGAAATTCAAGCAAGCAAATTTTCCAAAACAGTAACCATAAATACTGGATTGGCAATACCCCATAAAAAGAAATCCAAAGGAGAAATCTGTCTCCTGCTATTGTCGAATTTGTGTGCGTAATGTGAAAATCCCATGAAGGTTTTCTCTTAACCAATACCGTTCCCTTGAAGGATTATCATGGCCAAGTAATGGAAAAGGAAAAGTTGACTCGTTGACTACGTTCTTAGTCTTCGTTGTCAATATTAAAAACTTCTTGGGTTTTCCTTACTTTATACGACAGATATTCATATTTCTTTAAAATTCTCCTAACACATGTAGCGCTTGAATTCATTTGAACAACTATTTACTAACCAGAAAGTGTACGTTCTTGTATTGCTGTAGCGCGAACCGTTACCTCCAATATTTCTCTGTCCACTTCTAGAGGACGATCATCATAATTTATTTTTTCTTCTAAATTATACATGATAATGACCAGATCATTCTAAACGTCACCTATTGTTTCTGAGCGCTAATTAAAACGAAATGAAAGTGTAGTTTCTGGCTTGTCTAACGTTGATTTAGTAGCAGTGGGGAACGGGAATTGTATCAATTGCCCCTGTTTTTAAGTCTCGTGTTCGCTCTTGCAGTGGCGGATTTACACATTTGCCGCCAGTAGGATGTTCAAATGTTGCCGCCCCTACCGACCTCTACAATGCTTTCTTGAAGTTTAAAACGACAACCAATCATACCATATCCAGCTAAACTGGGATGGGTTGGAAGCATGCAGTCAAGAAGGAACGTTGGTGTGGTACACAGACGGATCTAAAACTGACATAGGAACAGGAGCTGGAGTCCATGGCGCCAGATCCAGGTGCAATATCCGCGCATCGTTGGGGAAGTTTGTATTCCAGGCAGAAATCTACGCTATCGACACGTGTTTGCAAGTGAACATCCTCATACTCTCAGATAGTCAGGCAGCACTGAAATCTTTAGCATATCCCCAGATCACATCTAGACTGGTCTGGGACTGCCTTCAAAATCTTTTAACCCTGGCAAACCACAATAGAGTAACTCTTAAGTGGGTCCCGGGCACAAGGGCATTATAGGCAATGAAATGGTAGACACCATAGCAAAGCTAGGGTCTGAAACTGCATTCACTGGTCCTGAACCAGTATTTGGAATATCAAAATCTGCTGCTCGTGGTTGTACATCTCGGTGGATTCAAACTAAACATCAGACGTACTGGAAACACATACCACAACAGGTACTCAGCAAACTCTTGGTCAAAAAACCGTGTCGCTGACTAACGAAATATTAAACCTCAGCAGAGGCCAGATAAGGAAAGTGACGGGATTACTCACCGGCCACTCTACCCTAAAGAAGCACATGCATACAATTGGCATATGTAGAGAGGAACCTATCTGTCGGTTGTGCATGGAAGAGGAGGAAACATCCTCTCACATTATCTTCGAATGTGAAGCACTGTCTCATTGGAGATATAGACTCCTAGGACCTAGTGAAAAGACTGTTGAGCCTGATAAGGGCTACTGGTCTCTTCGTATAAACGGTATAACCAAGAGCACAAAACCGAGTCTCTAAGCCTCTGACTGGTGGTGCCGAACTAATCAATAAATCAATCAATAATCAATCAAAGTTTAAAAGCAATATATTTGATTATCTAGTAAGAATCAGGCTGATAATGTCGATCACATTCCATCACAGCAGGTATGAGAGATTCACAATGCCATTTTGTTCATTTTTTATTAAACAAAGCTAGGGCGTTTTGGTTTTCTTGGCTTAAGGTAGATCTTAGACAATTTCTCACTCGTTTCCAGCAAAGAAGGTTTTTGTCAACTGCTGTTGCTGGTGAACATAGAGCTATGCGAACTGCTGAATACAAGTTAGTATAAAACGTTTTGCAAATTCTGTTTCCGAAGGAAGATCTTTTAAATGATCCAGATTCCGGTTTATCAAAATTGGTGAATGTCGTAATGGATACGAGTACAGTTCCTGCATTTCTAATGATGGAATTAAAGCATGGGAGTAGCAAAGACATATTTATGAAGTCAACCTTGCCCCACACTCCTCTACATATTATTGAATTGTTTGTGTGGACCTAACAGCATTTAGGTATATAAATATGATTTTTTTTGAAGTAAAAACTTCTTTAGGCGCGTTGAGTACTTTTTTGGGTGAAGAAAAAACATGGATTTTTCGTGATCGTCGCGCTTTTATGCAACACACAATACTTTTGGTTATGCGACACAATTAACAATGAAGCGTATATAGTGTTGCTTAAATCATCGTCACGCTTTCCGTGAGCTATATGTATACTGTGCATATATGTGTACTTTTTTTTTGTAAAAAATTCCATTTACGATGGGCTTCGATAAAAATTTTAAAAGGGATTCATTTATTGATGTTTTTACTCCTGTCGGCAGTCCCATGACTGGACTCTACGTTTATTTTGATTTTTGTGAGACATAAAAAAAATGTTGGTCCCAAATTTGCCGCCCCTAAAATCTGCCGCCCTAGGCTCCAGCCTACTCAGCCTGGTGGTAAATCCACCACTGCGCTCTTGAGTGGCTTGTGCTGTATAGAGAAAATACAGTAAATTTGAAAAATCACTTGACTGAATTTTCATAATGCCAGTCTAAAAAATATACCAAACTCTCAGTTTTTAGTGTGTTCTTGTCTATAAACGGATGTTTAGCATACAAGTATAATTATTTTTTATGAGTAATAGTGATACACGTGGGTGTATGCCCTGAAAAAGAGCCTCTAAATTCAAAATTTGATTTAATAAATAATTTGTAACATTGAGAGAACCCAGTTATTTTCTATTTATTCTAAAATTTGACATTTTAGGTAATAAAAAATCGAATAAACATTTTAAAATGTGTTTCCTGAAAAACTATACTTTTTGAGTTGTGTCACTGTTGTTTCGAATCAGCGACATGTTTCACCATGTGCATTTTTTTTTCCTTTTTGGGAGCCGTCCTCATGCCGATGCCGGGAGCACTGCTATGAATTATTACATGAAATTATGCTGAACTATCTTTTACCCGCTGCTTCGATGTACTTCAGTACGAGTTGAAGACTCTTGAAAATTGAATAATTTGAATAAAATTTAGTTTAGAAAACTGAAAAACATGCTTCATTAAGTTACCTCGGAGTCCGAGTTCATATGCCGGACGACCATATAAAACTCAATTTTCCATTTCTCGGGATCACTTTTTTTTTCTAGATTAATGGTACCCCTATGTTATATTTTGTTTCCCGGACAATGTGTGTGCAAAATTTCATTTTAATGAAGAAACATAAAATCACAGGCATTTATAGTATTAGTAAGAATTATTGTTTAGTGAAAATAGTGTCTGAGGACGAAAAACAGTCTATTATAATCGAGCCTGGCCGAGGCTAGCATGCAGGCGAGACAATAGACAGTTTTTCGCCGAGATACATATTACAATTTTTCGACGACCTTTACAAAAAAATACTAATTTTCGAATGAAAAATCGACTATTTTTGAAGGCAAGTATTTTTCGTCCGAAAAGTGTCTGCGGGCGATTTTTAATTCGGAAATTACTACGTCAAATTTAATTTTTTGTAAAGGTCGACGAAAAAAAATTTATTTAGTTAGTTGACATGAAAATTAACATTAATTATAAAAAAATAAACTCACCCTTTTATTACCAACACCCAATCTCTGTTGACATTCCACGAAAATGCTAAGGTCGATGACCAAAATTATTAAAATTACAAAAAAATGTTTCAAATTGATCATTTTTTCTATAGTGTTTTTGTAACAATGATGCGAAGAACCAAAAGAACTTTTGATGCGGCGTTCCGCTACAACTAATATTTTATACTGAAACAATAGGTCATCAGAGATGCATCAATATAGTTTTTTCCGGCGACCTTCTAGTTACTTTGTGTGGTCTAGGTACATATAAAAATTTAGGGTTCAAACCAGAGACGGCTTCATACCAGAAAGTGATTATTATAGATTATTTTTGAAAAAGCTGATATAATCAATCATACTTTGCCAATTTAAACCCGCCAAAGCACTTACAGAGTTAACAAATATTTCTACCTGCATGTCGATTGCCTTTCCTATTTTTTACGTGTAAAATAAAACCCACTGAAGTAGCGTTAATAGCACTCACCATATAAACAGTTTTTGATTGCTGGGGTTCTCTGAAAGAAACGTGATGGGCGAAAGCGTAGCAAGAGTTTGAATAAATATACAAAAAAATACTTGAACAGTGAATTATACATAAGAAAGAATTCATCGTTTGAAAAACTTAAATCAAGTTATCTAGTTCCCTCATTTTTGTACTACTTTAAGACATACTGATACAACTGCGACAATACTAGATGAACTCAAATTTGGAATGCGTTTGGATAGCATGACACCAGACAACATATTCACTTAGCGAGTGAATATATCCCATCTAGGGAACCAGGTAATCCTGGAGACATCATTTGATTCACGGATGGTTCTAAAATAAACCATGGCACTAGGGCTGGTATAAACGGACCTGGAAAGAGAATGTTCTTTAGCCTTGGTCGATATAAGTTTGTATTTCAAGTACAAACGATTTCCGCTATAGCCTGTGTTATATTTCCCGACAGCCATGCTCTGCTTAAAACTAAGTCTAGACTGATAAGAAACTATAAAAAATCCCTCGAGAAAACGCATTGTCTCTAATATAGGCGCAAAAAATTAAAAAATTCAGTAATCCAACAACTAGGTCTAGACTGGTGAAAAACTGCAAAGAATCCCTCAACAGGCTGGCAAGAGACAACAAAGTGTCTCTAATATGGGTGCCGGCACATGAGGGGATTGCAGGTAATGAAATGGCGGACCAGTTAGCTAAAGAAGGCTCTAAAGTCTTCATAGGTCGGGAACCGTTTTGTCGAATCACAAAAGATTGCATAAGAAGGGAAATCGGGAACTGGCTGGATAAGGAACACCAATTCAAATGGAGGTTGACACAAGGGCACCTGCATACAAAGAGTTTACTGAACAAGGTAGACAAGGAACTCTCAACCAAGCTACTAAAACTGGGTAAGGGACATTTGAAAACAATTACCGACCTGGAGACTAGACACTGCGCCTTGAGGAAACATCTGTACAAAATGGGCAAAGTTAGTGAACCTATGTCCAGAAAATGTGAAGAGAACTTTACAAGAGCTTAGAAGGAAGCACTTTGGAGAGGAATTAATACAACCATCACAACTACTGAAAATCCCTCCAGTCAAACTAGTGGCCTTTATAGAAGACACAAAGCTTCTGGAATGGAAGTAGATAACATGGGAAATGGTACAAAGATTTAGTTCAAGTGCCTGGGCTGATGAGCACAACCCAAATGTATGAATGAATGAATGGGCGCAGGGGATGCGGGTAATTAATTGGCGGACCAGTTAGCTAAAGAAGGCTCTAAAGGTAACTTCATAGGTCCGAAACTATTTGAAAACAGTTACATATATACAAAATGGGAAAAGTCAGTGAACCTATATGCAGAAAATGTGAACTGAAGGATATACATCTACTCACAGAAGTACTTGGAGAGGAAATAATACTACCATTCGAACTACTCAAAATCCCCCCCCCCCCCCCCCCAGTTAAACTAGCGGCCTATATAAAGGACACGAAATTTCTGAAATGGAAGTAGAAAATATCGGAAATGATATAAAGATTTTGTTCAAGTGCCTCGTTTTGAGCACAACCCAAACGAATGAATAAATGAATGAACATGCTCATTGCATTTCTTCCACTTATCAGCATTTACTGTACTCAGTGCCTCATAGAATAAATAGTATTTCTTCGACTTTTATTTTAAACGCCGTATTTATTTTAACTATATATTCATTCACTTGTGTCCAGACTAAGAGTAAGACTGCTCTAAGAGTTTTGATAGGTTTCCTGACAGGATTTTGCCGCCTAAATAAGCACCTCAAAAATAAAAAAATATATATCACGTATCTGATGTTGAATTTTAATATTTTAAAAGTGGTGATTAGATCTCTACGGTTACGTCGAAGTTCAAAAGAAGTTAAGCTATCCACAAGAAGGTCTTCTGGCTTTTCTTTGAACATTTTCTACTAAGGCTCTATCATGAATCAAGTCTGGATGCCAGACGGTCCCGCATATTCAAGAATAATGTAATGTTTCCAAAACAATAAGATATCCACTTTTGTATATTAATATAATTATGAATGGACCAAGTGATACTATTCTCTGCACAGAATATAGAATTTTAATCGCCCGGAAGAAATATAAGCTCGTTATTGGATTTGGATATATTTTTATGTCATCTGTGTAATAAGATGATACTCATTGACAATATAACGTTAAGGTTGTTGTATTGGAAAAATATTTTCCTGGATTACAAATTTGGTACTGAAATGATAGATTCCATGACTTTACTGAATACTGGCTGATTGGTCGATATTTATTTGATGGATGCTAATTTCCTACAAGTGGGTATGGCACCCTGAACTGTTGAATTTATCGAGAGTTATTCATTATTATTATTATTACGCAGTAGACATTTATTGAATACACTTTGGGCACAGCCGACCCAGATAATTATTAAAATATATCTGATATCCTTTTATGTGAATAATAATCACCCATATTCCATTTTTGACTTTTGTTAATGATTATTGTTATATTTTATTCAACGCGTGTTATTTGTTCACATTGTTTACATTACAACAATCATTTTAACATCAATTTAACGATAACAATCTAATGAAAATTACTACCGGGTGTAATTTTTAAAAAATTTATTATTCTAATAAAACAGAATTAATTCATTTGAAATAATTAATCAGCATCGTGTTTTCCTCTTTATAATTATTAAAAAAATAAACCGAAGGTAGTGGATATCGCCCACATTGTACCGGGTGTCATAACATATGACTTGACTCTTCCTTATTTTATGTAAGCTACTCTGTACGTACTCAAAATTCCTCAAGCAAAGTTTAAAACAATATTTTTCAAAAAATAATGCGTTCAACTAAGAAGGAACAACTACTTCTCAGGATATACGCCCCGACAGACATTTAATTACACTTCTAAGTTAAACGGGGTTGGTATATCTGCAAGATATAACCAACCATTCTGGTTTGTAATTAGAAGGGACAGCATCACTTGTAGGTTAGTTTCGGCGTATTTGCGCCTCATCAAGGAAGATATCCTCCATCCAAGAGCTCTGAGAGCATAATCCTGGACTGGAGACAACGCTGAATTAATTCTATTATCTTCGATCTATTGATAATACGCTTTAATATGACAATTTTACAGGAAACTGTAATTAAGTAAATATTCTCTATTTTATTCCATGACCTGATCATTCTTCCACAAAAACTCAGTAACAGAGAAACTTAAATACGAATTGAAGCGAACATTCTAGAAAACAAGAGCTAAAATCTTGTATTGTAACGAATAGCACTTTTTTGTAATTTCAAGATAGATTCGAAGAGATGCAAACTACAAGACCCCCAGAAAGGAGAATCATATCGAAGGTGCGATTCGAACAAAGAGTAGTAAGTTGTTGAAGCAATAGAAGAATCAAGCTGTTTAGACACATATTTAATGGCAAAACAAGCAGAGGATAATTTTTTGCCAAAGTGTCTACATGTACAGACCGTTTAAGGGCATCGTCAATGTGGAGTCCAAGAAACAATCGAATTTGAAGATCTTATTAAGTCATTGGTAAGTTTGAGAGGTTGCAAAACTCCCTTGTAAGATAAAACTAAAGTTTTCTCAGTGTTAAAACAAAGCCCGTTCGAGTCAGACCAGAACGGTTAATTTAAATTCTAATATACCTCGTATGATTTCGAGATCTGATTTTTATAAACAATTATTTTTTTAGTAAAACTAACAATAACGTATGCTACAAACTCAAGTGGACACAGTGTATAATCAGTGTATGTAATTTGTTTGTGTGACAAAGCTAAAACAGGTCAATTTATAAATTTTATTTCCAATGATTTTAACTTGTATATTGATTTACACATAGGCGTATCTTGGGGGAAAAAACAATTTAATTTATGAAATGAAAACCTGTCAATTAAGCAAATTATAGAAGAGAAAGCTTGAAGCTTTAGAAAAGAATACTGTTAATGTAATGTTGAATTTCTAAAAAATTAAGTCAGTGATCATTTTGACAACTAAGTAAAAGTTCAATGGCGTTATTGATTGTGAGGTGATGATTCAATTATGCTACAAGTTTATATCGGCGAAACACAAAGAAATCTTAAAATAAGATCTTCTGTTTGTTCCTTGTGGCATATCCAATATTTTGTTTGTTACTTTTGGAAAAATAAAGCAGAATGTTTTTTATATTTCCATTTCAACGGTACCGTTTATTAGGAAATGGGATAAATAATACACACATAGTTTATCTTTAAACTTGAATATATCTATATTTCAAAATCGTCACGAGTAAGCTTGATATTTTCTGTGAGAGAACTAAACTAAGACTCTACTAAAAATATATCAAAGAGCAATGAAGAATACATAATATCCACACAAAGGTTGTTTACAAAACTATTTTTGACAGACGATATTTTATCTTAACACATGTTCATATTTTACCATTAGCTGACAGCACTCTTATTAGGGTGACAAGTATTATTAAGATATTTATGGCAGAGTACCCGCAAATTGATAGATTATTTTTGTACACAATCCAACACGCCACCTTAAAAATTAATCTATTAATATCATAAACCAAGTTCCACATATTTTGTAAAACTACAATTACTTTCCTTTTCTTTCAATTTATATTAAAATTATATTCGTAAGATCTTGTGACTTCTGGGAGCTTACATATGGCCCAACATATGCTGCAAGGATCAGGGAAACCCAGTAAAACCTAATCAGACCATTTCGTTATCTTAAAAATTAAAACAACTTAAAAAAAATCATTATTCTTTCCGTTACAGCCTTTTATTTGAGGTTCAATTTTTCTCGAAGTTTCAAGAACTTGTCTGCAGGTAAGGGTATTGTCAAAAAGTCTGCAATCTGTTCACCTGTTTAAACATAAATTAATTAAATTACATTTTTCTCAATTTGTTCTCTGAAAAATGTTTTGAACGTTTGTGATTACCACCTAATACAATCAATATTATTTTCGTCAACTATTTTTGGATCTGTAATATGAATATTTTTACTGGTTCAAAATCATTGCAACAAAATCTTCTTTTACAGATTCGAAAAGAGCCTTACATTCAGCTTCTGTCGAAAAAGCAGCTACTGATAATTGTATCTTTGTATTTGTATAATTTTCAAACAATTTAAAAAAAAACAACCCTTTGTACTTTTTCAATTGTACTCATTGTCACCCCCACAATCAGAATCAACAAAGCCAAAAAAAATTATTATAATTTTATCTTCAATTCAATTTTTTTAACTTTCGCAAAGTTTTTTATTCTATGTTTGCATAACGATTTAAAATGTTCACTTCTGTACATAAATCAGTGCAAATCATTGCATACATCAAACATCAAATTAAATTTCTTCAATTTCTATTTCTCATCTGATTTTAAAGCAAAATAATTTAATTTACTTGGCTGAGGTGTGCTTATAAAATTACAATCAAACATTAAATTTTTCTGATACGTTTTCAATATAAACACTTTGATCTTATGAAATTGTATCTTTGTTTCTTTCAACTTTTATTCCAAGAAAATATTCTATATGTTATTTTAAATGTCATGTGAAATTTACTCATTAAATACGATTTAAAATTGATCATTGTTTGAATTTTTTTGTTGCAATCACAACGTCATCATCATATAATACTACATGCATATTATCATGTATGCTTCCTTTATTTATATGTATCAGCTAAGGAATTTTTAAATCCCTTTTCTATAAGAGCTTTTTCAAATCCTCCATCCAAACCAACATGGAGCAGCTTGTTTCAAGCCATACAAAGCTTTATTTAATTTGCAAAGTTCATTTTCTTTGCTTAAAACAACATCTAGACCCTTTTAAGATACATTAACATTAAATGATGTTGATTTGAAAAAGCTCTTATAAATCGAAAACTTTAAATTCTTGCAACATGTGCAAAGGTTTCATTATAATCTGTCAAATATTTTTGACTGTATCCTCGTAAAATAAACCGAGCTTTAAATTTACATGGGTTTCCAAATTGATCATTCTTAAATACCCATTTACAGTTGTCTTTAGGCCTTGGCAATAGTGTCCAAGTCCTATTCATTTTTAATGTTCCCATTTTTTTTATCATATCTAAGTATTTTTAATTTCTAAAAAAATACTGAGATTAACACTACAAATGACCGATTGAGCACACAAAAGATAATCAGGTTCATTAAGTGAGACTATAGGCAAATTTTTATTCTTTTACACTTTCATAAATTTGATGTTATACACTGTTTGCTTTGAGATGAACATTCATTTACTTATTTTTAAAATGAAATAACGTTAGAGATATCTGTTTGTGCGTCAAATTTAATTTAATCTTATTTCACAGCTCCAAACTTAACTTTATCTAGATTTTCACTGTTCGATTTATTCAAACCTTCAGATTTAATTTCATCTGGTTATTCACTGACAAATTTATTCACTGCTCTAGATTTAACTTTATCTGGTTTTTTTACTGTCAGATTTATTAATTTTATCAAAACAATTGGGAACTTTATTAGGCAATAACTTGACTATCATTATAATCATATTTCACTTCATTTTCATAATTTAATTTTGAAAGCTTACAGCTCCAAATTCAATTTCATCTGGTTTTTCACTGTCAGATTTATTAATTTTATCAAAACAATTGAGAACTTTATTAGACAATAACTCAGCTATCATTATTATCATATTTTACTTCATTTTCATAATTTAATTTTGAAAGATTATGTCTGTCACTCCTTATTTGATTTGTTTTCTAATGGTTCTTGAGCATCAATGTCTTTTAAAAATTTTTCCAAAGTGACACTTTTTAAAAATCCAATAAAACTAAACCGAATAATGAATATACCAGGCACGTAAAGAAAATATTATCACTCCTTATCTCAACAACTTATTGGCATTTATTTAGAGAATGGGATATGTTATTATCACAATCTTGTGTTTTACTTACACACTTTTTAACATAACTGTATATTTATCTCGAATCTACCAAATCTGTATCATGTACAGATTTATGCAGTGTACCTGTCTCTATCATCTGATTTTTCATTACCAGATTTTTCACATACTTGTAACGGTTACGAACCCGTATCAAATATTTCATAATCATCACATTTTCCTGATTTTAAACCATCAGTTTCAGCTACCACAGGTTCTGACAAGTCAGAAACACCTGTTTCTGCGGGTCGAGATTTTATATGATTTGTTTCATCATCTCTTACAACAACAATTTTTTTTAATCATCATCCCATTCTCCTTAGAAGAATGCCCTTCCAAGATTTAGCGTCAAATTTAGTTTTTCTCGTTTTATTGTGAACATATACAATATTAGCCAAAAATTCGTAAATACATTAAACAAGACTTTTAATTGTGCCATAATCCATATGACGTTTTCTTAAAATTTAAGGCTTGAGCTAGATACATTAATAATTATTGTTTCAGCCAAATAGTTTACTCTGAGAATTTTTTTAAATTTTTTTTTTTAAATAAGTATCACTTTTCATTACACGCGCTTTTTGGTTCAGCATTCCATTTAATTCAGGTGTGCGAGTACCTACTGTTAAATGGTATGTTATAATGATTTAATGATTTTTCACTTTATTTGACAAAAATTCCCAACCACTAGCGCAATATAAATTTACCACATTTGAATTAAAATGAGCCTCACTTTTTGCAACAAAATCTTTAAACATGCAAAAAACATCGGATTTGTAAATAATTGAATATGTAACACAATAACGAGTAAATCTATCAATAAATTGATAGATTATTTTTGTACACAATCCAACACTGTTCCAGCAACGGTTATCAAGAATAATATTTCTTAAACATTTGTCCCTATCGACAACTAGACAATCAATGAAAATATTTTGAAGTTTAAGACTGCAAAAAAGTCCGTTCACCGTAGATTATATCTTTGGATAAAAATGATTGCGAATAAAGAAGTATGTTTTGTAATAACATTCTGATAGTATTATAGTCTACTACGAATGGAATCTAGTTCACGTGGAAAAAAAATTTTTTTAATGATATATGAAATAAGTAATTTTTTTTTAAATTCCTATTTTTGTCATTTTTCAATTGTAATAGCTGAAACTTGGTACAAAGGGAGTTCTTCATATATTTTAAATTTTAAAGCGGTTTTGAAAAGTATAGATGTAGAGCAACAGAACGTATATTTTCTATTTGTAATAAAATTATGCGAAACACCTCCGAAAATGACTGGTTACGCCGCTCGCCAGTATGATCCTATATGTATATAGTGTGCCTCTCCTCGATCCCCGCTCCATTCTACTCCGTCACTTTCCGCAGCATTTCATCACAAATCGAAAATATACGTTTTCTTGATCTACATCTACACTTTTCAAAATTTAAAATGGGACAATCGACAACGCATCCAGACACGTTGCAAATTATCGCATCAAAAATTTACAATTGCAATTGCGATAAAAGTAACCGTCACCTGCCGTCTGCTCTTCGCACATATAAAGTACATACGAAGAACTTCCTTTGTACCAAGTTTCAGCTCTTACAATTAAAAAATTACAAAAATATGAATTTTCAAAAAAATTACCAATTTTCCGGTTTTTTCAAATTTTTTCGGTTCCTAATTATCCGATTAACTCGCTCGACCCCTCATTTTGTTTGCAGTCATACCTAGGTTTGCCTAGACAAAGTCCGCATTGCCGGAAAACTAATGGTATATTCCCTTCCCCTTTTTGAAAATTTTGAAAAACTTCATGTGGAATAAAAATTATTTGATATTTTTTCGAAAAGGGGAAGGGAATATACCATTCGTTTTCCGGCAATGCGGAATTTGCCTAGGCAAACCTAGGTATGACTGCATAACGGACTTTGCCGGTAACATAAACATTGAGATTGCTTCAGTAGGTACTTTTTACGTTATATGAAAAAAACTAAAAAAGGAGGTTATAATAAATTACTGAAAAACATTTGCGTGTCCAAAACATATCAAAATTATACTACGTAATGCGCAATACTACGTAACTTTTATATGATGGCATCATCCGTTTTCTACTAGGATTTTTGTCAAAAATAACTATACTTGCATGCTCTATTGCTTGGCCTACATTGGAAATTATTTCGCGCTGCCACTTATGACGTATAAAAATGCGCTTGTTGCATAACGAACATTACCACGACAGTGCGCAAAGCAGAGACCGCTCAAGAATAGTGTTTTAAAGAGTTCGTTAGAAAGCGAATTACCTTGAGTGTTGCGAACGGTCAAGAATTGGGGTCCAAATAGATATCCTTCATTCTGCATTTTTAGATTATACTTTAAATAGCATATAAATGTGTACCTACTATTTATTATAAGTGACTGACATCTTAGATCATGCAATATCTTAATATGAAATATCCTAGGTTACATATAAAAGTGAGGTTTTTTATAGTTACTTGTTTATTTATATCAATTGCTATAATTTACCAACGATCGCGTTCATCCCAACGTAGCGCTAACGGAGCGATCATCAATATCCTGATGAACGCGTGTTTTGTCAACTGATTGATGTGAGCGCTGTGGTAGCAGTCGCCATTTTTCCCATCAGAACTGAAATATGCTACGCTACCGATCAATGATGCATTAACTGTCTTTTATGACCAATATCATGTTAATAAAAATATAAAATGTGTAACGAAGTTACTTTTTTAGCTTTAATAAGGATTTTAATTTGTCGTGTTATTCTTTGTTCCCGGTATTATTTCAGTTATTTAGTTTTCAAGATGTAAAATATGTAACATGTTACTTCCTCCTTACTCACCATTTTAATGGTTTAAAGGTAGTAAGTTCAAATTTTACCTTGTAAAACAATTTAGTCACAATTCTTTTTGGTTAACATATTTAGGCCGTCCGGTATACATACATTTTAATTCTGCTTGTTTAAAATATTTCGGCCGTTCTATATACCTACTATTAATTTTTGGTTTAAAGTAATTAAATCTAGTTTGAGTTTGTTTATTAAATTATTTTGAAGCGATTAGTGGGAAATACGGCATAAATATCAAGCGACAGTTTTTGGGTCGCTTCTCTCCGCTCTCGTCTTTCAGTCTCCCGCAAATAAAATAGTACATAACATACAGTGTCCGTAAAGATTTAGTGAAATTAATTAGGTATCTGTATCTGTAGAGTGGGGAGTGTGAGTTTAGGCCCACAACACTTAGGCCACATGTGACCCACTGTACATCCTCCCGAGGAGTTGTCCTCCTAGGTCATCGTCCATCCTGTCCTTTTCAGGAAGGTGGACAGGTCACTAGGAGACATCTCCTTTATATCGGCAGGTATAGGCCAGGACTCACCGAACACACACTCTCTTCTTGACGATAACTCCGGGCACTCACGCATGACAGTTTCATATTCTTGTTCACATATTCTGCATAGAGGAGTGTCCACTAGTCCATTAATTAGTTAAAGTGTTTAAAAGGTCAAATTTTATTTTGCTCCGTATATTTCCGTATGAATTTTTTTTTTAAATTCTTTTGATAGTTGAATTTAACGTATTCTGTATAAATGAATAAATTTGTTAGGTTTACTACCGTCAGCTATACAAAACTCAGTGGTGTTTTTATTTTACATTTTTAATTTTTTTTCTGAAAAATAAATTGTATGCTAACAATTATACCATATTTATATTTTTTGTATAGCTTATTTTACAAATTTTATTCGACCCATTTTGTCCGCAGATATTTTGAGTTCCGAATAAGAATCAAGTAAGTTTTTCCTCTTGTTGCTTTCTTTACTTTAAAATGTTTGCTTGATTTTTTTATAGGGATTTTCCGTTTCAGAAATAATATTTAATTGTTGGACATCTCGAAAGTCTCGATCAGGAATTAAATTTATTTTGGCAGGAATCTCAGCGAATCGCCGACTGTCTCGGGTCTTGTTGAAATTTCTTTCTCTTTCCGTTCAATTACCTAGTTTATTGATAGTATTTACCTTGTCGAAATTATTTTTAAAAATTTGGTTAAACCTGATTAATACAGTGAAATAGTTTTTGAAATCTTGAGACTAATACTGAATAAGAGAACCACGTTTATAAAACCACTGAGTACATATAAATTTTCTGTCCTCCGGCGGGAAAGCATCAACTTTCGGGCCTCCGTGCTAACGAAGTTGTCGCTTTCCGGCTCCGTCGAACAGAAAAATAGTATACAAACCTCGGCCAGTAAGTAAGAAAGCCTCAGATCACATGTTACATGACAATTACATATGATCTGAGACATTTCTTACTTTACTGGCCTTGGTACGTAATATACTATTTATGTTTTCTGATTTGCATCGTGCATGAACCGTTTTATATTTGCTCGCCTATCTTATGCCTAGTTTGTGATTACTCTACGAACAAAAATATTATATTATATAAAAAAAAAATAAAAGGAATTGTTGTGGGGATGTGGCAATAATACCAGAGTGCTCTTTTAAGAATTTATTTATGTTGAAAAAAATATGTAATAGATCGGGTTGTTAATAAAACTCTTCTTGAAATTAACTTATATGTTATGTTTTCATCACATTTCCATATACAATAAACATCTGGCATCTTACCTTAGTGGAGTTCAAGTTATAATTAATTCTTTATTCTAATTTTAATTGTCATCAATAGCAAAACTATATATATTTATGCTTACTAATACTATTATATCATTGTTGATAAACATATCTATCCAATATTATAAAAGTATATTAATTAAGTAATTGCTGACGCTATTTTGTGAATGACCTACATTTAATTAAATTATACGAGGGGCACCAAAAATATATTCAGTTGAAATCATTTATATTATGAATTATTTGAAAATTAAAAATCAAGTGGCAGTTCGGAGGGTTGTCAATTTTCAAAAAAAAGGGAAAAGCGAAAGCTACCAGGAATATATAGAGAAAAATCATTTAAAAAGCAGAATTTGAATTTGGAGAGCAATTAGAAAAATAGAAATAGTAATAACATACGGGATCCCATAAAAGTCAGGAAATTTTAATAAATCAGAAACTTAATTGTCCCAAATTAAAAATAAAAAGAATTCTTCACAAGAGAAAGTCAATAATTTAAATGAATAACTATTTGAAAAAGAAAACGTAGAAGATCAAAATTTTAGACAGAGGGTAAAAATTTCGGTGTGGGTGTATTGATTTTAGTTAGTAAGTTATTTGTTTGGTTCTAATAATTATGAAATATTATATTTGTTTCAAAAAATTGTATAAACTTAACCATAACAATATGTTATATTTCTGTTGTGGAATTTGTTAATTACTGGTTTTATTTGATAATTATTATAGTTAAGTCACTATAACCGTTTTTTGTTCTTAGTCAATCAAAACACGTGTAGAATCGAAAAATAATGGCATTCGTGTCTTGATATTACTCCCTATCCTACTAAATAATTTTATAATCAAGTTTGATTATGTACGGGTAATTTTCTTTGAATTACTATAATCGGACCTTATATTTAGAAGTTACGACGGGTATGAAAAAAACTAACGCTTAGTTTCTATGCGAAATGAGTGTTACCGAGTGAAACCGGGGCGGATCACTAGTTATACATATAAATAAGAACCCACTGCCACAATATAGTTAAGTGTATGTGTTTTAAAAATTGATATTGAAATAAATTGTCTTTTTCAGCAATACGAACCGTAGCAGTTCATTTAGGAGAACCATTTGAACCTTACATAATCGAAAGAGGAATGCTACCCTTGAAATACTACCACGATTTTAACTGTGAAATTGGATCATTCAGTTACGCCTTCGGTCCTTGTTGGGAACCAGTCATTGCACAGTGCAATCTAAGTAAGTAAATTTATACATTCAGAGTGTGGCAGCAATGAAAGACCAAAACATTTCAATTCAAGACTCATTTGAATCTGCAGTTTCCTTTAACTGATCCTGGGGAAAATATAGAAGTGTCAAATCCGGTATCCGAGTAATCCATTTGTACAAATTTGTGTCATATTAAAAACTACTCTCGTCTAAGTGAGATTTGGATGCCGCTCTTTGGCGTTAAAATACTCCTTCAACAGATTTGATTTCACAAGAAATTCTTATAATTTTGGACAAACTTGTACCAGTTGCCATAGCTGCACGTTTTTGCACCTTTTTAAAGTCTTCAATTGTCTTGTTATCTTTTGCCTCCCACTGCGTAAAAAATAAAACATTTGCAACCACTTTCCTAGTTTGTTAAAACTTCACCTTTTACTTTTGAATTAAAAGCCATTACGAGTATTTATAATTATTGACTTAATATTGATTCTCAACTCAACTACACTTTCACTGATTGTTCTATGAGATCTTTACTGGTCGATATACCAACTGATGAATTCAACCGCTGTTCATTGCGTACTAGGGAGGCGCAACGATTTAAAAACTCGCGTCTCTTCGTACGTTTGGCAAGCTGTACAATTTCGCGTTTTGTCTTGCAGATTTCAATCAAATTTCGGCACCATCTAGAGATCCATCTCCTCCATTATCATTTTGGGATAAAATGAGGCTTTTGCTCCACGGAAGGCTTACTATGGTAGTACAACAGTTGACGGTTCTTTTACACGGTTCTCTAGATCCTTATAACACTACCGAAGAAATGGCGTTGACATGGGAGAAGGTTGTAATGGATTGGACTAATGGTAAGACTCATGGAATTTTCACTAATTCATTGTACATCATTTTCTCTTCTTTTATTATTTTTTTTTAGCTAAGTTTGTGTATAAAGGAGACCTCAACGTGTATGTTAGAACAGCTTCGAAATATGATGACGTTCAGTTATTAAAACTACCAAACCTGAAGCTGATTTTAGGTATTCAATGGGTGTGCCTTGGTGATCCAAATGATCATCATAGTGTCGTCCAGTGTGCTCCCGATAAAATTCCAGAATATTCGAGTAACCAAGTAGGTATACGTAATTTTTTTAATATTTTGAATATAATTGAACATTTATTGTACCACTTTAGTTTTTTTTTTGTTTTAAATCTATTGATGATCTCCTCCATTCAACATCTTTTTGCATCTTAGTACCGCATATTCACCAGGCAATCGCACTGGCATAATGTGTGCTCGTAAGTTTCCTCTTCTAGGTGACAGATTCTACATATGGTTTCGTCTGTCAACCCCATTAACTTCGCGTGCCTGTTGAGCTTACAGCGCCTTATTAACATTCCTACTTCGGTTTTGACTGTTTTCCTATCATTGCTTATTAGGCCTGCCTTAAATTTTGGCGCCTGTCCTGTAATGAACTGTTTTTACTGGTGAGATTTCCCACCAATCTAAAGATTTCTGTGCCAGGCACTTTCTTGTGTTCATTGATGAACCTTGTATGGCCATTGCATCAGCCTTTTCGTTGCCCTTATCATTCTTGTGCCCTAGTAGTCGGGTTACCGTTACCTTGTAACGGTCTCCTAGTGCGTTTAAGGCACCATATTAGCTTAGAATTGATTTCTATGGTGTTGAGTGTTTTCAGTGCAGGTTAGCTGTCTATGAAGATGGCAACTCAACGGTATGTTTTTTCCTGCCTTTTAATTTCTGACTTAGATAGGCATTTTGGAATAGGCTTTGTTTTTGACCTACCATTTCAGCTCCAATATCGGCTTGCCTCAGCCTGTATGGATACACCATTCTTCCAGACCTCCCTACCTGGTATATTATTCGAAACTTATTATTAAAACTATATCTTGTAGCCATTGCGTCAATGAGTTGCCCCATTAAGTCATCCGCTTTTAGCTCCTCGATAAGTGTTCGATATTCAGCACTGTGCGTTTGGGTTATGTGTTGTAGACTTTGAACTAGACTTTACGTTACAGATCTGGCTCCGTCTTGCATAAAAGTGTGTAGTGGTGGTAGATACAGCAATACCTCCATCGCAATTGTGGGAGGGCAAGCAGGCGAAATAATAGCAGGTGGAATATCTTGAAAAATACAGTCTCCCATTCCCGCAAGCAATACCGTAAAACTTCCCCCGAATTGAATTTGGCTAGCTTGCTATTTTCATCAGATTCGAGAACCCATTGACGCTGGAATTCATTTTGAGATTTTCAAGTTCCGTCCAGGTACAGGAATCTAATATTTTCGTTAACTTTTTAATTCTACAAATTTCCCGCCCATTAATTTTATTATACTTATAGCCGATAGATTTTAAAAGCCGATACAAAGATGTACGCCCTCAGTTATATTCGAATTTTCTTTTAACGACGTTCAGAAGTTTACCAAGAGTGATTTATCAGTTTTCCTCTTTTTGTTACGTTGATCCGCATTGTCTCGTTCTCGCAGATGTATAATAGTATGTACAGTCCGTGGTGCCACCTAAAACATAAAAGAAAACATTGTTTTTCAGACGATATAAGAAGATTTTAAAATTTAACAATACAGTTGAATTGCTGACTTTTCTAAATTATAGATGTCGAAGAATAAAAATATATTATTCTAACGCTTTGACAAAGTTTTGAAAAATAATTTTTCCAAAAACAGTGACCGTTCAACGAAGAAGAAACAACTACATGCTACATGCCCCGACAGACATTGAATTACACTTCTAAGTCAAACGGGGTTGGTAACCCCTATCGGGGCATGTAGCCCGGGAAGTAGTTGTTTCTTCTTCGTTGAACGGTCACTGTTTTTGG
The DNA here is from genome assembly GCA_947563755.1 of Lochmaea crataegi. Classification (NCBI taxonomy): domain Eukaryota; kingdom Metazoa; phylum Arthropoda; class Insecta; order Coleoptera; family Chrysomelidae; genus Lochmaea; species Lochmaea crataegi. Next base: position 25,976,766 of record OX387434.1, read on the forward strand.
AAAAATTATTTTTCAAAACTTTTTCAAAGCGTTAGAATAATATATTTTTATTCTTCGACATCTATTGTTAAAACGCTTTACTAAATACGACAATTTTACAGGAAACTGTAATAATTCACTTTTCTAAATTCATTAAAGACTGAAAGTCTAATTATAGTTCTCAAAAAATCGACAAAAAGAAGTGGAATGGAGTTTAGTTAATAAACTGTAATTTTATTTTGCACTTATTTTAGCTTGTTGACATTATTTTATGTTATTGAAACTTTTTACAGGTTCACGATTCATTTCGGGCTTTTCGGTCGCAAAATGTAAATCTTAGTATAGTTCTAGAAACGAGACCAGTACCTAACGAACCAAACAGCTGTCCAATTTTACTATTATACGGAAGTACTTTAAAATGGATCGAAAGTTTAAAATTAATTTTATCCGGTGTTACTAGACCAACCAAAAGAGGGCCCATTTTCAATAATTTGAGACCAAGAAAGACTCAACTTAGCAGGCACTACAAAAAGGTAAATGTTTGTTGGATTGAATGAATGAATTGAGTGGGATTCTGTATCATTGCGCTTCTGTGCTCAGTTAAAACACACCCCCTAATCATACTCCTTCTATGAAGTGCCGAAACTTTGGGATTTCAAACAGAGGATTGATTGATTTATGGTATAATTGTTACTCGTTTACTCAACACCAATTATATATTATATTTTACATCTGCACTAGTATCAGTATTTAACTATATTCGGCAAAAGCTGACATTTTCAAATTCAGATCATTATACATATTTAATATTTGATTGATTCGCAACTAATACTTACTGTAATATTTAATCAATTAACCTACATTTTAATGCTTAACAACTGACGGACTACTTTGGTATACGGGGTATTCCAATTATATTTCCCCTCTACTTGAGTTTTGTCCAGGTAGAGAAGTCTCTTCAGTGAGAGAGGGTCGCATTTTATGAATAAGTGCAGAGCTGTTTCTCCTTTTTCCCGAGAGAAGCGACATTCGTTCGATGCCTTAAGTTACATGCTGCACAGATGTTGATTGAGGTTACAATGTCCTGTGAGAAAACCACTAAGAATTCTTAGTTGGTTTTTGTTAAGGATTAATAGTGCCTTCGAACTCTTTCAATTGAAGTTCCCGAGATATATTTTGAACTCGTCCTGGAAGGCCTTTTTAGGATTATGCTCTGTATTTATCTTTCTTCCCATTCTATTTCGCCCTGAAGGCATAAGGAGCAATCCCACAGAACGGCTCAAGTCCTACAAAGGGAGTGGCCTGACTAGCTTATCAGCTATTTCATTTCCTTGTTCACTACCATGGCCTGGTATTGATACCAAGAATATTGTATTTTTTATGACTGAAAATTTTAACAAATATTCAGAGCGTTGAAATAGTTTCTTGACAATATATTTATAATTTTTAGGTTCATCTACTTATGGGTTTACACAAATTTCAGGTTTGTTATTGGATGTCGTTTGCGATGCAAAGAGGTTGTGAACTATTTGGGGGCCGATTGTCATCTAGTGCAGGTAATATTGTTAATCAAAATTAGCGAATTATCTTAACAATATGTTGATAATTTTGTTTCAGAACATAGTTTGTGTTTGGTGGCAATAGATGATGGACTAAAGCACCGACCAAAGGCAGAATGGTCTGTTGTCTATATGAATTCGGAATTGAATGATTTTGAAATATGGCTGAAAAGTGCTTTGCAGGATGAAATGGACGTCGAAGTACCGTCTCCTCGACAACCTGTAGAAAAATGTTATTGCCTGTCGGTAAGTTTCGACCTATATTCAAAAAAATTGGCAAAGTCCCAAATAAATTATTTAAATGTTTCCTTTTTTTTTATAAAAAAATTGTAACGAAAATTGAAATTTTATTCCTCTAGAGAAGTTTTTTCTTTGTTAAATTCATAAAAATGACATTCCTGGCAATTTTTGGAGTGTAATTTCTAGCGCAGTATCTTAAGAAAACTAAAAACTACAGATGCAGGGTTATAAGGCAATGCTTAGCTGGGACTAGACACTAAATGGGAAATTTTTTTCGGATCCATCGAGAAAATGATCGAAGCAGAAATGCTTGTTAGACTATCTAATAGGTTTTAGAAAAATAAGCTAGAAACTAAACGTTCGGTAATTAAATCTCTGGTTAGTAATTGCATTTGCACGTTGAAATATTGAATATATTATGCAATATTCGATATACAGTAGACCGAAGCAAACAAGAGCCCTAGGTGGGCGTGTCCATATCGCTGTAGTTGTATTTTTGTAGTAAAAATCGATATTTTGAATCGAAAACCAATTATAGAATTATTGATACCATACGTGTCAACTGTCAAAAGATATGTCAACAAAGTTGAATTTGTTTATACATCAGGATATTTTGGAGCAGAACCGTCGAATCCAGCCATTTGTTAACTTTTTTTTAATTCAAATCAATAGTGTGACCAATTTGGTATATTTGGAATTGTTACTTTTTCCAGTGTTCGTTGTGTTGTTTAACATCTGCCGAAAGTTAAAGTGCATAACAGTGTTAATATTGGAATATAAACTTCACCACTACCAATTATCTAGCTCTTATATTTAGTTGTGTTATAAACAAGAATGTATGGCAATAATGTTGTGTGATTTTTTAAATATATATATTAAATGCTGTTGTACTTTAACTTTACCTCGTTTGCTTCATTGAAACCGAACAGTTATCTTATACACCATTACTAGCTTTTGCCAGCAACTTCTTCCGCATAGAAGTCGAAAATGGTTCTAATAGGAATTTTGATTAGTTTTTTACGTTATTAATTTTGTTATAACATATGAATTATTAAACGATGAAATAATTAGAATGAAGGTTTAAACAAATTAAATTGTTTTATTTCATCGTTTAGTATGGATCTTCAACAAATAAAAACCCTCATCTACTTAATTTTTATAAATTATTATGTTAAAAATTTGAAGGTAGTTTTTCATACAAATATCCAAGAACAAATAAAATTGAAATATCGAATTCTAATTTAAATATTCTTTTAATTTGACATTCCAATTTTAAAGAGTATTGCATTGCAACAAGCTTTTAAGTGAGTTCAACGTTTTTTGAATAAAATCGGATGAAGTTTTCAAACGTGTCAAAACAAAATGTAATTTAAATCAAAAGCATTAAGGAGTATTGATATCAACTTCGATACAAATCACCCCCAAAATAACTTTCTACCTCTTTTTTACCCCGTTAGGCGATGACTTTCAATAGAATACGAAACACGTCTTCCATCAATTCTGTTAAAGAATGTTTATGCAAAATTTTAAGTAGATTGGACCAAGGAATCACGTTGTCCCATACAAACTTTGCCCCCGTTTTTCACCCCCTTAGGGTTGCCTGCGTCATACAAAGAACACACTCTCCAAGTTTCAGGTCTCCACGATCAGCGATTTAGGCTGTGCGTTGATCCGTCAGTCAGTCATTCAGGACAAAGCATTTTATATGTATAGATTTAATCAACAACATTGTTAAGTTTCACATTACAAAGGAACAAATTCCAAAAATGAATACGTCTTGATAAAGATTGTTCTATAATTTATAAAGTAAAAAATTACATACAGAAATATAAAAGCAAGATTTTGAATGACAAATGACTTCAAATATAATGCAGTCCAGTGTTGCCGATGCAAAAATAAAAATTATCCGAATTTATAATTCAAATGATCAGAATTTGTCAAAATTACCAAAAGGACAGCGTGTTGTCAAAATAAAAGTCTTCTACCCTAGTCAATATTGAAAATCCCCAAATACAATAGCCGTTTAATATATCCTTTCTGCAGAACACTCGAAAAGTTATTCGATCCAAAAATTATCCGATTAGCGAAATTGCCCGAAAATCGTATTATTATCCTCACATTGACAACACTGGGCAACACTGATGCAGCCACTAAAATTGATGTATATTGATTAAATCATTCTGATTGGCTGGTTGCGATGACCTCTTTTAGCATATTTCCGCATATTTTCTGGGGCTCTTGTTTGCTTCTGTCGACTGTAGAAACCTTAACTTCTGGTAGGTAGATTCTTCTGTGGCCATACTGTGCTTGCAATTTTGATGTAAAGTTGAATTTTAAACTATACAGGGTGCTTAAATGTGCATAAATGATCTTCGCAACAATACACTGTATTATAAGTATAATAATAATAATGAGCCAATACTAGTTACATATGCTTATACTTTTTTATTTATATCTCCAGTTAGAATGTTAGACAAAAGATATCTACAATCGGTTAGCGCCATTTTCCTACGAATTTAATCAGTTTCCGTTAAAATTTTCAATACTTCGGGGTTTCTATTTCAAAATTTTAACACATACAATTTAGATATAATTGTTTCTTCAACGCTCTTCCGAATGAACCTAATTTCGTTCAAATATTTATAGACTATCGTTATAAATATAATACTATAAATGTACGCCCATGGTTTACTGGTTTCCGATAATTTTAATACTCTCTCCTGATGGCGAAACAACTATAGTATAATTATGCATATTTTTTAGAAAACTGGTTTTTAAATTTTTCTTCATAGAATACGCCCTCTAGCGGTCAAGCTAGAAAATTGAAAGCTATTTCCAGAGATTTTTCCTTTTTTTCCCCGAAGTTATAAGAAGGATAGTTTCTAGTTTCTAGCTTATTGGTCCATCTGAGTAATACTACTAATCAAAATTTTTAATTTGATTTCTATAGCATTTTTTAAATAATATTCCATGAATCACAAAAACACACAAATTGTCTAATTCTGAAGCCAACTTTATAATCCAGAACCCCCAGAGACGTCAAATCGTATCATTTAAAAGTAATAATGATCGAATGACTTAGTAGTATATTATGTCACAGGGGCAGAAAATGAGCTTTAGCAGCCCGAGACTATTAGCTGCACGAACGAGCGTAGCGAATAGAGGGCAGCTGATAGTTAAAAACAATTTATGGCCTTGTTCTCCAATACTTATATTATATTATTATATGATTTAGATAAATATATAAATGGTTATTTATTCTATAAGTTTTTTATATAGTGTTTTGTCCATGCAACTAAAACACGAATGCAATACAACGTTTTATCCACAATCACACCCATTTAGAATAAGATTTCATCAAAAAGTGATTTGACATTTCGCTCTGACAGCAGCTGTTGCTACTTAAGATTGTATTTTTCATTATTCCACTAGTTGATAAAGTGGTACTTTATATGCTTCATAAGTTTGGATAAAACTACAATTATAATGTGATTGTGGATAATAGTATATTATTCACTTCACGATGGTGCGTGCGAGCCGCAGGCGAGTGACAAAAATATCTAAGTGAATAATAGCCATTATATGCGAGTAGAATACTATATTTTGTCCTCGACTATTCATTACCTGCTTATAAATGAATTAATTTTTTTCTCTCTTTTCCAATTTGGGAAGTGATTATAGGCTTCCATATATAATTTTTTCCATTTGTCTGGCAATAAATTTAATGACACTATTTATTCTGCTTCTCTTATTTTTGGCGGGGTGACATTCATTTCAGTAAATGATTCGCTTTCCATCTTATATTTTCTAGTTATTTCAATTCAAATTCAGTATAATAATTACAATTTTTGCAATTAGCTATAAATTATTTAAAACGTCACTTTTTTAGTTTTGACGTACATCATACGCTTTATATACAACAGCTTGGTTGATAAATTATTATGTCTTCGTAGCGGAGTGGTTTAGAGCTCTGGATGCGTAAATGAAGGGATTAGGCGTAGAGTTCGAATCCTGGACGCGCTGATAATTTTTATTTGCTATATTAAATCACCTTCAATATATTTATATCTTATTTATCCGTGTCATGTGACCTGTTCATTATCCACAACTATTATGCACTGGTGAATAATATACATCATTATACTTGAAAAGGCATACATAAAAAGTAAACATTATCAAATAGTCGTGGACAAAATATATTTATTCAATAGTTCACATTATGCAGTGCCTCATTTATAAATTAATCAATGTTTGTCTACATCATGAACGTAATAAATTGATCTCTTTAGGTAGCAAAAGTTTCATATGGAAGGGAAACGGTTTTGCCGAATCACGAAAGAAATAAAGACGTACCCACTCATAGATTGGTAGTTTATGATTTAAGAGGAGCCTGGACCAAAAGTAACAGAAACGTGGCATTGGCTTTGTTTGACACGTTCATGAAAACAATGGTGAGTTGAAAGACAAGATTCATAATATCTTGTATGGTGAAATTATGCTTATTTTAAATAAATAAGTGCCACTAAAGAACCTGTTTAGATGAGAAATACTTTGTTATTGAATGTTATAAGCTTCCACCTTACTACACCTCGTTCTAAAATGACTTGATTCTATTTCTATACCCAAGGTAAACAGATTTTTAATAATATATTTTTCCTGGAATCCGTTTTACTTTTACTTAGCAAGTGAGTATTGCTGCATTTTTTCCCACATCACAATATTCGTAGATGTCACCATCACTGTCCTCTTTGCTCATTCTATGTAGGTACCGTATCCAGTGAGAAACCCTGTGTCCAGTGTCCACTTAGAAACATTCTTTGACTCTCACTTCTGGAGTTTCATCCCTGTGAATCTGCAATTGCTTCATTTTGTAGTTCTGTAACATTTAACCTTAGTAAGGTTTGATTCATCAAAAGGGCTTGGGGAGATTGTCAGTTTCCTCATTACCCTGGTATCCTCATCAGAGTTCTTCAGTTGCTTTAAGATTTGCTTGAAACTCTTAAGCTTGGTGCATATTGGAAGGCTTTTAGTACCACTTGACTGTGTGTTTTTATACAGATTAGTTGTTTGGAGAAGTCTCTACAAAGGCACAAAGGTGTATTTCCTAGTGCTTTCCAAGTGAACCAGCAGTTAGTCCTCTTATACCTAGTCCAACTTCTATGATATTTGACATACCTGTGTACCAAACATCCTATGAGTTATTTCTCAGTAGTACCCTTTTTCAAGCTATTCTTGTTGTCATTTATGTTTCAAGGTTTTATTGTTTTGGAATTCTATCTGATGGTTTTGCAATATTTTTCTTCACTTTTATTAATTGGTGTAATTGTTTCGTAATATCAGCGAATGAAGAAGAATTTGTCAACTGATGCTTTAAAAGGCTTCCGAAAAGATAACACTACAACACCTCTGAAAAGAAGAAATACAGACCCTTCAAATACTCCACCAAATGCTTCGATCCAAGTGAGTAAAATTTCATTTTCTATTACACGTTATTGTAGTTGTAAGAAGTTTCGTTTTGTTAACAAATCAATATTATATATTTTTGGTGAATCCTTTTATAATTTTAAGGCAATTCAATCAGGAACAGCCGTACAAGATACTCCTTCTTCAATAAGTAAATTACAATCTGGACATGCGGCCAATATGTTACAACAATTAATAGCCGAGGCAGATAACAATTCTGTAGTGTATAGTGATGATCTGTCTTCAATATCTAGACAACAACATCTACAGGGGCTGCAAGCGTGTCAGGAAGACGATATTTTACATAAAAATTGGCAAAGTAAATAAACACCCATTAGAGTTTGTTGAATATCGTTTAAATTTCATTTATAACTGTTTCAGTTGCTCTAGTTAACGCACAAGTTTTATTAAAAGGCTGCGAAACCAAAGGATACGTCATATTAAGCGCTGCCAAAGCTGAAATAGTACAAAGGATTCATAGACCAGCTTGGAAAGACAGGACGTTGGTGTCAAAAACTACATGGGTAGGAACTTTGGAATGCATGCAGTATTACGCTACAGTAAATGCTGGAGAAAACGATACAGCTGATGGTATGTGAAAACATAGAGTTAACGCAGATAGAGAACAGTACAGGCATCAATCTATGCGCTAGTTTCTAACCGATTCTCGTTCCAGTGTCGCATCCCATTTAAACTTATTGAAAATATCTATTACCTATACTATTTAAATTCTTAAAATATCCACCTAAAAGTCGAACTATAACTATCTTATCACAAAATTATTAAACGTAGAATAATACATAAAAGCTCTTTATTCACATAGGAACAACCCGTCACTCAACAACAAACGAAACAAGAATAAGCTTTCATATAACGATGTTTACTGGACGCCTCTGAGACTTAAACCTGTGATCAGTTGCCAAGCAACCGGACGTTTTCGGAGATGACGGCCAGGACCCCAATTCTTGACCCTTCGCAACACTCAAGGTCACTCGCTTCCTAACGAATTCGTTAATATACTATTCTTGAGCGCTCTCTGCTTTGCGCATTCGCTTGATAGTGTTCGTTATGCAGCAAGTACATTTTTGTATGTGATAACCATAGGTAGATAATATTTATATTTATACTGAAAGTGATAAGTGACAGCGCGCGCGTATAGTTAATACTATTGTTTATAGAAAAATTTAGAATTGTAATTGTGTTTGAGTAATCGAGTGGAAAATTTAGAGCTAAAAATTTGCGGGTTTCGCGCAAATCTTTGAATCCGTTCACGACAATGAATGATTTTCTCCGCCGCGAATACTATCTAAGATATTTGCCAATTTAGTCCAGTCTTCCACGAAATCTTCAAAGTTATTTGTGAATGTAGGTACTACCAATTTTTAGATCCGTCCCTTTGAAATATTCTAACATCTTTTTTTTGCTTTTCCGAAGCTTTTCCTCCGCGTCCGCGTAATTGAAAATGTTTTGATCAATTTCATACAACACTTTTAAACAGACATACATAGAACATAACCATAAAATTGGAATAATTTGACAGCGTCAAGAAGAGCGAACGCTTTATTTACGGTATTGCCAAATTTCTCATTTCGTTTAAGCACGCCCATTAACGAATCACCACAAGAATTGCATAGTAGTAAAGTCTTCGCTAACTACTGCTCGTTATGCAGCGAATTCGCTCTATAGCGAGTGATGTCAAGAATTGGGCTCCTGTACTGTTCTCCATTTGCGTCAACTCTAACTATTTTTTTCTCTATTCGCCAAATTTATCTCCTGAAGTGACTTCAGTGTTTTCAAAATTAAATCACCTGCGGAGGTGGTCAAAAAAACCTTTGAATTATCGAATAGATTTCAAGAAATTCAAAATTGGGTACTTTCATTTTTTCAATAATGAGTTTTTTTAATTTTTAGAAAATATAATGTGGCTTACGGTTGATAATATTCAAGAAAAAGAGTCTGCAGAAATTTCGGAACCATCAGAAGTACCTAATTTGGTTGGTAGTGGCGTATCCGTTGGAGCAGTGGTCAGCGATACTGTGGGACCCAGTTCATCGAGACAGGTAATTTTTTATTATATCTTAGCAATTAGAGTATCGTGCTCAATTCGCAGGCATAGCGTAGGAACGGATTGTCGTGCTCAGTTTACTGCGCCAATAAGTAACGCTCATATGTTTTTGTTTTACACTGCATTCATATATTTAAACTGCTGTTTCTTTGAGATACTCTCTAACTTAGAAACGTTTTTTATCGTTTTACATTTTTTTAGCTGCAACGTATAGTTTCGAGATGTAAGTGCGAATTTTTTTACGCCGATTACGGAGATATTAGTGTCGATCCTGAAGGAATTGGAGAAATTCCACCCCCGCCACAAGAAGAAGTAGGGCCATGGGAAAATAGACAGTCTACTGCGGACGCTTTTACTCTAATGCATTATGACCTTGATGTTTGTACAAATTCCTTGCAGGTAAGAAAAAAACATATTTCTAAATAATTCGCAATTATTTAACTATTGATTCATTTTTTTAAACTTCTAATTATTTATGTGGTCAATATTTTTCCCACTCAATGTTATGGTGATTTTTTTCTGGTATTTCGGGAAATAATTAGACTTGATTCACTTGCTGCGTTAAAAGCACTAAATAAAAATATAATTAAACTTCTTCTGTTTCAGTATGCGATGTTGTTGGATATAGTAAACAACCTTTTACTTTACGTTGAACCTCACAGAAAAGAAGCTTTGGAAAAACTTGCCAGAATGCGGTTCAAACTCCAACTACATACTGTAGAAGATCAAAGAAAACCAATTCAAAACCAACAGACTTTGGTAAGAAGTACTCAAAGTAAATTGAGGAGACTAGAAAAAGAAACGTACTTGGTAAATAAAGCGTTAGAAGAAAACCCGGACGATATTGAATTACGGCAAGAGTCGAACAGATTAGAGAGATTGGTAAGTCTTGAAATCAATCGAATATTTTTTTTGTGTGTGTAAGAGAGATGGAAGGAAGCGATTTAGAGGAAGGAGTGGAAGTGATTGTTGGTGGAGGCGACAAAAAATGAAAAGGGATGGGGAAGGGCAGACAGAGAGTAGATTAAGGAGAAATATAGCAATAGGTTTAGGAAAGCAGAAATGAGAAATAATAGATGTTGTGACAGTTGAGGTGAAAATAAAAGAGAAAATGTTGCAATGAGATGGAAGGGTAAGGAAAGCCAAAAGAGAGAGAGATTGGAAAAGAGACAGATACGGAGATGACTGATAGGGAGCAAGAGGGAGAGGGAGAGATAGAAACTGATAAACGCCGTTGTTGTGAGGAGACAGAGAAGAAGGGAGAGCAGCGAAAATAATAGAGAGAGCAGAAGGGAGATAAAGAAAGGGAAGGAGGCAATTTAGGAAAAAGGGAGGGTGGTACAATAATAGGGGATGTTAGGAAAAGCCAAAAAAGAACGAAGAGTTGGGAAAAGAGACAGATATGGGTGGTGGGGCGTGAAAGGAACAGGAGTTGGAGACAGGTAAATGCCGATGTTGAGTGGAAACAAAGAAGAAGGGGGGAGGCAGCAAAAGAAGAGAGGGAATGAAAGGAACAAAGGGGAGGAGACTGAGGAAAATAAGGTAGATAATGAGTGAGATATAGAAGGGAGTAAGGTAGAAAAAAGTTTTAAGAAGATTAACCAAGGTTTTTATAATTTCCAACAAGGAAAATATTCATTTATTTTTATTATTTTCTCTCTCTAGATGTACGACTGTAAAAATCAACTGAACGCTCAGAGTGAGGAATTGGATATGATGCTATCATGTTTTAAGGAGACGCAATTATTAGCCAATGCTAGATTGGCAACGACAAGAAGTGATAAACCATTAACGGTAGTTAGAGCTAACGAAATTTGTTTCAAACACGCGCAATGGAGATTGACAGAAGCAGACGGACAAATCGGTATCGCAGATCTAGTGTTAAGCAATTTTTTGTAAGTGTAACCGTATTCATTATTATCATTATCTTTTTCGACTTTGTCAACGAAAATAATCTACTTTCCATTGCAAAAGTACGCTTTGGTCGAAGTTTCCATCACATTTTCCCCGAAGTGTGGCTGCTTGAAATTATTGTTGGGATAGAAAAAATATTGTAATTTGTTTAAGATATACCAAAAATTCGAAGAGTGATGATTCCGTAGAACATTTGATGGAATTGGGCTATTTGCGAATGACAAATTTATTGCCGAACGAGATTTATAAGGAGGTGATTTGTCCCACGGAAATTCAGTTCGATATGCCGATAGAACATAAGGTCAGCAAAATAAACGCTATTACTATAATGTAATTGCATGTTGGAAGAATGTTCGTAATATTTATTTTTGTTTTTAGAAAGTTTTGAGAATATTTTGTAGAGAAAAACCACCGGTTGGAGGAATTTCGGTGAAAGAGATTTTTGAAATTAATTTGGTTCCTTTGACTATAGGTAAGTTAATATTAGCACACCTAAATCTTACATTTAAAATTAAAAATGAGTCTTTAAACATATTACAAAGAATATATAAAAAAATTAGTGAACACTGAAAAAATATTATTTTACGTCTTTCACAAAAAATGTCGATATCTTTATCTATTGACTTACATTTGTTTGCCATAAGATATAAAGTAGAATTTTTCAAAATATTTGTTTTGGGAACGTACAAATAGAACGAGTTCCTATTTCTCGCCGACGATCGAGGAATGTTAAAAGTCAGTTGTTCCAGTAAATTTGGCGTTTTCAACTTATTATGAATAATGTTATGTAAAAAACAAAGAATAATACAATCACGTCTCACTTGTAAACTGAAAATCTCATGCCTATTCAAAAGTGCATCATGTGAAGATCATCTAAGAGGATACATGCCGTCAATTATAAGCTGAAGTTCTTTAAAAAACGTCGTTGAACTGATTCTAATCTGTTAATCTGATTTTTATAGTAAGTACTCCATACAATTGCCGCATATTCAAGTTTAGATCTAACATAACTATAGTAAAGTATAGTTCAGCGTGCTTACATCTCGAAAACCATGACTTCTACGAACTATGAAACCGTAAGCTCGAAATGCTGTGAAGTAACAATATTGATATGATCATTAAACAAGAGTTTTTTATCGAATGTCCCAAGTCAACAAATGTATCTGTTCTTTGAAGTACCTCATTATTAACGCTATAATCATACATTAATGGATTAGATTTCAAGCTGTAAGACATTACTTTGCACTTCGATATATTAAGACTAAGGTGATTTTGTTGACACCAGTTAACAACCCGATTCAGATTTGATGACAAGCGTTCACAATCTGAGACGTCTAGCACATTACTATAAAATTTTAAGTCATCTGCATAAAGTAAAAAATGGGTGTCAGTAACCTTTACAATGTCATTGAGGAAAATATTAAATAATAACGGCCCCAGATTTGATCCTTGCAGGACCCTAGATGTAGCTGCAAAATCGACTGACCTATTACCACTAACTTGAACATACTAATTTCTATTTGTTAAGTAAGAGCTCAATAAGTCGACCAAAGAACGATATTCAACAATTTATTGCAGTAGGTATACCATGATCTATTTCTAGTATGTCGAAAGCTTTTGAAAAATCAGTATAAATTACATCTGTCAGAGACCGCTCCTCAATACTCTCGGCAATGAATTGGGTGATTACAGTTAAGTTGGTAACTGTAGCATAAAACCATGTTGATTGACAGACATAATATTGCAGGCGTTTCTAGACATTCTCTTCTCTCAGAGTATCTCGAACACATAAATTAAAAATTATTGAAATCGGTGTGTAGTTGGAAATTTCATGTTTATCATCCTTTTTATAAATGGGAAACACTTTTGATGCTTTCCAGGTGTTAGGAAATGTACTTGACTTCAGACAAATCTTAATTAAATTAGACAAGGGGCGAGCTGCACAATCTCGAACAAGGAAAGCCGGAATATTAGCTGGACCAGTTGTTTTCTATGATTATAGCAGTTTTAATGCCACTAATAGTACTAATACCTCTTCTTCAGTAAATTCTGATATATTAAGGTAATGACTACTTGCGCTACTGTCCATGGGGTAGAAATAATATAAGATTGTTTAAATAAGTTGGCAAAAGCATCAATTTCAGACGGGGCATTAAGCATTTGGTTATTATATGTTATAGTATTAGATACTTTACCAGTGCATTTTTTGTTTTTATTAAATTCCCAGAATTTATTCGGGTTACTTGTGATTTATGTCTCTGTTTACTTACAATATGCAACATTTATGTATAATATGCAAAATTAAGCGCAAGAAAGGAGGTACAGATGCTTTACGCGATAAATTCGTACAAGTGAAATATCTTATATTTATTTTGTAATCTTTGCTAACACATCCACAAAGTATCTTCTCCGAACTTGAAATGAATTTTTTTTTAGGTTTGACCAAAAAATTCTACATCACAATGATGAAATTTTGTTTTCCCGAGAGGGAAAGCGAACACAACGATTACAATGATAGAGCCAGCGAGGATGGAGAAAGTGAACAAAAAGGGAAAAAAATAAAATACCGAAGAAATCGAGATTCTAATTTCTACGTACATATCGATGATGTTGAAAAAATGAAGGTAAACTTACGAATTTTTTAATCAATAATTTTGATGAAAATTGAATAGATGAGGCATTTACTTGATAAAAATCGATACTGGCATGATAAAATAAAACAATTTAATCTGTTTAAATATTCATTATTATATTTGAACCTATGTTCAACTTAAACTTGTGACGCGTTTCGCTAACAGAGTAGCTTTATCAAACGGGTGAAGGTATAACGAAAATTTTTTAATTTACACTGTGCATTAATACGGAATTTTAAGGATATTGACAAAAGTATTAGAAAATGTTCAACTGGAAATAAAGTGCAAAAAAACGTTCTTAAATTTGAAAAGGTTTACCTGGAAATTCATTCACAACAATCCCTCCTGAATTATTTTCTAGGTAAATAAGTTTAACACACTTCCAAAGGTTTTTTCTTCTATATATTTTATACAGATATTGTCACTTTTTTACCGACCTTAGGGAAAAAGTATTCCCACCACTTCGAATACAGGCACAGCAATTTGTTGGACATATTCTTATCTTACAGAACTTAGAGATGGGAGCGTGGTATATAGGCACAGCGATGTCATGAAAATATTTGATACGTCCCTCTTGAAATTTTTATTACGTCGCAACCATAACGGCTATGAGTATCTATAGAGGAAAATGACCCTAAATAGTAATCAATATTATAGTTTTTTAGAAGAGAGAAGTTGAGAATTTTCAAGCCCATGGCGGTAATTGACACTGAACACTGTTTACAGAGACTGAAGAAGTTAACTTGGTTATCGAAACGCGCGAAAGATAGTGTAAAGAGTTGAAGTAAACAGTATTCAGTATTTAAATACAGTTGAAAGTGTGGTTCAAAATTAAAAAAATGAACCTACCCCATGTCTATTCAAATACGAGTTATTGATGTTTAAAGTTGAGAGTTTGTTTGTGAAACTTTTTTTAATGTCAATGACCCCTTTGGATACATCCTTAATTTTTTTTTCTTTCGGTTTGTGAAAATTTTGCATAGTAAGGTTTGTTGGTAAAGTCATTTTGAAAATTGGGTGAAATTCGCAAAAAATATATTGGCTCGCTCGGAAAATGGGAGGAAAATTCAGGAAAGGAAATATATTCCTTCTATCAAAAAATAAACATTGCTTTTGGCATTTTCGTCCCAAAATATGTACAAATATATTTTTTAATCAAAATGAAAATAGTCTAAATTTACATAATATTCTTGGAAAGATGAGGTAAGAACGTCTGTCGGGTCATCTAGTACTTATTATAATCTCACTAAATCCTAAGTATATTTAAAATATTTTCATTGCAGGAAAGAGCCGAGAAAAATAAGTTGTTCGTGTATATCAAAATCCCAGAAGTTCCGGTCAGAGTGAGTTACAAAGGTTCGAAAGAAAAAAATCTGGAAGATTTAAGAGAATACTCTTTGATAATACCAACTTTAGAATATCACAATATGACTTGGACATGGTTAGATTTGCTAATGGCCATCAGGAATGACAGCAAAAAAGTTATTTTATCACAGGTAATGCTAATTGTACATTTATTTATCCAAATTTCTCGCTTTTTCGTTTTATTTCACCTGTTTTCTAAATTACCTCAACATAGTTAAAGTAGTTGACGTGCAATGGGCTTTGTGTCAGAAAATTTTAAACTTGTGCATACTTATTAAGGTTCTTTTGATACAATCAAAATTTTAAGTCGATTGATCCTTTCTAACGTGCACAAGAGAACATTCTCCAAAACTTACGGCAGGCCAAATAATCAAATACTGGGAAGTCTTGCTGAATCTGCCTCCACTACACATTTTTTTACAAGGCGAAGCCAGATCTGTAACGCACAGATTACTGCAAAGTCAACAACACATAAGCCAAACGCACGGTTCTGACTATCGAAAGCAGATATCTTAATGACGCATCGGCCACGAGATATAGCTTTAATAATAAGTTCCAAATAACTATACCAGGTAGGGAAGACTGGAAAAAAGGTGTACCCGACAGGCTGAGGCAACCTGTAGGACTAAAAAAAAGGATAGCTATTCCAATAACCCTATCCAAGGACGTCACAACTTGCCCATCGGAAGTGACGGCGATTCACCACTGCGTTGAAGAAATTAAAAGGCAGGAAAGGACATACCGTTCAGTTGCCATCTTCACCGACAGCCAAGCTGCACTGAAGGCAATTGATTCCATTGAGGTCAATTCTAAGCTGGTATGGGTTTGCATAGGTGCCTTAAACGCACTTGGAGACCATTGTAAGGTCGTGGTATCCTGGGTACCAGGGCACGGGGGTCATAAGAGCAACGAATTGGCGGATTAAACGGCCAGACAAGACTCATCAATGCCATTCATTGGACCGGACCCTTTCTGCGGCATCGCAAAGTCTACAGTAAATATGGCCACAAGGAAGTGGGCGGCACAGAAATCTCTAGTCTCACCAGGACAGAGACAGGCAAAACAGTTTATTAGAGGACATTCGCCAACTTTTCCGGCAGACCTAATAAGCAAAGATAGGAAAACTGTCAGAGCACTAGTAGGTTTGTTAGCAGGGCATTGTAAGCTTAATAGACACGCAAAGCTAATGAGGTTGACAGATGAAGCCATGTGCAGATTCTGTCACCTAGAAGAGGAAATTGCAGATCACATGCTATGCCAGTGCGACTGCCTGGCGAATGTGCGGTTTCTTGTACGATGGCAATGAGAAGCCACCGGCAAAGATTCAGTCTCGAGGATGATTGGCTACTTGAAACGAGTTGGGCTGGAGAATGTAATCTAGATTCAGAGGACCACAATAGATATGAAAAGGTCGCAGTGGAATAGGCCGATTAGCCACCTCATCAAATCTAATCTAGTATTATACTCGCATATAATGGCTATTACTCACTTAAGAGTTTATGTCACTCTCTCGCTACATAAACGCACTTTCGTGAATAATAGCCATCATTATAATATACTTGCCTGGCGAATCTGCGGATTCTTGTACTAGGCGATAAGTAGCCACCGGCAAGAAACTACATAAAAGGTTCAGTCTCACGGCTGATTGGCTACATAAAAAGAGTCCCAGTGATGAAAATTATGGCGCATTATGCTACAAACTCCCCCTACATTTAGCGTGCATGAGACATCCAAACATTTTCTACAATTTTGTAGTCCTACCTTAATACGAAACACTACATTTTTAAAAGTTTATAATCATCTTTTGTTTCTTTAGGCTATTAGACAGAAATTACAAATAAAAAGAAATACTGCATTTGCTGATGAAAGTTCAGCCCCTCAGGAAGAGGATAAAGCAAGAATATTGTTCGGAACAAGACATGTAAGTTTTTACAGAATTTAGTGAATAACCTAATTTATTTTAGTAGTATCGAGCATTACATTCGATCACTGTATCACTATATTGGATGAATAACAATTTTGGCCATTTTATTTGTCTGAATCGATCCTTTCACTATAAAACAAGTATAGCAACAGCAGATAACACTAGCGTATAATATTCTTTGTTTTAGGCTCCTGAAAATAGAAGTATCAGAAAAGGGGTGTTCCGATTCAGCAAATGACGAATAGGAAAAAAATTATAAAATATTTTTGAAAAGAAACTGTGATTTGGAAAAGTGATATATCAGTATTGGTCTAAAGATTGTCTTAGAACAAGGTTTTAATAATATCTGAAAAAATATATATCTTACATTTATCGTATCAACATGTGTATTTATGTATATTATGTATCAAGGTATCGAATTTGGAGTTAAATTTATGGCGGCCATAAACGCTACGGACTACCTGCGAAGGTATGCCTGTGCAGGTAGGCCGGAGCGGGTGTAGGAATAGACATGTCCAGGCGACCGGTGCTAGATCGAAAATCAATTCTTTTGAGTGACACCGTACGGTGTATCTGTGCATGTGTGTATATACTTCTGTCGCCAGCGCAGATCGCGTCATCTGTTTGTTCATTTTCAGGTTCGAATTTCATTCAATAAGTTGACATTACTATAAGTTTCCCTTTTCAGTAACGCTTCATTTTAACTGTTTTTGTTTCTGTTTTCTTCAAAATTGTCGCGAGGCCTAACAAAGCCAGTGCGTCCTCATTCGATGCCATCGCGAAAAAACTGAAGATTGCTCCGGTAAAGCGGAGACACGTCCGACGTCCGGTTGACCTGTGCAGGTAGACCTCTCCGGTAGACCGTAGTGTGTATGGTGTAATTGATTTTTCGCAAAATGAATTTAAATACATTTTGAATAATATAAGTAAAATGTATGAAATAAACAAAACTATTAAAAAAACGGAAAAACCAGACATTATTAACATTTTTGTTGAAAAACAAGGTATTGTACAGGGAAAGTTCTAACGCCTTTTTCGGGCATCAATACATTTCAATCCAAAATGTTAATGCAGAAGGGTTTTGAAATAAAAAATAACAGCTTATGAAACCTTCAATTAAATCCATGTGAACAGACTATAGAAGATGCCACTAAAAAATTGAAAAAAATTCTAGACTTCAAATTTAGTAGAAACTCTGTCCTTGGTATAGTATGAGGGAAAATGTATTGTTTCTAAGTCTTCCTGACACAAGTTGTACACATTTCGAAAATACTTTTAATTAGAGACAATTAGTGATTTCTGGCGTGAATACCTTTTGTCTGGCCAGCTACACCTCAACTTCTTGTGCTTTTTGTGTCTTTCAAGTGTAGCTTCGCAACACAAACATTAAATGTAAAACGCATGAAAGTATTGAAGACATAAACATCAACTTTTATATGGAACATTTTTTCATAATTTGAAAATATTTCGATGGGATCGATTCATCCTGTATTTTTAATTATTCCGCAAAATTAAAGTAAATTTAAATAAAAAAAGTCGTTATGTCTCGGAAACTGATTCCTTTTGCGAAAAATGAACATACGTTCCTGACTTCATATGGACGCAGTGTATATATTTGAAAATGTCTATGATAATATAAATATTTATTTAGTTTCCTTATTATTTAAAAAGACGTTGATCCTTAAAATACCATCAGTGGTGTTGAAAATATACTGGGTGTATAAGAAATAATTGGAGATATTTTACCTGGAAAATCCAAATTAGCACCAGCACTAACACTATCTTACAGTTTCAATAACCAAGTTCTTCTTCAGAGACTGAAGGTAAACTAACATTATGGTACTTTGTCATCCTTACATACTAAATTTTATCGCGCCAAACTGGTTAATTCGCGGTAAGAAACCATAAAATTTTTTAGGGCCGGGATGGTTTGTTCTCGCGGATTAACTAGTTTGGCGCGCTAAAATTTGCCTACAACTCAGAAAGTAATGAATATTTTTATTTGGAAATGTCAATTGGACCCACAATACCATTTGAGGTATACTTGAGATCTGTGACGTCATCACGTTGAAAAAACTTAAATGGATCAGAGGGGTGAAAGTTAGCTCAAATGAAAAGGTTTTTTTCCGAATTCAACGATATAGCACAATGAAGGTATTAATTATGTAAAATTTTTAGTTTAATGTTTATTTTCAACAAAAACCAATAGCTTTCAAAATGTAAAATAATTTTATAGGAGGTGTTCAAAATTTCCTTCTGCTTCAACACATACGTCGAACCGTCTAAGCAGTTCACGTGTACATGCCGCATGTATCATACTCTGGCGTAATCTGAGTACACGATTGTCTAATTTTAGTTTTTAAATCGTCTACGTCTAGGATGACATCACAGGTGATCTTGGAGGCCATCGGACAGGTTCGTTAGTTCCAATCCATGTTTGGATATCTGGTACTAAGGTAATGGGTACAATACCGCTGTTATGTAGTGGGGGTGCGCCATCTTGTTGCCATACCATAACTCTTCTTTTGCGTAAAGGAATATTCTCCATAAACCAATGTAGCTCATTATCCAGAAAATTCAGATATCTCTGACCATTTAAATATTCTTAAAAAAATACCATTAAATAACCAACACCAAACATTAATTCCCCAATTAGTTTGAAAGCGAGTTTTCCTTAACCAGTGCGGATTTTCCACTGACCAATAATTGCAGTTATGGCGATTTGCAATCCCATGATTATGGAAACGAGCTGCATCAGTCCGTAAAATTCTACTTAAAAGGTCAGGAGTGTCTTGCATCATAACTTACATTATGGTGATGAAGGTTAGTTTTATTTATAAACATTAAAAACCTCTTTCTGGTAAATCGTTGAGTTCAGGATAAAAACTCTTTCATTTGAGCTAACTTTCACCCCCCTCATCCATTTAAGTTTTTTCAATGTGATGACGTCACAGATGTCAAGTATACCTCAAATGATAGCATTGTAGGCCCAATTGACATTTCCCAATTTTCAAATGAAAACATTCATTACTTTCTGAATTATAGGATGTTAAAAACATCTTGGAACATGAATGAATAGTTTACCTTCAGTCTGTGAAGAAGATAACTTGGTTATTGAAACGCTCGTAATATAGTGTAAAGTGTTAACTGTGCTCAGTATCGCCAACGGTTCCAAAATTCCCAACTAGTGGTTTCTGTATGAATATTTTTATTTGAAAATATAAATAACTTTTGTTCAATACTTAATATCCACATCTGATTACTACCAGTGTCACTCGAACGCCGACGGCTCCATACAAAGTGTGGCAGGTTGCTAGTATCGATTGCATTGAAGGAATGGATAATGAAATTTCTTCTTGTCGCACATTTTTTTTTGGACTACCACAATAAGCGTAGTCAATATCAGAATAAATTAAATTGAATAAAACAAAACACTATAAAAGCACATTTTTAATAAGTAAGATTACAATTTCAAAAAATATATTAAATTATTGGTATAAAAACGTTTTTCAAACGTTCCAACACCAACGTTTCTCTAGGACTAAGATCACCGATGCCGCTTAGTTGATTTAAAGTATAAGTAGCAATCGTTAAGGCGGTAGATTTTTCAGGAACTAAACGTTCCAAAACCTTTTGAGTGTGTAATCGAAATGCTTCGAAATAGAGATCGATGGAGTCTTGTAATTGCGATAGGTCGTCTTTTTGGAGTAACGTTGTAAGATGACCCAAAGACAAACACACCTAAAAATAAATAGTTTGCGGGTATTAAAAAAAAGCAAACCGGCAAGCAAAGAGTGGCTATTATACAAGTATTTGGCAGTGTATCACGGTGATATTGTGACAACCTCGATAACAAAACACCATTTCGTTATTTTGTGACTTCGGCCTTGTACAGCGGATGTAAAGATTCTTCTGATACTGGAGTTACTCTAACCGCAGCCTCCAGGTTATCCCACACTGGCGTTTTTTCAGGCGGAAATAGAAGCTGCTGCTTAAAATATAGCAATGATTCTCGGCTTCGCTTCGGCAATGAAATGTTTAACTAGACAGAGAAGTAACAGATTTAATGCCGCGGCTAGCATTTCATTGTCGAGGATAGGTTAGGCGAGGATATAACTCACAATTTCTAATGTTTTTTCTAATCGTATGTTATAGGTAATAATTAAATCGTATTTTTTAACTATTATTGTCGATTAGACCTTAAATTGTATACATAATATCTACCGAAAGATATTAAATATTGTTAGGTTACAATATTAAGAGTGCTCTTGTGAGGGCTGCTTCTCCAGTGTTTGTCTGTAATCGACAGTTGACAGCTGACGGACATTTTCTAGAATATTTGATATTCGATGTTGGAGAGTTCACGTTATGTCTGTTATGTGTTATGTTATAGTTAGTTTAGTAATTCTTGATGAAATTATCAATTCTTAATTCACATTAAAGGATACATTTGTTGGTGACCGCTCGACAACCTCTATCCCTAACAATATAATGTTAAATATCGACAATAATAGTGTGCACAGTGAAGTTAGCTTATGTATGTGTGACGTGAAAGTGATTGTTTGATTCCATGGGCCTGCTCAAGTCACATTATCATTGCCGTTGCTAAGTAAAGTCTGGGAGATTTCAAAAAAAAAGAAGAAAAAATGATTTTTTAATGCCTTGGCATTAAAAATCACTTTTACTGCCTAGGCAGTAAAAGTGTTACTTCTATGATCGATAAATGTCACTAAAACTGACGTTTAATGTCAATCGGAGATTATATTTTCGTTAAAACATATACTTTGAAAAAAAATTTGATGTAAATAAAAATTTCTAAATTATTACCTGCTCCACTAGATGATCTCTATGCTTATATTCACTAAAATCTTCCATATTCTGAGAATTCTCCAAAGCTTCTAATAACGCCGTCCATGAAGAGAAGAAAAAATTCCCATAATGTTCTCTTTTAGTAAGACTCGAGAGAGATAGAGCTGCGTTAATTCTAACTTTAAAATTTTTAAAATTTACTACAAGGTCTGCTAAAGCCTTAAAAACCGAAACCTACAAAAACACAAATTATTTTATTATTTTAGGATACTGTACGCTTTTCTTATTTTACGGGTAGGTATATTTTTAATTATCCATCACTCGATAAACATATAGAATGACATTTAGGTGGCGCAACTGACAGATCTATAATATTTAGATGTGCAAAATTTCATGACCCATTAGTTTACATGTTACAGTACCTCAACAACTACAATAAGTTTTATGAATGTGGTGTCGGAATTGACTGGTCCTATCATATCTTCAGCGACCCTTTCATGCACAGCAAATGTGCAAAATTGTACGAATTGATTCGTAAATTACAGAAATTTCTGCGTGTTTTCACGTGTTTTTGATAAAGTCGTAAACCTTATGTAATATTTTCAGCGCTTCGGCACATGAAATTCCATTTGCAATCCAAAATTTAAGAAAACATGTTTGTTCGATATGTTTATCCTTTGAAAAAATCGCAAAACATACTTAAGATGTGCTGACAAAATGGAGCACTGTTTACAAACTAAATGACAAATGCTGTCAACTCTGCGTTAGTATATAGAATTTATTTAAAAAAATTCCGACAATCTCTTTAAGCAGGTTTATCAAATGATCAATTCTTGGTACTTTCTTAACAGATGTGTGATGTTTAATGTTGATGGAATTATAAATAATTAAACTGAATTATAATCTTACCTGCCAATTTTTCTTTAGATGGTTGGTTTCTTGATATAAGGACGAATTTTTCAATGAATTTCCTATTGCATAGCATGCATTCCATCTAACCTAAAATAATCCTCAAGATTTATACCAAAATAATCAAGTTTTAGCACCAAATTTATGCACTGAACGCAAATATTGAAAATAATATTAATATAATTTAACCAAATTCGATTGTAGATTGTACTAACGGTAGATACAAGCCTATCCTTGGATTCAATGATGGGTTTTTATTGAAAAAATAATGCTTAATTAGCACATAAAAATAAAGTTTTTATCATTTCCGTTAAATGTCAATGAGCTGTCAAACACAAACTAAATAACTCGGATAACCCAAAATTAGACAGTAGTCTATTAATAGATGGCAATTGACGGGAACAATTTTGCATATAAAGTTGAACGATTGATTTCTTCAGTACATCCAGTCGGGACTTGGGATCCTCAGCATTTCAACCTTTTGGTGCTCTTGATTGCACCTTATAGTCTGTGGTCAGAGAAGCTCCGGTATCGGCAGAATTTTTAACTTCGCCGTACATGGCCGAAGTCGGCCAAATAACAAAACGGTGTTGGTGTGGCCATATCACCGTGATACACAGCTGTACTAACAGTACATCGAACTTGTTTTTTCCAGGTCATGGCTCCTATTTCATATTTTATAAGTATATTCAGTCAATATGGACGATAACGTTAAGTTTATTACATTGGTTTTTTAAAGAAACGCGTTGTGGAAGGGATGGTATTAGATACCAAAATGATTTCATTTTAAGATATACAAAAAACTTTACAGGCTGTTCGCCATATTGGCCTCCTTTCTTCATAAATGCAGTTTCATCCAGAAATATTTTTCGTTCTCAAATAATAATAATATTTTTAGTGGGGGAATAGTTTCCAACAAGTACTGTTGCAAATTGAAATCCATTGCTGACATAATTACAATATTTCTGTCAGTTTGTCCCGCTATTGATTTATTGGCATAAGCGATACGACCCCTACCGTACGATCAGGTAACCGAGCTATGGGCCATGTCATCAGTCATTTGTCGTGTTTTGCACTGTATTTAAGTGCTTTTTAACAGTTGTTACATCGTATTCCAGTTAGTTTTCGTTTTATTTGCTGAAGTTTCATTATTTGAAAATGAATCATTACTGTATTTCATGTAATCTACTATGCTCAACTTCTTGTCTAATTATGTTGATATATGAACACAATCCAAATCAAGACAATCTACAAGAGATATTTTTCAAAGAAAAAGTAACACAAATCCAAAAATAAACACATTAACTAGATCAACACACGCAAACACAGTTAAATAAACAAATATAATGGCTGATAATGGCCCATAGCTAGATTCCAACTGTCACCGTCCGCAGCGCTGCATTCGTAACCCGAGTCGCCTATCAACCGCAAACTGGAACACTCTAATCGCATAACACGGACGGACGTATTCAGCAGTATACGGACGAGGAAATAATAACCGACACCGGAGCTAATCTGACTGCACGTAAAGAGACTAGTTGATATAACAATTTTATCACTATATCCTTCTATGAGAAATACTCCATTGGGCGCTCTAGTCTATCTATCTCCAATGAGTCAGTTCTTCGCATTCGAAGATAGAGTGTGAGGCAATTTCTTCCTCTTCCCTGCACAACTGACAGATAGGTTTCTCTATTTCTTTATATGTACACGATTTGCATGTGCTTCTTTAGGATGCAGTGATCAGTGAGTAATCCTGTCACTTTTTATTTGGCGCCTGCTTAGGCTTAGGATTTCGTTGGTCAACGACTTCGATGGTTTTATGAACAGGAGATCATTAATAATTGCTTACTATACCATTGTGACCCGGTACCTACTTGAGAGTTTTTTGCGGTTGGTCGGGTTAAGCGTTTTTGTAGGCAGTTCCAGACCACTCTATATCTGTTCTGGGGCATGCTAAGTATTTCAGTGCTGCTTGACCGTCAGAGATTATAAGGAACTTTTGGTCTCTATGCTCTCTTTCAATGTTCATTTGGACTCGTGTCGACAGCGTGGATTTCCGCCAGGAATACAGATGCGAGCTTCCCAAAAGACGTGTAAACGTTGCACCTGGGTTCGGTACCATGAACTCTAGCTCCTGTTCCGAAGTCCGATAGTGTATCACACCAGCGTTCCATTTTGACTGCAAGTTTCAATCCCATTCCAGAGTAGTTGTATGTTATATGGTGGGTTGTCATTGATTTCGGCCAGCATGTTATCACTTCTCATTTCAAGAAGCGGCTTTGTGATTACAACTCTTATTATGGAATGACTATGAGTGTTGGTTCCATCGTGCCAATTCCCATTGCCTTCCATCCTGTATGCAGCCATTCTCACTTCCGCCTTAACATGCTTGTGGGAAATTGAATAGAGTTTCCAATGCCGCGATCGGTCTGCTTCTCATCGCAGTCTGTTATGCTCAGACAAGCAAGCCTCTGAAGTTTTTATAGCTCCAGTTCTGCTTTCCTTTGATCTGTTTTGGGCCACAAGACTAAAGGCACCGTAGGTAACCATGGGTCTCACCACAGTTGTGTCAAACCAATGCACATTCGGTCCCCATCTGTTATCTAACGCTCGTTTGGCAGCCATTGGGATAATTTTCCCTTTGTTTAATTTGCTGAGCAGGAGTGAATTGCAGGTTAGTTTTGCATCCATAATAATTCTCAGATACTTAACCTCTTAGCTTACACAAAACAGCTGTACTTTGAAAAGGCCTAACAGTTTTAATCTCTCAAACTTCCTTTTTCTAGAAAAGAGAATAAGCGAAGTTTTTGCAGAAGTTACCCCTACACGATTTTTCCACTGTGTTCAGAGCTTGTTGCATTAGCTCCGACATTTAAAGTTCCCTCATAAGCTTACTCTTTTGATAAAGTCTGCTATTTCCTTGGATATAGTTACTATGGAGCAAATATTATTTGTTAAATGTTAACTAAATTTACCTTCATATTAGAACCAACCGTACAGTTTTTAACCAAAGCATCAAAAGCTTGATCTACCACTGGACCGAATTTGGGATTTTGCATCAAACGTAAATTTATCACTTGAATAAGATTTCCCAGGGCACGAACAGCGTTCATTTTCACCCTGTCGTTATCTGAAGAACAATTTATAGAAATTTGAAGCAATTTAAGAATAAGTTCTTCCGGCATTTCGTCTAGACCTTCATCGGTATTACTAAAACAAAAAAAACCGAATATTACAAATTATATTCTAAAAATTTTGGAAAACTTTTCAACAAACTGCAGTCAATTAAACAATTATTTATCATCTATAATGGATTTGCTATTCAAAATATTTCCCACAAAGATCTACACATCGCCGATATGCCAAAGTTTTTTATGTTGGGCCATCTGAAACCCCAATGTTACCAATACCTGAAATATAAATAGCAACGTATCTTATTCATAAGTGAAATTACTCACTTATTTAATACCAAGGCATCGCTTAAATTACCCAACGACCAGGACGCCTTTATTCTGACCATTAAATTTTGATCTTGCAGTGTTCTGCAAATAGCTTCGGCGGTATCTACTACGAATCCTGAATCCTAAAATAAGATTATTTCAGTAAATATAATTTTTCTGGATTGTAATTAAATAAAAATATTCACAAAATTACAAAATATGTATCAAGACTCAACTTATGCCCTTATTTTTATAGACAAGACTCAGGTTTGAGCACGGCTTTGAACATTCGTATTTGACACTTCTTTCATGTAAAATGTATCAAAATCTGATGCTCTAGGCCATGCTCAGCCTTCAGTCTTGTTAATAAATACGGACATCAGTCTTGAGTCTTATTCTTCCCAAACGCAATCAAACACACAAAATCACGTGACATGGGGTTTGGAACGATAGCTAAAGTCTGCTATCCTTGCCTCTTCCATACTTGTGAATTTAAAAATCTCAAAGTGCGTGAAAGCCATATGTTACTGCCGCGAGATATTCGCCTTTGGTTAGAGGCAATTGTTGTCATGTCTTATTGTTTGTTTTTGTTAGAAGCACAGAATGATACAGTAGTTCTATGGTTGGAACCAAAGAAATAGAGAAATGGATCCTCGAAAAAGATGGAATTAACAATTTGACATAAAATTGAATGACCAATCAGAAATGACTCAAACCGAACAGTTTATAAAATAACTGTTACGGCGGACATGTTGAGGAAAAGACCGATTGTTAAAACAATATTTGTACTAAAAACAGCGTTACACCAACTCGTAAGGAAGGTGCAATATTCACTCAAAAATAAAGAGTTGATAATAGGGACCTTCATAGACATTGAAGGAGCTTTCGATAACACCTCTATGAAAATATCATTCGGTCGCAAAGGCAAAGAGGCACCGAGGAAACATTAATGACCTGGATTGACTATATGCTAAGGGGAAGGATGATAAATGGTTCTATAATGGAAGATACACTGGTGGCTTAGGTAGCTAGAGGATGCCCACATGAGGGATTTATGCGAAATCTAGTGGTGGTTGGACTATTAGGACTCCTGAAAAATAACGGACACAATACCCTGGAATTACAATACCACAGTTAGAGATAGAATGCAATAGGCTCTAGACTTGGTAACAACAAGGATACGATCGGATGATCTAAATATTAGTCATAATAAAACGACAGTAACGACATTTACCGATAAGAAAAAATGGAGGGGCTCTGCTTAAAGAGAACGAAGTGGAATTGTAGAAATTAAGGATGGGGTCTGGAACACCCTTTTGGGGGCCAGAACCCTTTTGCGGTATCAGCTCCAATGTAATATTGGAAGAAATAGGCAAAGCCGAAGAAAAGAGAAGATCTGACCATTGGAAAGATCTAGTAGGACTTAGGCAATCAAAGATTCTTCTGGGTGATTACAACCTGTTGAGATCAAATGAATGCATAAGTCAAAGTAAAACTGCACTAAGAGTTTCAACAGGCATCCTTACGGGACATTGTCGCCTGAATGAGCTCCTGAAAAAGGTCAAAATAGTGGAGGAAGAAGAATGTAGATTCTGTGGCATGGAAGAAGAAACCTCCATCCACATACTTGCGAACTGCACAGCAATTCAGAATACTAGGGCACAACACCTTGGAGATTACTGGATAGAAGAGGGACATTTACCCAAGTTAAAGCCTGCAGATATCCTAAAATTCCTCCGGGAAATAGGACTAAAGGAGCTACTAGTCTCCGAGACTTTCCTCGGGAACTAAGTAGAAGTAAGGGGGCACAATAGATCTTTTAGGTCTCAGTGAATTTCATCCCAATTTTCAAACATACATACATACAAGGATGGGGTATGAATTGACTCAAAACTTACATTGAACCAACATATTGAAAACGAAATAAGGAAAGCGGAGACCGACCGCACTAGCAGTGGCCAGACGTTCCTTTTGGACAATATGGGGGCTAAAACCTGACATGCTGTGTTGGCTATACAACAATACCGATATAACATACGGTATGGCGGTCGAAGATTTATCAAACAATGGCCATGATGACACTTAGCAAAGGTACAAAGACATGCATGTCTGAGCATCACGGGGGCTATGAGAAATACTCCTACAGCAGCAATGGAAGTACTATTAGACATCTAACCCTTACAGCTTGTAATACAGGAAGAGGCAAGATTAGGTAACCATAGACCAGAAAACACGATGAGCATCCTAAATATTAGAGCAGGGTCAGGATGAATATTGTAAGTGTTGTGTTAAAGGACGTGTAAAGCATGAGAACACTACAAAAGCTTACAAGATTCCTTTAATAGTCCATTCGAGGTGTCGATTACAAACAGAAAGAAATGGATTGACAAAAAAACCCAGAACCAGATAAGGACAGACATGGTACACCGATGGGTCTAAAACTGCAAATGGCACTGTGACAGGAGTGTACTCCAAAAAAACAAGGTGACACCTATGCAACGGTAAATTACAACTCTGTATTTCAGGCGGAGGTGTAGGTACGCAATCTTGCAATGCGTGAGAGGAAACAACAGGATAAGTAGACTCATATCATGTCATACAGTGGAATCAAGACAATCTCTAGCCAGATAGTGATGTCTAGACTAGTATGGGATTGCATCGAAGAATGGAATAAAGGGCAATAAGAAAACACACAGGAAAATGTAATCAAAAAAGTAGAAGAAGCAACTTTATGCATGCCTTAAGCTATTGTGAAGTTCTGACTGGATAAAGGTTTTCCTGCTTTGGTGAAGATACTACATACTAAATGCACACCTGTATGTTCATAAGTAGCTGTCAAAGCTATTTAGTTTATGTTTATCAGGACAAATATGTACATGAAAAGTGTTTTTCGTGTCATGTCACTGCAAAAAATACATTCCCAAGGATAGTTATCATGGTGGTACTTATTGTTGAGAACATTTTTTTTAAATGGCTTTCACAAAAGCAAATAACAGATCAAGACATAGTGACGTAAATTTGAAAACTCATTACGTGTCGCAATGACATCACAGTCACCGTCTTTCAAAGCAAATGCAACGCAGGTTCCTCATTAGGATATTTATTTTTCAATACCTAGTTTATTTTGTTTGTTTTCCAACACCAAAGGGGTTTTAGGATCAAGTTGAAATATTTTAATTGTCAAAACGCTTAATTAAGCTTTGTTTTATAAACTAAAAACTAAATGAATGATTTCTTGAAACTTGATTTTTAATTAGATTTTAGAATTTTAATTGCGGCCCATGGCCCATATGAAATTTTTGATTTTGGTACTTAAAAAAAAAAGGTTGCCTATATCTGCTACAGCAAGTAGTAGATCTGGAACAGACAAGAGACCAACTGTATTTCGAAGATTGATTTAATGCTTTTTTGTTTACCAAGTTTCAATATTGTTTGGCACATGTTCAAAAAAATAAAAATATTTACCTCTCTTAATGAAGAGTACATGACACAAATTGCTAAAGCCCTAACTGCAGCTGCCTTTATGTTATTTTCTTCATCTCTGGTACAAGAAAATAATAACGTTATACATAATATTTGTTTGTCTCTCTAAAAAATTAAACCAGCTCTTAAAAAAAAGCGATTAGTTTTAAAGATTAACTTACCGGTAATTGTTCGAAAATATCAGATCCTATACTTCCCAGACAGTCACATCCGACAGCTTTCAAAATGGCTTGATCTTCAGACTGTAACAAATCGACTAACGGTCCGTTTAATAAAGTTTGCCAAAACGTAACAAAATTTTCAAAAGGAACTGGGTTCTTAGTATCTGAAACAATGCGATTAAAAATTACAGCGATTAAATTACTTTTTTTCAAATTATACGTGAAGGCGAGCGAGGATTTCCTGATGCCGGAAGAAGGCGTTAAAGTTAATGCAGTCAGGTTTTTTTAATTAGTTTTTAATACTTACACCTGCTTACCTTCATTTGTGATATGCCTAGCGATTGCCTGGCCAATAAAATCCACTGCGCGTCCTGCATGAAGCCTTAAGTCCGTATATTTGTCAGATAAAGATGAATTTAGACCTTTCGTGATGTGAGATAAATAAGGAGCAATTAAAACATCAAAATAATTTCTGCTAATGGCCGATATGACCTGAAGAGATTCTAATTTTACCGGAACAGGAACCACCGACAGAAAATTCTTATTTTCTTGGCTTATCGACTAAAACAATAACTAAATAAGCTCCTGGTCAAAACTAACGCATCACTGTTTACTTTTACTATCACTTGTAATGTAATCTATTTCAGTTTTAATTTTTTTTATTGAAATTATTGGGTCTCGATATCAATGATCATTGACACATGGTACAGTTTACTTAAAATTGCATTTCTAAGTACTTATATGCGGTTATACAATACGGTTTCTTGTAGGAACATGATGAAATCCGGAAACTTGTTGGGTGAAAAAATAATTTTTTGCAAGTGTCCTACCAAAGAAGTAACCACCAAAGATATAGAACTAGTAACACCAAAAGAACTTATAGAAGAAATAAAGACAAACATGAACCCGAAAAAAGCACCTGGTTATGACCTAATAACAGGAAAAATTCTAAAGCATTTGCCAAGAAAAGCAATAGTTAAATTAGTTTACATATTTAACGCAACCTTTAGACTAAAACATGTACCTACCTGTTGAAAAATAGCAGAGTTCATCATGATTCCGAAACCTGGGAAACCTGTCAACGAGGTATCATCACATAGACCAATTTCATGACTACCCATTATATCAAAACTTTTTGGAAAAATTCTCTTAAAAAGGCTCAAACCCATTATTGAAGAAAAATGCATAATTCCCATACATCAGTTTGGGTTTAGAGAAAAGCACACCACAATAGATAGATCGAAGAAGATATGTTCAGCAGTGTTCTTGGATGTAGCCCAGTCATTCGATAAAGTCTGGCACCAAGGACCCGAACACAAGCTTAAACAATTTCTCCCAGAACAATACACCTTACTCATATATTAGTGGAAGAATGTTTCACATTAGATCCCAAGAACAATATTCAGAATTAAGACCGATAAAGGCTGGTGTACCGCAGGGAGCAGTGTTCTGGGTCCATTGCTGTAATTACTATACACCTATGATATACCAGTAATAGAACAAACTACAGTAGCTACATTTGCAGATGACACATGTATACTGGCAGTTGGCAAAACCGAACAAGAAGCTAATGAAATACTCCAAGTCGCATTAAATCAAGTCAATGCATGGACAGAAAGCTGGCGCATTCGACTTAACGAAAATAAATCAGTGCATGTAAACTTAACGAATAAACACACTGGTTCAATGCCAATAATTATAAACAATCATATATTATTCCATATGCAAACTCGGCCAAGTACCTAGGAATGAACCTAGATGCAAAGCTACGATAGAAAGAACACATTAAAAAGAATGAGAAGAGCTGAATCAGTTTCCTGGTTACCGGATATACCCACATGTCATGGGACTCACATGACAGTAATCGAAACACCTTATATGCAAGTCAGTTAACAGCATTATGAATCCTATGGACGATAGGATGTTTGGTGAATCTGTTTTTATAGAGGAAGATAGAGAGTCGGTGCATACTGCTGCTTTTTTCTTTGCAGGTGTTAGTGAGTACATAGCTTGAAGAATACCAAAGAGCTCACAGGAGTAAATACAGGAAGTGGATGGTAGAAGGCATATTTTAATAACTTGATTGGAGTTAGTGACTTCACAACTGACCCCACTATCTGCGCATCACTATAAAGTACCTGGTCGTAGTTAACTATATTTATTATTACAACAAAATGCTGTATAAGTATCGAGCTAGGAGAATCATGCTTAGAGAAATTACTGAGATTCATATTGAATTGTGGCATAGCTTCATCCTAAGGAGGCGTGGAGGAAGTTGAAATGGTTAGGGTAATTAATAGGTCAATATTGCGTTATAAGAATGATAATTTTTGAGGAAAGCTTTGCGTCTTAGAAGGACAATGTGAACTTTTAATTTGATGTTTTGAAGTTAAAGTTTGCAAATAAAGTGTCGAGTTGATAAAAAAACTGTTGAACAAAAATTGGTCAGTTCCATTTTGTTGATCAATAAGGTCTCTATTAGTTAATTAAAATCATAATATACTTTGTCTAGTATACCTAGAGATCAACCGATGAATCGTCAACTCAATTCCAGAGAACATGAAGAAGAACAAGCAATAGGTCTGGTTAACGATGGTCATGGCCAGCGTTATGTAGCTAATGCGTTAAACTGTCAACAATAAGTCAGACAGTTAAACGTTTTAATGAACTTGCGAGCAAAAGGATAAGTTCGTATAAAGATCTATAAATGCTAGAGATGATAGATTTTTTACACAACTTGCATTAAGAAAGAGACGAACGACCGGTTCAAAGTTGAACAGATCTTTAGCAGAAGTTTGAGATTTCTGGACGAACAGTCAGGAGAAGGCTCAATGAAGCGGAGTTAAAGAGTAGACTAACAATTTGCACCACTGCACACTGCGCACCAGGAAACATAGATATGATGGATTGCGTTTTGCTAGAGCTCATGCAAACTGGACTTTTGATGACTGTCGGAAGTTATCAGATGGACGTGAGCGTGATTGGAAAAACCCACAAGAGAGTTTTGCTGACTGTAATATATCTCCAACATTCCCATTTAGTGATGGGTCAGTGTTATTCTGGGGGGCAATTTGTTTAAGCGATTGCACGGAGTTTGTACCTATTCACAGCAGATCAATGGATACAAATTTTTATCTCCAGTTATGTCGTTTGTTAATTTATCGGCGATTACTTCCTTTTTATACAAGATAACGCTCGACCACACGTTGCTGTACAGGTAATGAACTATCGGGAAGTAAATGTTTAGGTTATGAGGTGGCTACCTGAAAGCCCGGACCTAAATTCCATAGAGCATCTGTGGTATGCACTTAAAGAGGCATTTAGGCACCGCAGACCTGCTCCTGCTTCGAGAACTTGAAAAAAATGTTTTTGTTGAATAGAAAAATATTTCACAAGCCGCAGCTTAATTCGCAGTATGCCTAGGCAAATGGAAGCAGTTACAGTGCTCAGAAGCAAACAAGAGCCCCGGAAAATATGCGAACTAAAACAACGGTCATCGCAACTAGCCAATCAGGAGCCAATGTTAACGATTGTACATTAGTAATTGTTAACATAATCGAAATAATATGACCGAATGATTTCATCAATATACATCAATTTTAGTGTCTGTATCAGTGTTGTCATTGTGAGGATAATTATCCGATTTTTAGACAATTTCGCTAACCGAATAGTTTTTCAGAAAGGATGATATATAAAACAGCTATTGTTTCTGGGAATTTTCAATATTGACTAGGGTCGCAGACTTTTATTTAGACAACACTGTGACCTTTTGGTAATTTTGACAAATTCTGATAATTTGAATTGTAAGTTCGGATAATATTTATTTTTACATCGGCAACACTGGATTGCATTCTATTTGATATTTGATGTCAGCTGTTATTTTATAATCTGCTTCTATATTTTTATACGTTATTATTTGCTTCATAAATTACAGGACGATCAGTCTTTATTAAGACTAATTTGATAATTAACTTAACATAGTAAGGTAAGTACTATAATTATAATTAATAAACTTAACCTAGAACAACAAACAAAAACCAGTCATTTAATGTTCATCAGGCCTATTAATGTTTGTTTTTCTTTCAGTTCAATTTTCCCCAACAAAATGTACCCAAAATCAAGGAAAACAGTCCACAGTGAAGCTCGCAATATTATTAAAAACGTTGTGGAATTTTTTGATAGACAGAAAGCTGCTGGTGTGTGGTCATTCCCTTTGGAAAAAGCCACAGAATTAGCTGCAGCAGCAACAGGAAAATCAGTTACCTCCATAAAACGTATCAGAAAGGAGAAATCACTGTTGCAAGAAGGTGTTTTACTGGGGTCTCCTTCAAAAAAACAAAAAAGTGGTGGTACCAACAAAATAGAATTGGATGATTGTGACTTGGGTATTTTGAAAAGAACCGTACATGAATGCTATACGGTTGATAAACAAGTTCCAACAATAAATATTCTGGTAAATAAAATGAAAAATAAAGTAGATTACTCTGGTGGTCCAGACACCTTAAGAAAGCATTTAAAAAATATTGGATTTCAGTATAAAAAATGCCACAATAAAAGGAAATTGTTGATGGAACGTAATGATATTGTAGCTTGGTGGGCTCGTTATTTAAGAAGGTTGAGGGATAATGATGCTCTGGGTCACAACAAGAAGCCAATAACTTATTTGGATGAAACTTATATCCATCCATCATATGGTGTTAGTAAATGCTGGCAATCGGAAGATGAACCTGATGTGTATACATCCAACAGAGCTGGTCAACGGTACATAATAGTACACGCTGGTGGACGTTATGGGTTTGTGAAGAATGGACTACTAATTTTCAAGTCAAAAAGCAAATCAGGAGATTATCACGATGACATGAACCATACAAATTTTATGAACTGGTTAGAAACACAACTAATACCAAACTTACCTCCTAATGGTATTGTGATTATGGACAATGCCCCTTACCACAGTGTTCAAATTAATAAGCCACCAACCCAATCAACTCGGAAGCATATTATTAGAGAATGGCTTGAAGCAAATGGCATCTCAACAACAAATGATATGCTTAAAGCAGAACTTCTGGATCTTGTCAAACGTTTCAACCATTCTAAAACATACTATGTGGATGAGTTGTTGAAAAAACATGGACATACTGTGGTACGGTTGCCGCCATATCACTGCGACCTCAATCCGATTGAGCTAATATGGAGTAGCGTAAAACATAAAGTGGCAATGAAAAATGTTTCTCAAAGTGCTGCTCAAATAGAACAATTAGTTCGAGCAGCCTTTGATGAAGTTGGTTCTGCGGAATGGAACAAACACTGCGACCATGTGGACCATATAGCTGAGGAAATGTGGAGGAATGATGGACTATTAGATGATGTGGTGGAAAATATGTGTTTCACTGTCAACACTGGTTCATCAGATGAAAGTGGGAGTGATGAATATGAAAGTAAGAGTGATGAATATGAAAGTGGGAGTGATGACTGATGAATAATAAAGTGAATAACATTTTTGTAAATTACAGTGTTTTATTTTGTTCATCTTTAATATCTTGTGCATAACACATAAATTCATTACATGAACATATCATATAAGACATTCATGGTTCATTATTAGCTAAATAAATAATTTTAATGTAATACATGTTGAATTTTGCTTGCAATCTAATGTCTTTTCAAATATAATGTACAATACTTTCAATTAATGAAGTCATCTACAATTTTTTTCAATTGGAACCCCTGTATTAATATTTGATTATAAGTTTGTATTAAATTAAAAAATGATAAATTGTTTTATTTGTGAACCCAACTGAATAAGTAATATAGTTTACAAAAAATATAACTAGGTTTTACACATCAATTTTGTGATTAATTTCGTTTTTTTGGACTTAACTTAGAATGTAATGTGTTACATATGCTAATGAAATATCTACCTTTTTATTTTAGTAATTGGTTCTTTTGTAATGTGAAACTTAACAATGTTGTTGATTAAATAATAGTTTCTAATATCTAACTGTTGTGTTTGAATAAAGCAAATGAATTGAAGTAGAACAGCATTTAATATATTTATATATTTGACAAATCACACAAAATTATTGCCATACAGTCTTGTTTATAACAACCATATATATAAGACTTAGCTAATTGGTAGTGGTGAAGTGTATATTCCAATATTAACACTGTTATGCACTTTAACTTTCGGCTGTTGTTTAGAGAAATGAACACTGGAAAAAATGACAAATCTAAATATACGAAATTGGTCACACTATTAATTTGAATTAAACACAAAGTTAACAAATGGCTGAATTCGACGGTTCTACTCCAAAAGATCCTGATGTGTAAGCAGATAGATGTAGGAATAGGCTACATAACCAGTTCATATTTTGTTGCTTCCAATACAAACTTGACCCTTTTTTTACGAGAATACTACAGTCATGAAATTTTAAAATATACATTTAGAAAAGATGGTAGTTTTATTTTTGATCCAATACATATTTTTTTATTAATATTTAGGGTTAAATTTTTAGCAAGTTTGATTTTGTTTACATATCTTTTGACAGTTGACACTTATAGTATCGATATTTGATCATCGATTCAAAATGATTGTTATGACAAGAATACAACTACAGCGACATGGACACGCCCACCCAGGGCTGTTGTTTGGTTCTGTTAACTGTATAAGAGCCAGGGGAAGCAATACCGGATATTAATTTTATAATTTTACAGTTCAATTTACTTTAATTTTAAAAGATATTTTTTTTATTTATAAATTTTCACTATGTTTTGTCAACTTTTGAATAAGTCAGTTGAAATGTTTTTTGTTACAATTCCTGCGATCTAATTTCAATAATAAAGTTTTTATGGCGAATTTTATCAGTTACTATGAGTGATACGTTAATTTTTGACCAGGCGTGTGGATATAAATAACCTAAATTGTTTATATTTTTACTCACTTCGTCATTTTCGAATCTAACTCCTAAATTATTAAGACATTTCTTAAGTAACCATGGAACTGATTCACTGTCCATGTCTTCATCATCGGAATCCGAAAATTCAGCATAATCCATTCCGCCCGTATTTTTTTCAGTATCGGAATCACGTAACGGTGGGTTAGTTTCAGTGTTTAATTTTTTTCTCAACATTATATCTTTAGTTTCTGGCACAAACGGTTCTGACGCCAAAATGCACCCTAATACTATTAGGGCAGTTACTTGGACAGAAGCATCTAAAAGAAATTCGTAATATTGATTGAACTTAATTTTTATTAAGCATGGAGTGGTACATGGATCGGTTTAAGGACCACTAATTCTTACATATACATTGATGATCTCTGATTTCATTTTACTCAGCCATACATGCATTTTATTTACTCTACGAATCTCTCCTAATTCATCAATAAAATCTTACGAAGAAAGCTTTGGCTCTCAACATACAAAATAGTCTTAGAGGCAGTGACATTTTTCAGTGATGATTTAGTTAAGGTCTATTTTTGGAGAGAATGTTGTGGAGGGCCTAACTAAATCATCCTTGAGGATTAGCCCTGGTAGCATTTCCAAGTGGGTAACAGAACGCCCCCAATGTGTACAAAAGCTGCATCCCTTTATTATTTACTTGAGGCTGAAATTTTTTTCAGAATTCTTTAAATGGAGGGCATAGCGCTGGTACCGGCGGCCCAGTCGCGTGGGTGTTAATCGTGTTCCACAAAAATTCTTATATTTTCCGGTAGTCGAAATAAAAAGGAGGCGGTAGCGTAATGCCATACTTCTCCGGTGTGACTTACAGTCCGCCATACCGACGACAACACATTAATTAAAAAAAATCAATTCAACCATTTGTACCAGGCTAATTTTTGCACACCTAATCATCGTCGAGTAGCCATTCATAAAAATCACCATGCCATGCTTTTCCGACTGTTCCAAATGGCCGCCATACCGCCGCCAAATGAGTAATTTTTTTCAAAAACGATTTGTACCAGTATTGCATTTTTGGAAAATGTGACCGTTATTATATTTGCCATACTTCTTAGGGGGGAAAAGTGCTGCCATACTTGAAAGACTTATTTATTCGACATGTTTTCAAAATACGACTGTACAATAAGTAAAATCATTTTTTACAGCATGGCATCATTATATTTTGTTCGTTTGGGTACAATTCTCATATTGTATCCATGAGGCGGAAGATTGACACACTTATGCCAAGATATAAGGAAAAAAAATTTACGATTTGTACCAGTATGGCATTTGGCATATGGCGGGCTGTAAGTCACACCGGATAAGTATTTCGTTTTTCTCAACAACAGCCGAAAGTTAAATTGCAAAACAGTGTTAATATTGGAATATACACTTCACCACTACCAATTAGCTAGGTCATCGTTTCTCAACCATTTTTATGTCGCGATCCACAAAAAAGCCAAAAAGTTGAGTGAAAAGTCTTGCGACCCCGTCACTATTTTCTTGGAAATAGGTTATTTTTTTTTGTATAAAAATACATATTTTTTTGGCGTCACAGATTTATTTCATTATCCTTTCCTGAAATTTGTATAGCATAAAATAAATCTACTGAAATCTACTGAATTTTTGACAAGGTATTTACTGATGGAATAAAAATCGAACTGGTAACACTGGCAAGGCAGAGCTTTATTGTTATTTACATTACATTTTTTTAGTTCGCATATTTTCCGGGGCTCTTGTTGGCTTCTGTCGACTGTAGTTGCAAAATTGTTCTCGAATGAAATTTTCAAATGCCAGCTTCAAAGATACATGAATGTCTGTATTTACTATAAGATTCTAAGTAAATGAACGAAATTATTGTTTATATTTAGAGCATTCATAACGGAAATTCTGCAAACGATGGTACGAAATCCAAAGATCTGGCACACAACATTAAAACGCGCCAAAATAAATGTACAAATAACGCATCGGGATCAACATAAAACTCAGTTTCAGTTGATACGTCGAGAAAAGTACTTCGTCCACGCCACGGACGTTGGATGCCACAGTTGTAGCCGAAACGTTTGGAAGAGAAATCCAGAAAAGACCCGGCATAACAGCCCGGAAAACCTCAAATACATTGATTCCGGCCGTGAAAACCTACATTGTTACCTTAACTAAATAATAAAAAATAATTGTGTGGTTTTATGGAACCATGACGCGAATGAAACTTTTTTCGGATTGTAGGCAATTAACTGAAAATTTTCGGAAAATTATTCTATTTTAGGTATTAAATCGCGTTTTTAATCTCAACTTAATAATTGAAAAATGGGAATGATAATGGGAAATCAATAGTAGACCAAGATATCCAACTATAAATTTCAATTTCAATCTGCATGTTAGAATACGGAATATATAATATATACAATTATTCAGATGAGAGACGCATGTTAAAAACTGAGAACAATATTTATTTATTTACTTAATTACAGTTACCTGTAAAAAATTGTCATATTTTAGTAAGGCGCGATCAATATCATCAAAATCAAAAGTTAATAGTATTACCCTATTAACTTTGACAAATATTTATTTAAATCATTGAATCATTTTGAACTTCAATTAATCTATCAATAACTTCATCTTCGCCTTGAGTCTCGCAGTCTATAAATGTACCGAATATTTTATAGTAACTAAAGTAAACAATGACCTACACCTTTTTTTTTCAATGTATCTAAAAAAACCGCATCGATCGTAGTACCATATCTCGTGGTTGGTATATTTCTATCATTTTTCAATTCGAGATTAAATACTTCTCTCAAGTATTCAGTAAGTGGAGCAAATTCCTCTCTTGTCTACTATAGATTTCCCATTATCATCCCCAATTATTAAGGTAAGATTAAAAACGCGATTCTAATACCCTAAAATACGAATATTTTCAGTTAATTGCCCACAATCCGAAAAAAAATCATTGTTAATTTCATTTATTTTTTACTTTTTAGTTCGATTTACTATAAGATGTGTTTACGGATTAATAGGAACTATATTGAAGGTTATTCATATACAAATGTCAAAATATAACAAAAAAAAAGTATCATCTTGTCCAGGATTCGAACCCTATGCTAACAATTAATAATTTTCGGCATCCAAAACTCTATACCTCTCGGCTACGAAGACATAATATTTTTATGTTGTATGTAAAGCGACATGCGATGGATAGATGGAAGAAAAATTTTGAGGCGATGTAAAAAAAGTTTCACTTTAAAAATTCATTGCTTCCACGATATCTTGAGGGTAATCTAACACCCTCTTAGAACTGGCCAATCGTTCTGCCAATATAAGATGATTGTGGGTTATCAGAATGATACGAAAAAAAAGTTCAGCCTTGTCATTAACCAATAAATGAAAAGATGAAAGTGTGTATTACACATTAGGGGCGTCCCCCCTCTTGGAACCTCTATCAGGGCTAATCCTCACGGATGGCACTCAGTTATGCCCTGTACAACATTCTCTAAAAAGTGGGCCTTAACTAAATCATCACAAAAAAATTTCACTGGCTCTCCTACTAAAACCTTTTTTATATAAACAAAAAACACTCAACTTAATTACAGGCAATTATTTGAACCAAAGCATATAAAAAATTCATATTATTGAGTGAACCTAATCTCTATCAAGATAGGGTGCTCGAAGGTTCGGTTTTGGTTTTTTTTAACCCAGTCATATCGCATATGATTTGAAGTAAAATTAAGGGTATGCCATTAAAAAAATTGTACCTTTGATCTAGCACGATGTTCCGGAAGATGCTTAGGTTAGTTATTTTATTTAAATATCTTGAGGATTTAGAAGAGATTGGACTTTATCGCAGTAATTAATCACCATGTAAGAGTCCTACCTGCTTAATTTTAAATTAATCAAGTTTTAATGAAATCAATCTAACACTATTTATTTTACCAGCAATCTGTAATTTTAACCTGATCAAATATATCTATCTAATTCCTACCTTTGTGATATATAAACGGCTTGACGTTTCTTACTATCTTGGTAACAAGTCCTCGAGGCATTTTGTGATAAGGAGTAGCTTGCACTAACGCACCCATACATTTTAAAAGCTGTGTTAAAACTGGTACTGAAGTTTCCACAAGAGCAAAACATAATCCTTTGTGTAATTCTTTAATCATTAAACCTAATATCACTGAAAATGGTGTAAAAGACGTACTTTTATCACTAAAAACAAAAAATATATTAAAATTTATTTAGATCTTTTTTTAAATCACATATTTATACCTATTTTCTGCTTGAGATAGATATAATTTAGATGAAGTCAATAGAAGTAATAGAACATTAAGTGCTGCCATTCTGCATCGCGACGAAGAATCTTTCAATATACATACAACCAAATTGTGAGGTCCTGATACAGTGCCTTCTGGTATAAAACTAGTCCAGTAAGAAAATATTGTACACTTCTCCGTATTCTAGAATGGTAAGAAAAACATACAAATTCGATCAATACAGTGTGATGCTGCACACTTTATATAGTTGAGAAATTTTAACTAATCGTACATGGAAAATTTATAGATTTAGAAAAGCTCTTAGCAAAATAACCATAAAATGTTACACAAACCCGTATATTTATTCCTTAAATTACCAGGGTAAGCACATTAAGGCCCGGTATTTTTACCTACGAATAAATAAGCCTTCTCCGACAGATAGTTGTCCAGCGCGCCTTTTCACGTCATATTATCTGGTAGATTACTATCAAATGGCACCCCCTCTATATTTTCGTTGAAAATTGCTTGTCACTCTATTTGGAATATGTACAACGATGTAACATACTTGTTTTTTTTTATTATTAGCACCAAAAAAATCAACATTTTGTAACTTCTAAAATGTATTTAAATATTTTTTACGGGTGGTATAAAAATTATACACACTACTATGGCTAATTACTATTGATTTATTTATAGAAACACACACTGTATTAAACTTAATTTATATGCACACTCTACTTAATGTCTATTAATTTAATTACACTCGGTATAATAGTTCTAATTTATTTTTACCACTTGAATATTACACTATTTCATTCACTGTCCGATTACTAAGAACTGCTGTAAACTCTTCACTAATTGTTAACTAACGTTTTACTAACTGTTAACTCACTAAAAAACTGGCGAATATATAGTCTTTATCAATTCTCGAAAATTCTTGAATTTTCCACGCTCCTCATATACGTAAAAAAACGACCTTCCTAGAATGTTCTAGAAAGCGAATTTGCCAAAATTTATAGTTGAGTGACAGGGCCGGCTTTGAGTTGGTGGCCGTAACAATACAGGTAATGAAGAAAATATTACAGTAAGTGTTAAAAATTATTTCCCGCAGATTCCATACAAGCTTCAAAACGTCTTAAAAGCGCTC
The DNA here is from genome assembly GCA_947563755.1 of Lochmaea crataegi. Classification (NCBI taxonomy): domain Eukaryota; kingdom Metazoa; phylum Arthropoda; class Insecta; order Coleoptera; family Chrysomelidae; genus Lochmaea; species Lochmaea crataegi. The sequence continues at coordinate 26,019,042 of OX387434.1, forward strand.
TTGTGCACGCAGCCTGAATCATAGCTGGTGTAATACTACGACATGCCACACGAATGCGTTATTTAAGATCATCTAAATCTACAGGCTGTATTTGATATACTAATTCTTTAAGATAACCCCACAAAAAAAGTCCAGTGGCGTTAGATCGGGCGAGCGGGGAAGCCAAGCTATAGGTCGGTAAGCACCTATCCATCTGTTGTGAAAAGACTGATTGAGATACTCCACAACAATGCCTGCATTATGAGGTGGAGCACCGTCCTGTTTCCAGATCATTGTATTTTGCTCTGCCAAAGGAATGTCTTCCATAAGTTCAGGTAATTTGTTTTCAAGAAAATCTAAATACCTGTGCCCAGTCAATGTGCCCTCGAAAAGTATGGCCCAATCAAATGACCATTGAATAACCCACACCATACATTTATACCCCAAACTGTTTGAAAACGAGTTGAACGAACTCAGTGAGGATTTTTATTCGACCAATAATGGGCATTGTGTGTATTAACTACAACATTGCAGCTTTCGTCACTCCAAAATATTTGATTTAATAGTAAGGGATTGTCGGCAATCATAACATCGATTAGAGATATGAATTCAAATCTTTTGTCGAAATCGGTAGGCCTCAGTCCTTGAACTAAATTTAGTTTAAATGGGTGATATTTGTGTTGCTTCAAAATCATCTGAATTGTGCTCTTGCTAATGCCCAGTTCTTCAGCTATGTTTCTAACAGAAGTATGAGGATTAATACCAACATACGCAAGTACATTAATAACATTATCATCAGTTCTCACTGGATGTCGGTGCGGTGCACGGTTTTTGTTTGGGAACGAATTGCTGCGCATCTTCCATGTGTGATACCTGAGGATGTTTAGGAAAACGTTCTTGGTATAAACGGGCCACTCGTCGAGCATTGTGCACAGTTGCTAATCACACGAGAGATTTCAAGAGAGTTTAGAGAAGAAGACGATCCTAATTTTGGAAATAAAATATACGGGGAGAACGGACGGCTCCAAGACAGAAGTAGGTATAGGGCTAAATCAACTTTCCAAGCGGAAGTGACACCGATCCACCACTACGTTGAAGAAATTAAAAGACAGGAAAGGGCATACCGTTCAGTTGCCATCTTCACCGACAGCCAAACTGCACTGAAGGCACTTGATTCCATAGAGGTCCTTAAGCGCACTTGGAGACCATTGCAAGGTCATAGTAGTCTGGGTACCAGGGCACGAGGATCTTAAGGGCAAGGAATTGGCGGATAAAACGGCCAGACAAGGCTCATCAATGCCATTCATTGAACCGGAACCCTTCTGCGGCGTCGCAAAGTCGACAATTATTACGACCTTAAGGAAGTGGGTGGAACAGAAATCTCTAGAATGGTGGGAAAACTCACCAGGACAGACACATGCTAAAAAGTTCATTAAAGGACATTCGCCAACTTTTACGGAAGACCTAATAAGCAAAGACAGTAAAACTGCCAAAGCCTTAGTAGGTATGTTAACAGGGCACTGTAAGCTTAACAGGCACGCAAAGCTAATGGGGTTGACAGACGAAGCCATGTGCAGATTCTGTCAGCTAGAAGAGGAAACTGCGGAGCACATCCTATGCCAGTGCGACTGTCTGGCGAATGTGCGGTTTCTTGTACGATGGCGATGAGAAGCCACTGGCAAGAAATTACTTGAAAGATTCAGTCTCGAGGCTGATTGGCTTCTTATAAAGAGTCGGGCTGGAGAATGTAATCTATATTCAGAGGACCACAATAGATCGGAAAAGGTCGCAGCGGAATAGGCCGATTAGCCACCTCAAAGATTTTCAAGTGTAAGGATTGAAACAATGAATTCCCCATAAGTTTCAACATCTTCCAACAACAGAAATAAGGAATTTTCACCATTATTAGATAAATCTTGGTAAATTTTATTAATTTACTTACCTTAATAACATTATAAAATAAGTTACATGCAGCTTGTCTGACTTTGCCTTGTACTTGAATAAACTTGGTGGATTTATTGATTTCGTTGTCTGAGAAATCTGAATCACTAGTTTTAAATCTATTTTTCGAATTAACTACACTGAAATAATAATATTAATTACATTAAAAATTAAAGATTTCAAATTAAATAGTTCAACATAAACTTGAATTATTTAATTAAAACCAAAAAATTAAACTTACTTTATGCCACTATCGGAATTATCTTCTAAAGATGTTGTAGCAGGAAAGTATCCTGAATTTTTCGTATCAAACATTATTTCTTCATTTGGATCCTTTTTGTCTTTCTTAGGTCCAGCAGATCTGTGTTTCCTCTGTTTTGTAAGCTAAAGAAATACAAAATATGTTCAAGTTAAATTGGTTTTTGGATTTTACTATGTAGTCATTTTAGTATGAACAACAATATTAATTATTAAGTGTAGTCCAAGCACATACAATTACTTTCAGTACAAATAAACTTATTTCAGGGATGTAAATTATATGTTTTTATCGTATCATTGACAATTAAGACATTTTTATATGCAATCTTTATTAATAATTATAAACATCATAAACGTACCAATACCTACATAAATCCTTAGTTACTCATAATACGTTAGTTACCATAATTTGATACGTTAGTTACGAAAGCATAATACGTTAGATACCAAATAATATTAGAACTAGTTTTCATGAACATGTAAAACAATATTTTGACAGTTTTCAAATTTGATGGATACACCTTTACCTTTAGCTTCCAGGATCATTGGTATGTTCTCTGAAGCCTGATTAATAACCGACCAAGCACTCCTTTCGATTTCGTGCTAATATATCGTCAGGAATATCAAAATCTTGCATGATTTTATTGAAATGCCAAAATGAAATGTCATAAAACCTTGTTGCATCGCCGTTATCAATGATACGATAAAGCTTTGAATATAACTTGATTATTAGCGATTTAACACCGTCTCGGCTATCGCCTCGTCACCTAGCAATGTCCTAGACTATTATAAATCGCATAATAATCTCGTTATATTAATAGCTATAATATGATAAATTTTTATGTACCTATCAACAATCAAATAGTTTTATGTCAAAATCTCAATATTTTCATGCATAGGTATCAAGTAAGAGATAAAACCAAATATGAGGAGATACAAGAATTAATAAAACAGGAATTAAATGTTGAAGCAGATATTGGAGATGTAAATAATAGATTAAAGGAAAGGAATATCATATAAATTTGGTAATAAAGCATCAAAGAATTGAGAAAACAGTTAAACTAGCCACAGAATAAATAATAACCAGAAGGCTCACTCTACGGTACCTCTTTTAATAAGGCTTTTAGCACTATACAACTGTTTTTTGATCGTCTACCAAATAAACCAAAAAAATAGGAAAGTGTAACTAAAAACTTTGACATACACTGACGTTTAATTGAATAATTTACGTGAAACGTCAAGTACTCAATCGACATAGTAAAAAACGTCAAAAGTGGTGGCGTTGAGAATTTTCCGCCCGTTTCCGCTGCTAAACAATACTTTCCGCCCTATTTTTGGTGTTTATATGATTGGTTTTCCGGTAAGGTAGGCGAAAAATATTATTGGCCGTCTAGTTGTCGAATTTTTTCTTTAGTGTCAGATAGGGACGAGAATTTAAAAAACTTAATTGTTCTTGATAACAGTAGCTGGAACGCTACCGAAACGTTGAATTAAAAATATAAAAAAGATTGTGGTTTGATTTCCCAAAATTAATAACAAAAAAAATAATGAATACACCACAAGGAACATACACAAGATAAATATTTTCGGTTTTATGAATACATTTTAAAAATCATATTTGTGATGTAATGCTTTTCATGGGAGAAGACAAAAGTTACGTCAAAAGAGTGAACGTGAGAAAAAAGACATAAAAAAGCACCCCATTAAATATTTTATTAATTTTTGTGAAATATCGATAATACATTATAACAAAAGTTTTTATTGATTTCTCGAAATTATAACTTACTTATTTCCACAACTTGATAAACAGATGGCTCAAAAGCAATAGAAGGGACTGGGATAGAAGTGTAAGGGCCAGGAACCAAACCATAGGAAAATGTGCTCAGTTCAATATTGAGAAAATATATAGAAGGCAAAGGATTATCATCATGTCAGACAGTCAAGCAGATATTAAAGCACTGAGTACTTGTGTAATCACTTCTAAAATATTATAGGAATACCTAGAACAACTCGATTAACTAGGCAAGAACAACACCATCACCTTACTGTGGGTTTCAGGACACACTGGAATAGAAGGAGACAAAATAGCAGATTGGCTAGGAAAAACAGATGCTGACACAAACGTTTTGGCTAAGGGCTAATAATACAATCGAAGATATTCCTGGGAAACTACAACATTTAACGTCTCTTACCTTTCAATTTCATGAGGAACTGAATAAAATTTCTTGTCACTACTGTAACTTTAGTTTTGGCAACCTCTAAAAGTACATTAAGTAGAAAATAAATGTATCACTATAAAAACACTCCAGAACTGGGACGGACGAAAAAGTTCATTACACATGCATCTAAAATACTGAGAAAGGCTAATATGCTGTAAGAATAAAGTGAAGTAGCCCCCAAGATAATAAAAACTATCAAATGCTTGAAATTATCTTGGACATAATTAAGTTAAACATAGAAAGTTTTAGGGCAAATCTAAAAAAAATCTATTTAAATACATATCTAACTTATGTAGGAAAATAGCCTATTTTGTATCCTAGAACATGTAGAATAATTTATAACCAAACTTGTCTCAGGATACTCTATAGCGTGACATCATCAGCCCCTAGAATCACAAGTATATCCCAAAAAAAACGAATATGTACTTACTTTGCCTCCTTTCTTTCCTCTAACAATATTAGGTGTCTCGGGTATACTTAAAGTTGAAGGCATCAATTTTAGTGGTGGCATGTACTCAATTCCTTTGATTCCATACACCATAAATGTTTTAATGATTCCTAAAATTGTTCCCAATTCTCGGCTTAGGTAGTCAGAGCACTGTATTACTATATTTTGGAGCCCATAGAGACATACTTGTAAGATCTGAAATGTTACATTGATATTGAACTTTCAAAATTGGCTTCAAACTCAAAGGAAGTTGAAAATAACTACTTTTAGATACAACAAAGACTAGGGCCTCCGAGCCCCACAAGAGGTTTTTTTTGTACTGTGTTTACATCATTAAATTAGAGTTGTCAAAATAGATGCAAGCCACCAACTCAACTAAGCTATCAGTACAGCCTGCACCAAACCCAGCACAAGATTAGGGATTATCTTAAATGTAGCAACTTTCTTTCATGTCAGCTCAATGGTACATCTCCTCAGAGAAGAAATGAAAGTTTGTATGCCAAAATAAAAATAAAATGTATTGAAAATAAATTTGGTGAAACCAGGTGGGTGGAAAGACATTAAGCAGTTTCAACCTTTTTTCTTCCTGGAATTTTGCAAAAAATTGCTGATTAAGGAAACAGAAGTACTATACTTGCATTTTCGTTTCTCCAATCTATATTGTTGTCGGAAGTTGTCATAAGCTTGGTAATCATCTCTGATATTTTAGTGATCAAACTGTGTCTGGCTGTCAAACAAATCAGCTGAACAGTCAGACTCAGTCAGTTGAAGAATATTAGCGACTTTCAGTATACAGATTCGGCAAGTAATTATATTCCTTATAACCATTCTGTGAGTGGAAGAGAGGAAGCTATAGAATAACAGACAATGTATAGAGAAGTGGGCGTTTGTGGATGGGAAGTATGCTGTTCTCTCTTGGACATATATAATTTAATTTTTCTACTCCTGTTTTATAATATACTTACTAAAAGACTAAAATCTGTATCATAATGATATTCATTATGATACAAATTTTCATTATGATACAGATTTTTAAGCCAATAGGAATGCGACATTCGCACAATATTTAATATAGCCATGGATACCTGGTTGACATTTCTGAAATTAATTATATTAGGTGACACTTAATTTGACAGCTGTCAAATAATTTTGATTTTCAAAAGTAACTATATTTAAAATTAATTAATTAAATAATTCTTATTAATCGGAGTAGAAAAAATATTGTATGCAACTTTCATGTAATGGCCATTAATACACTCGCATATTATATACGAAACTCGCCTGCGGCTCGTTTTGTATCCTACAACATGCTCGTGTCTTAATGGCTATCATTACATGATCGTTGCATAAAATACTATTATAGTGCTCACTGTTGCTCCTATATGAGATTCTACATATGGAAAATAAATATTTGCCAAACCTGTATACTCCTTCTCTGGATTATTTGTTAAATGAAATGTCATCCAGTCATCTCCCATGCAAAGAATCAATTAGCAAAAGTTGCCAAATACCCTTAATAATCAAACTCAATTTAATCACTTATACTACTCTCCTTAATACTAAAACAGTTAGTAATTTGATCACAAATATAACAAACATAATGTCATGAATTTATAAATAGAGAGGTCAATAAAACAATATAGAGATTCTTATGTTGTTAGTTGACTAAAGTGATGTTGAATAGAAATAGTGATTGTTAGAATAAACTTATGTTTCATTACACATTCAACCAATTATTCATCAACCCCATAACTGTCCAGTTCACTGTTCCATAACTTCAGCGACAAAGATATAGATGATATTTTGCAAGGTGTTGAAGTATATGAAGAAGACCTTCCCTCGGACCTTCCTTGTTTGTAAGCTTTGAAGGGAGAGCTAAAAACTTTGGCAATAGATGAGAGAAAAGATTTCAAAGTATCCAGTAGATGCCTGCAAAAGAACAGTGGTGCTGGATGGTGTGATTCAAACCTTGTTTGTTTTAATGCAAAAAAACTAAGATATTAACTTTTAGGTTTGATTATGACAATTTGGAACTTGGTACTCAACATATCTCTGAGACTTCATCTTCGCCAGTTTCTAAGAATTTACTTGATAAACTAAAATGTGATTGTCATATATTAAATTTGAATAAGAAATTGTCCTCAGGTTGTTTTGCTATAAGAATTGTTAGAAAAGAACTAGGCTTACTTTCCACAAGGATGGTTTACTTTTCTCTCATCGAGTCTCACCTAAGCTATGACATTGCTTTTTGTGGTTTCAGTTCCAACTATCTGTTGAATTCGGTTTTTGTTTTGCAAAAGAAGCCACTCTGAAATATGTGTAAAGTGACTTATTTAGAACATTACAGACCTCTGTTTATTAGACAGGAAATTCTCACTATTCACTGTCGGATCATTTTGGAGACTGCTTGTATATTACATAATAGGTTTTCAGTTCTTTCAACCCATGTGTCTTCAAGTTAGGTTACTTGCCAGCATTATTTTTATTGTTCTTTTTAATTATATTTATTTATGTATTTATTCTTGTAAGCACTCTGTATTTTGTGATCTTATGATTTATTTTTAAAAATTTTTTCACATTGTCATCAAGTTTCAACTTTTAAAACAATAAAGTATTTTTCTCTCTCTCTCAAAACATAAGAGGGGACTGTATTAAAAATATGCCCCCCAGAAAAAATACCTTCATTAGCCCTTGAACAAAGATGACATTGTTTTGTAGATCTGTATGGGAGAATTTTATAAAGAATTATGATATTGTATACATGTCTTGTACAAATATTCATTTAACCACAAATTTATTAGGATTGATACTTTCACTTAGGTACCAAATTTGACTTAGTTTACAATTGTTAATAAATCTGTGAAAAATATATACAAACCTTTACATGTACTAAATCTTCAATTATTGTTTGTTTATTCAAATGAAATACAAAAATATCTGCACACTTTTCTAAATAAGAATGATTGTTAGGTTTGTCAGTGGGTACAGAGGTGCAAGCTTCAAGGCACTTGAGTGAAGTCAGTAGAACTTCAGGAGACCATTTTTTTTCCGACTCATCAATAATTTTTATAATTTCACACCATATTTTATCTGTTAGCTAAAATAGAAGAAATCATCAGTGAGTTACTGTCATTAAATATGCAAAATAAATTATAATGCATTTGAATATTGTGCGACATACCAAAAGGACTTGATCAATATTTGTTCTCAGCAAAACATCCAAAGCTTGCAGAATATCCAAAATAACATTTTTATTGTGGGATTTAAGGCCACTCAAGCACCAGTTTACAGCAACTGTCAAAGTTCTTCCTTCAATAGGAATACTTTGTCGGTTCACAAGATTCCATAATAATTGACTGCATTTCTGAACTAAGACATCATCATCAGTTGAGATAAAGTTGCAACATTGATTTACTAATAGTACTGCTTTCTGAAATTGAGAAGAATTGAAATAAATAGCAAGTATTGTTACTGCATGTACATTATTACAAAATTGTAGTGAATTTTCTAAGAGTATAATACCCGAATATATTGTAAACTACTTTAATTATCTATTGTAGTAAATGATAATGGTAAATTAAAAGTAAAATAAACAGTACCTACAAGTGGATTTAATTTGTTTTCATTTTGGGTAATCATTTGTTAATAATCACAGACCAAAATAAAAAATATGTGGTTATAACATAACTTACTATGGGATTTGTCACAACTGTATATCTATAATTCAATGAATTTAAATCATCTAGTGTTTTGCTTAATATTTTACGATCTCCTTCGGTTCTTCCATGAAGGAGATTTGTTATTCTTGACGATAAGTTATTGAAATTTTCCGAGCTGTCAACATTGGTAGCCATTCCAAATCCAAAAGTGACAAGCAAAAACAGAATAATCCAAGCAGTGATACCAATTACCATTTGCTGTTTAAGCTTATAATTATTCTTCTTAAATATATGCAGCAAAAATTTTAAAAAATTCAAAAATTCTAGTTTTCATTATTAATTGTATTCATTTAATGGTATGCCATTTAAATTCAACTTAAATTTTTGAGCCATTGATTTTTTATTTTTTAACCATTTGACATCAATTATTAGGTCAGTCTTTGAGCAATTATAAAATGTGATTTTACTATATACCTATTTTAGAGACTTTTAGCTTGCCTTAAATTTCTCACGTATCCGTAACGAACTGCGCATGTGTAGACCCGTTACGTCTCAGCCGATACGATGCGTTGAACGTATTGTTACGTCCCCTACTCCGTATACGTAAACGTATCCGTATCCCGACCAAAATCAGCATTCTGTGCTATTAGTGCTATTTTACATGTCTTCTTCTTCTTTGATATTGGTTTGGTTTAATTATAACCCAACATATTTTGGTAATGCAAAATATGCATCAAAAATAGGTCGTCCAAATCATCATCGTCCTCGTCTAGCAGCAGTGGATTATTTAATATCGTTCCCATATTACGTTTTTACAAAAATATAAACAGACAAACTAAAAAAGTTTTGAGGTTATACAATTAAAAACAGAACGAAACGATACCTTTTCTGCTAAAAAGGTTTTCTTGACAATTTCTTTACGTCAACGTAACTCCAATACGGATACGGATACGTGTAAAAACTTATGACAGGCTAAAAGTGTCTATTATATGCTGCTCGGAATGGTGACCACTTTTTTGAGCTAGTCAGATTCATCGTTTGCAGTGGATCATTCCGCTGTTTTCCTTATGATTTTTTTTGCCTCTTGTTCTATTTTTTCCAGTCCCCTATATCTTTTTTCAATCATTCTTGCTTTTTTCTCATATCTTGAATAACTTGATCTTCCCATCTAGTCTTCTATCTTCCTGCTAGCCAATTAGTTACTCCACTAATTATTGTTACCGGTTGCCTTCATATTATATGTCCATACAATTTTAAGCGAAGAGCTTTTATGAACCTCACCTTACGTTTAGTATTCTTCTTCTGTTTTTTGCCTTTTTCATGCTTCCTCATATTTCTGAATTCCCCCTGTTCTGTTCTGTTTTAACTCGAACAAAAGCAGTGGCGGATTTACCACTAGGCTGAGTAGACTGGAGCCTAATGTTGTTAGGTCTTGGTCTTTCGATTTTGCAATACCAAGACCAAGATCATACATACATTAGCAAGACCAAGACCGAATGAAGTAGAACAAGAACAAAACCAAGACAGAGAATGCAAGACCAAGACCAAAGTGCAAAACTAAACTAAAAATTACAACTCTCGTTTTAAATAGGATATATGAAAAGATTTTTCTTAACTTGAATATATGTTTGCGTCGAAATAAAACATTTTGTGTGTTTAAGATTTCTAGATATGAATTGTTGATCATTCATAATTTATACCTATCAAAAGACTCGAAAATGTTCCAAAACGACGTAAGTAGTAAGTAACAAACTATTTGAACAAGACCAAGATTACAAGTATTTAAGGAAGACCGAGACCAAGACTAATTATGCAAGACCAAGACTAAATATGCAAGACCAAGACTGAGTACGCAAGACCAAGATTACAAGTATTTGAGCAAGTCCAAGACTGAGACCAAGACTGAATTTGCAAGACCAAGACTACAAGTATTTTAGCAAGACCAAGACCGGACAAGCAAGACCGATACCGTTACCAAGACTGTCTTGGTATTTGTCTTGGTTTTTGCTTTGCTCATCACTAGACACGGATGACTTCATAAACATGTCTTTGCTATACTCCCATGCTTTAATTCCATCATTATAAATGTAGAAACTGTGCTCGTATCCATTATACGACATTTACCAATTTTGATAAACCGGAATCTGGACCAATGAAAAGATCTTCGTTCCTGCGGAAACAGAATTTGCTAAACGTTAATGCTAACTTGTATTTAGCTGTTCGCATATAGCTCTATGTTCACCAGCAACAGCAGTTGAGAAAAGCTTTCTTTGCTGCTGGAAACGAGTGAGAAATTGTCTAAGATCTACCTTAAGCCAAGAAAATCAAAACGCCTTTGCTTTGTTTTACAAAAAATGGTATTGTGAAACTTTCATACCTGCTGTGATGGAATGTGATCGACATTACAAAAATTTATTATTAATATGATTGCCAATTAGGGTATCGAATTGTAGAGGTCGGTAGGGGCGGCAAAATTTGAATAGCCTAGTGGCGGCAAATGTGTAAATCCGCCACTGAACAAAAGTTTATTATGGTGGGGAATTGCCTCAAATGCTACCTATAAAAAATTGTTCCAAATCCCATGAAAATTAAGAAACTGACATTTTTATGGGGTTTTACCACAAAATTGCATTTACTAGCATTCCAACTAAAATTACATGGAATAAATAGTTTTGTCTGGTTCATTTGGGTTAAGGGACACGTTGGTATCTTTGGTAACATTAAAGCAGATTATTTTGCTAATGAAGCGATATTAAAAGGTACAGAAACCAATTGGCTAGATAGAAGAGATCTTACATCATCACGTAGTCAATGTTTAAAGCAAAATTGGGATATTGAATGGTATGCCTTTTGTAATCGAAGCAATAATCTTTATACCAAAATCCAGCCTGTTTTACCAATTGAACCTTTTGCTGCAAGAAGTTATCCCAATAGTAACATCTACTCCATGTTCGATGTATTTTTAATCATACCACTGTAAAAGCGTACCTTCACAGATTCAAACTAAGTGAAACGGAATTTTGTGATTGCGACGGCAATGTTGATGACATCAATCACTGGATGTTTGGCTGCTCACATAATGACGATGCAGTCAAGTATTTGACGAAATCACTCGCAAAAGAACGGATTCCGCTCCCTCAGATTCAAGCTACTATTTCTACCTCTCTCGGCAAAATCCTAGGCTAAACCAAATCATATGGGAGTTTTTCAAAAGGACTAAAAGAAGAATTTAGTATTGAATGTCTGTTTCAGTGTATATCTGTTCAGTCTTGTTCCTCGTGTCTATATCCCTATGTTATGTATTTCACCTTCTAACCGTTGCCCGTTTTGTGTGTTGTAAAGTCGCTATGAAAGGTTCCTTAGCATGAAAAGTGCCCCTGTGTAATCCTGTTGTAATGTATCCACTACTTTAAGTACCCATCATTTAAGTTGATTAGGGCCGTGAATGGAGAGTACTTGCTCTGTCAATGTAGTGTTTACAATATACTTTTACAATATATCTATATACTATGCCTATCCTCCTAGGCTAACTATTGGAACAAGCAGTATAATAAATTCGTGGCTGAATGGATAGATCAAGCTATCTAAAGCCATTAAAAAAAATTTAAAAAAAGCAGTACAAAGAAACTATATCAGTTTATCACCGTAATTTGTTTAATCATAACAATTTATAAGACAAATTATTTTCCTAGAATAAAAAAGTTTTAATTAATCTATAATTCTATACCTTTTCTTGATCTTCTCAATTTTTATCTATCACACTGTGACTTCTATATACAGAAATCAGTCTTAAGGACTGGCCTAACGTATAAAAGTAGGGAAAGATTGTTTTAGTGTTGGTAGCATTGATTTATGCACGTGTGCCGTGATAAAACAGCTGTTTAGTGTCCGCCTGACGAAAATCGTCGATTTGGTTCGTCGGAAAATGCGAGTTCGCTACACCAAAAATCAGTCGGTATTCAATTTTCGTGGGATCTGTGTCGTATAAACGTCAAAATTCTTCATGATCCAGGGTCGGAACTTTAAAAATTTGAATGTGGTAGACTTGCAGTTGACTTTGAGTCATTTATTATGTCATTTTGTAGCCGTGTTATTATAAGAATGACCGGTTGTCGGGTGTGATTGTGGTGGTGAAAGTGAGGGTGGAAATATAATGTATTTTTGAGCTGAAAAGTGAAGTGAAACTGCAAAATGGCGGACCTGGAAGCTGTATTAGCTGATGTCAGCTATCTTATGGCTATGGAAAAAAGTAAATGCACCCCAGCTGCAAGGGCTAGCAAAAAAATCGTTCTACCAGATCCCAGGTGAGTTTCTAGGGTCAATCACCCTTTTATTGACAGATGGTCATTCACCACAAAAATGGTTCTCTGGTGGTTCCTTTCCTATTACTTGAAAAATATTTTCATTAAATGATTTTTAAAATTACTAAATTTATATTTTTTAATAAAAAAATCGATACCTACGTCTTGTTGTCAATTTCAAAAAGTAGGTAATCGTTTCAGTAGCCGGTAATAATTGGGGTCAGTCATAAAGAATCTAGGTACTTACTCACCTTTTACCAATAAAGTATATATAATTAAAAACAAACAAATCATGTTGGATGGGTTTTGTTATTTTAAAACCAGTTTTTAAGACAGAAACGGTTTTTGAACTAGTTTGGTGATATTATATTATTTATATAAATAAACATTTGAATATTTTGATGGGTTTAAACGTAAATAATAATTTTTTCTTTTACAAAAAGTGGGTGGTCTTTTACCTAATAAATTATTATTTTCTTTGTTAATTTTGGAAAATACAAACGTGTATTACTTATCACTTATTGACAATTGTAATTATTTTCTTATTGTATACATTTGTGTTTAAACACATAGGTACATGGACTTTATTCCCTTCGTTAATGAACCGTAGGCCTTCAAAGTTGGAAATTACCTATTAATTTTTATTTATAATTTTTAATCGACTATTGGAAACGAATCAAAATTTAACCGTTTATAAACACCATAAATGCACACCTGCTGAAGTTATAAACAGATCTTCACTACCCTTGTGTTTTTTTTCACTTCTAAATGCCACACCTAAATTTCTTAATCTTAAAAAAATCGCCCTTTTATGACATCTCCATATAATTAACGATTTAAGAGATATGGACAATTTTATGTCGCACTTCCTACTCACCGATTTTTCGTTTCGCACCCTGACAAGTAAAGACAGACAACAAATATTTATAATATTAATTGAAGGTAAAGTAAAGTGATTCACGGAATTATGTAGCTTTGTTAGAATTTGTAGGTACTTATTATTACGCTTTTTACTGTTATTTTCGTATTTTTACTTTTGTTAAATAAATACTTACATTACTGCTTTCTTAAACGGGGGTAGTCCGGCGGCACAAGGGACCATGCCGCCGGCATTAAATTCAGCAGTTTGCTCATCCCGCAGTGACTTTTCCGCGGAAATAAATTCAACTACACCAAACTGGCTTGTTCGGTTCGTTGCTGACTGGATTTTATCGAGGATTTGACGACGATGACATTCTATTTGAGATCTAACAAAAAAACGCCAAAATTTGTTGCTTTTTTGTTGCTAATTAGGTAGTTGCTAAAACATCAATTTTGTTGCTCGAACCAATCGCGAGAAATCGGCAATAATCCTAGCTTTATACTAAAATATCGTGGAAATAATTAAATTTCTGATGATCGATCAAAGAAGGACGAGTGAATTTGTTGCTGCACGATGCTATAGAAGAAAATTGAAATATAGTATAAATACGAGCTTGACGATCCGATTTTCTTTCCGTGGAAAAATCAAATAGCTGTCACGATTCGGCCTGTCTGACCGTAGAGTAAGCAAAAAAATAGAAACCGGAAGTCTGAAGAGTCTGAAAAACCGGTATACGTACAAACTGACCACACTGCCTTAACTTTCGATTATTCCGTGATAAAATTCAAATCATTGTTGCTGGTTTTAACTCACTCTGTCCACCGAACATAAACAAGACAAGAAGGATCACTTCGTGTTGGTACTTTGTAAATATTTTCCATATTAGAATACGAATATATTTTACGTTAAAATTTGCTAATCTTGAAATTAAAGAACGAATAAAAGAAAAAAAATAGAGGCTAATAGGTATAAAATTAACAATTTTACAGAGTTTATAGTAAATGTATTTATGTAGGTATAAAGTAACACATAAATTCATTATTAGCTAAATCAACAATAAAATTAGAAATTCCCGAAACAGGTCGATTTTTTATTTCAATTTAATATTTTTTCAAATTATAATCTAATATACAGGGTGAACCACCTTCGTGTGATTACGTCATCACCATTTTTTTTAATGGAAACCCCTTTTTTTCAATTTCCGGATTTTCCTTGCTGAGCTGATTCAAAAAATGTATAACACGTTGCTTCAAATTGGTACAAGGTGGGCAAAAATACAACAAAAATTTATGAAAATTGTTTATGGAAAGTTATACGTACTGAATGTAATAAACAAATTAAATGGAGTTACGTAGTTATGCAATTACTGTGATACTCTACCAAAAACAAACAAACGAAAATTTACAATAAGTAAATGTTCAAATTGTTCTCCACTGATCATTAGACATGACTGAACCTGGCATTACTTTCGTCTCTAACATTCTGAAGCATAGCGGATGTTATGTTCTGTATTTATTGTCTAATTCGGTCTTGTAGTTGACGGATATTTCCAGGTGTGTTTGTGTAGACTTTAGATGTTAAATAACCCCATAAAAAGAAATCTAATGGGCTTAGATCAGGTGATCTAGCGGGCCATTCCACTCGTCCCCTTCTTCCTATCCGCCGTCGTGGAAAAATTCTGTTTAAAAAATCGCGCACAGATACTGCGATATGTGGCGGTGCGCCATCCTATTGAAACCAGATTCTGCGGTCTAAATTAGTGGGTATTTGAGTGTCAGGAAAAAGCTGGATCAGATAAGGAATTAATGTATTTTGTAAGAAATCCAGATATAATGCTCCTGTTAAATTGTCATCAAAAACATATGGACCAATAATTATTGTATTTCTCACAATACCAGCCCATTTGTTGGTTTTTTGTGGTCTTTGCGTATGGTACTCTTGCATCCAGTGTGGATTTTCATCAGATCAATAACTGGTGTTTTTCCCATTAAAGGCGCGTACACATACAGCGAACGAACGGCCCCGAACGAATTCATTCGGATAATGTGTGCGTACCAACGAATGGGTTTGTACGTGTTCATTCGCCTTCGCAAAGCTTCGCTCAAAAAGCGGTACATCAAAGAAAATTCGCTGGAGACTTCGTTCGGGTTAATTTATATGTTAAGTGTAGACGGCAAGCCGATTTTATCAGCAAAGGCCAAACAAATACCAATACCAAAATCCCTTTATAATCCTCGCACTGTACAGTGTGGATTTTTTACTGAGGACAAAATTATGTCTTGTTGAGTATTTTCACTCGTATTTTCATTAATTTTTGGTCTACCTTGCTTTGCTGCATCACTCACATGTCCTAATTCTCTGTATTTTCGCTCTATTCTGCTTACTGTAGATTGTGAAATAGGTTAAGGATCTGGGTGCATTTCATGGAATAATCGGCATACCTCTTGTTGAGTCCGCCAATCATCATTAATAATTCAATCTCATCACTTTCGGTTAAAGGCATATTGTAAAAAAAGTTGCAAATGATAAATTGCTTGGATAGTTTCCACGTAAACGAACCTTCTCTAAAGCGTTAACAATACAGAATTGCACTTTAATGTTTTTGACAGTTTTTAACGTCAAATGAAAAAAATGGTAAAAAATACTGACAAACAATATAGTATATTACGTAACAAGTCCGAAAAATACTGTTTTTTTGGAAGAGTAGACAAGATTCTAGGACGAGCAGTAGGCGAGTCCTGGAAGTCTTCGAGTCCGAAAAAACAGTTTCCGGGCGTGTTGCGCACATTTTTTTTCGGCAACCGTGGTAGGTATAACAAATCAATAAAACACGTTTCATTGTAATATCTAAATGGACTAAAAGTGGCGTCGATTTGAATGTTTATGTTTGTCATGATGACACTACGCTAAAAAAACTAATTTTTAGAACAAAATTAGGAACATTCTAATTGAATTTACTGTTTGGACCCTTACTTTGTGGAATCTACTCATATTACTAACATTTTCATTCTTGTTTTTATTAATATTTATATTGAAATTCGAACAATTGCTAATATTAAAGAGATTCAGTTTGTTTGAATGACAGCAACGATGTAATTCTTCCCGGCCTAGTCTGGGAAATAGGTACTTTCCGGACTAGGCCGGAAAAGTGCTGCTTTCTCACAAAAAAAGCGTCCGGGAAGTGGTTACTTCACTAATAAAAGCTGTTAGATACAATGTTAAAAATAATGCAGGTTGTTTTAAATGGTTTATTAAAGTAGTTGTATAACAATACGTAATTTCATTTAATGTGTTTATTAAGTTTATTCTTTATGTATTATTTTGTAAGTAACTTGAAATTTTTGCATTTTTGACCACCCTGTACCTATTTGAAGCAACATGCTATACATTTTTGGAATCAGCTCAGCAAGGGAAATCCGGAAATTGAAAAAAAGGGGGTTCCATTAAAAAAAATGGTGATGACGTCACACGAAGGTGGTTCACCCTGTATAGTAGATTATAATTTGAAATTAAAATAAAAAATCGACCTGTTTCGGGAATTTCTAATATTATTGTTTATTTAGCTAATAATGAATTTATGCATTACTTTATGGACGCACTGTATATACTTAAAATATTTGTATGTTTGCCTTATTTCTTTTCTACTTTTGTATTGAGATTGGGTACTTAAAATGAGTATAAACTAATTTATTACATATAAATAAATTCCATCTGTACTTTCGAATTCATTTCTATTAACCCCCGTATCAGTCACTTAGTTGAAATACTAGACACATGCGACGGCTTGTTTAGTCGGAATACGGCGCCTACAGCTCACTGTTGTAGACCCAATATCAAAGTACCGACACGAAGTGACCCTTCTTGTCTTGTTTATGTTCGGTGGACAGAGTGAGTTAAGACCAGTAAAAATTATTATTTGAATTTTATCACGGAATAATCGAAAGTTAAGGCAGCGTGGTTAGTTTGTACGTATACCGGTTTTACAGACTCTTCAGACTTCCGGTTTATATTTTGTTGCTGACATTTGAATTATTAATTAGATTCTTTCATGGAAAAATGAGGACTTAAGCTAGCGTGGCCGGTTCGTACGTTCACCGGTTTCTAAACTTTTCAGACTTCCGGTTTCTATTTTGTTGCCGACTTTTGCTGTCAGACAAACCGAGTTGTGAGCAGCAACAAATTATTGATTTCATTTTTTTATCGGAAAAATGTTAAGTTAAGCATGAACTCTATCAAAGATTACGAAAAAATATAAGATATTTCACTCGAAGGCGGCCTACTTAATTGTTGTTGTTACAAACGTACGCCATGCTCATAAATAATATAAACGGCTCGCTTTTGTTGTCAGCAACGCCACCGGTAGGTACCGGAGCATTTAGAAAAGTTTATTTTAAACTTTATAAATATATATTTAAGTAACATAATATGATGAATTATTACTTAAAGGATATTTCACATAATATTTTTAAATGTTAATTATTTCGAAAGATGTTCAGGATAAATTTGAAAAGGAAATATTAGTTATAAGTAAAAAATACAATTAAATTTTCAAAATGAATAAATTGATAGTTTAGTAATTTTGTGATACTTTTTGATGGTTTAGTAGTTATTTATACAGAGTATCCTAAATTTAATAGAATATACCTATTGGCGACTCAAATTTTTATCTTTAAATTAGGCACAACGTATTTTTCGCATTTTTTGATTTAGAAGGTTGAAATAGTCTTAAACATATGCAGCTGCAGGATATATTTATCAATTAATTTTACAAATGTTTCAATATACTGAGTTTGGTTAATATGATGAATCTGGTCCATTGTCCTTCGAAATTAATTGCATGGATGATTAAGAGACAATTTTAAAAATTCGTGCTCGGGATTGCTCTTTGGTTGGCACCTCTCAACGACTTTGGGACAGCTATAAAACAATATTTCTGGTTTTCCCACCTTGATGGAACAACCCATTATAGCACAACCACTGACATTTTAAAACCACAATTATAATATTGTTAATGTTACTTTTAGGAGACAGGAGTTAAAATAATACGAACAAGAAATGTTACTTCGATAACGTTTCCCGAAAGACTAAATACAAATTTCTCAGAATTTTCAGCTACATCTCTGTCCCTTGCTACTACTACTAATTTAGTCAGGCGAACCTTGGCCAAGAAAAGCTCATGCCAAGATTCCGGCACTGAGGCCACTGGCGGGCCCATTTTGCCATTCCTGCTACTTATGCATCCATGAAACCGAGTCCCTAGATGACGGACTCAATCCTCTTCAGTGGACGCCTGCTTATGACCCCAGGGGCCATAACAGGGACTCCGAAGATTCGCCTGCGTAGCACAGCCCAATGTGGACATACGAGGAGAACATGGTCCGACGTTTCGTCAGCCATGCCGCATGCCGACTTTTCTCTAAACCTAGGTAACAGAGGTGTTTCCTCAGACAGCAGTGCCCTGTTAGGAGTCGTGCTATCTTCTTTAACCTACTCCTTGGTAGTTCTAGAGCAGCTCTAGCATGTCCATCAGTCCATCCCCTCAATAGGAGCTTGCACTGCCTGAGACCCTGTAGAGTCCTCCAGTGAGCGAGGTGCTGGTTTCCCAACCAATTCCTCGTCTCCTTACGGATTGTTTGTTTTGTGAGGCCCAAGGTCGGGCCCGGGCCGTTAAAAGGGGTAGCCGCCCCTTCCACAGCCAGCGCGTCCGCCCCTTCATTGCCTTCAAAACCAGAGTAGGCCGGAATCCATTCTAGCCACACTGTGTTCCGCCTTGCTAGGTCAGCAAGGCGTTCACGACATTCAGCAGCAAGCCCTGAGTTGATGGTATATCCATTCAGGGCCTTGATTGCCGCCTGACTGTCGGTGTATATGGTTATACGTCGGTCCCTATAACCTCTGTCTAGGTTTATTTGCGCACATTCCAAGATAGCGTATACCTCAACCTGATATGCAGACACACCCTTACCCAATGGAACACAGGCTTGTGTCCTTGGGTTCCTGGAGTAAATTCCAGCCCCCGCCCCATCGCTGGAGCATGAGCCATCTGTATACCAGACGATCCCATGAGGCTGTGAATTTCCCTCTCTGCCCCTTAGTTTCTTTTCTATATTTTTATCATTGTTTATATTAAGTATACTTAAAACCAAGACTACATTCTCAATTCGTGGGAAAGTGATAAACTCGAAGATTTATTATGTATACAACTAGGTAAGATAATTAACAAATATTACAAAATATTTATTTTATAAGCTTTGTTATTGAAGAGAAAAATATTAATATTATTATTATTTCGTAAAGCGTTATTCATTGGCGGTATCCCTCCTGTGACTTGCACCGCTTCTGTCGATATGGTTCGGTATCCTGAAATGACCCTAAGCAGCATTCTTCTCTGTAGTCTATTTAACGTATTCTATTTAACCATCCCACCCCAGATAGGAGCACCACTCCCCACAGCAATCTGTTTTTTTCCGTCGGACCTCCTATGTTTAGGAGTATTCGTCCCAATGCCGTTACCTTTCCAGTGGTCTTCTTGACAGCCTCACCTACTTGTTTTCTGAAGCTCCCCCCTCTTGCAGCCAGATTCCAAGGTATTTTAAGTCCGCCCTTGGTACTACTTCTGTGTCCCCTAGTTCCAGTCTAATGCTCATACACCTATGCCATACTATAACAGTAACCTCGGTTTTTTTCTCTGCGAGTTCCATGTCCCAACCTCTCATCCAACATCTCTCCTGCCACATAGCCTCATTTAGGTTCATCTCCAGGTCCGCTGCTATCATTTTAATGCACTCCGGGGTCCTAGTTCTCAGGAGATCTTCATATAAGACGTTCCACAATGTCGGCCCCAGTACTGAACCTTGTGGTATCTCCGCCGTTTCGTTGTAGGATTCCCCGTGTCCTAGGAGGAACTTACGTCCGCAGAAGTATCTTTTAATGATGTTTTTCAGATATGGGCTGCTTATCTTCCTCTCCAGTCCCTGCACAGTACCTTCAATAGGTTAAAAGCGTTTCTGACGTCCAAAGTGGCCATTACACACCACCTCTCCTTTTTCCCCGAAAGATATATCTGTCTAGCGATTTTTGTCACTTCCTCGACTGCCATGATTGTTGACCTACCTTCCTTGAAGCCGAATTGGTTGTTGGCAAACCCCCCCTCGATTCGATCTCCCTCACAAGTCTTCCTTTTACTATGATGTGTTCATATAGTTTGCCAAATGAGTTGATAAGGCACAGTGGTCTGTATGAACCCTCCTCTCCCCATGGTTCGCCGGCTTTAGGGATTAGAACTAACCTTGATACCTTCCAGGATGAAGGAAAATCGTTTTCCCTCATTAGACTTCTTATCATGCGGACTACAAAGTCTGGCGCCTCCCTCGTCACCAACTATACAAACTCAGTAGAAATTCTTCGTCCATACCTGAGTTCACAAGTGCGTATCTATTTATACAAGTAACGTCAGCAAATAAGCATTTGTTGTATATAAAAACGGTTAAATTTTTGATTGTCTTCCAATTAGTCGCTTAATAATTTTATTATAAATATTTATTTTCTAACTTGAGAAGCCAGTAGACTTTGTTTAACCATCCTTTGCCGTTATGTCATAATCGGTGACGTATTCTGCTGTTTTACGTTTGTCTTAAATTAGTTGAATGTTATTTTACACTTAACCTCAAAATTATAATCAATTACATATGTTTTCAATGATGCATGTTAAGGTGTGTTTTTTTATGACAACTGAACTGTCAAAAGTAACAGATAAAATTTACGTCGACATTAGTTAAGAAATACGTTAATGACGTCATAATTCGGTCCCATCCATTTCATGAGAGCAAGATGAAGTGTGACAATGTATGACGCAACGGCAAAGGATGGTTAAACAAAGTATAGCTCCTCATTGAAGAGAGTACGGCTAGTGTTGAGCGATATTTCACGAACTGATATTTTTTCACTGATAAAACAAATCACGATCAGCAAATCTAAAGCGAGACGTATAGGTCACAGCCAGCGAAAACACCAATGAATGATTGAATCGAAATCGAACATCTATAATCTCCTTGACCTTCATCGTTCTCATTCGAAAACCAGGTCGAATTTCGTTTATTTCCTTAAGATTATAGAATGGTTTAATTTGTAAAAACTTGAAATATAATACATATATGTATATGAGTTAAGTTTACAATTTAATTAAAGTATACAAGTGGTTTGGCAAATGGGCTCACTCGTGGGCTCAGTTCCAATAGTCCCAGAATGAAAAGAAGAAAAAAGAGACATCGTAGCTTATTTAATTGTCTTTTTGCCAGAAACGGGTAACTAGAAGAGTAAACTATATTGTTAAGTGACTCGGATATCTATTAATGATACCATGAAAAGGAACGATATTGTATTGATGCTGCCAAAATAAAATATATCACGATGCTCAATGTTAGATACTTTATTCATAGACATAATAATACTCATTATTATCTTCTGTATGTTCTTTGTGATACGAGGGTTGTCTTTTATATATTGCATATAGAGCCAGAAAAAAAACAGTAGATAACTTTTAAACACTATTGTTTTTCAAAGTATTCTCCACGAAGAGAAATGTATTTTTGCATCTTTTGGAACCAATTCTGGAAGCAGTTATTCCACTCTCTTGTTGGTACATTCAAAATAGAGTTTTTGAAGGCGTTGACTGCATCTTCTGGGGTGTAGAATATTTGACCACGCAGTTCATTCTTAATTTTTGGAAAATTAAAAATATCGTTAGGACTTAGGTAGGGACTGTATGGAGGATGGTCCAACAATTCGATGTTTTCTTGCTTTAAAAACCCAATTGATGGTTAAACATACCTACATACTGCTACTTGTCAAAAGTAGGTCTGAGGTAGAAAAATAGGTAACTATTAAGGGTAATTAAAGTGGCGCTCTCTTTATTTTACTCACTTAAAAATATCAATGTAGCCATGTTTCAATTATAAACTAACTACTTAGACTCAGACATTTCATTGTTCCTGTGGAAACCCGAGACACACCTTAAATATATTTGTAATATTAATAAAAGTGGAAAAGTTGTGTATTTTGTTTGTTTCAAGTTGAGAACATTATCTATTTATTATTCTCCAAACTTCTATCATGGAGAAAAATAAGTATCACAATTGCTACCAGCAATACCATAATAAAATAAAATAACTTTGTTTCAGGTTTCCAAAAGGGACACGCACCAGTGCTAACTGGATATGTTGTGTTGATGATTGTCCATGGCCCTTTTGGAAAACTGAAAAAAGTTATTTTATTTTATCATGTTATTGCGCTGGTAACAAAGTGTGGCGAATAGTAAATAAAAAAATAATGAATTACGTGGACGCGGAGGAAAAGCGAAAAAATAATGTTGGAATATTTGTAAGGGAAGGATCAAATTTGGTGGTGAATTCACAAATATCTTTCGAAGATTCCGTAAAAGAGTGAACTAAATGGGCAAATATTTTGAATAGTATTCCCGGCAGAGAAAATCATTCATTGTCGTGAACGGATTCGGAGGATTGCGCGGAACCCGGAAATTTTGAACTATATCCGCTAGCTCTAAATTTGCCACTATCAGTAAATTCTCAAGCTCATCCATCCTCGATTACTCAAACACAATTACAATTTAAAATGTTTTTAACAAAAATAATATTAACTATACGCGCACTATCACTTTCAGTATAAAAATAATCTATGGATATGACGTACAAAAATGTGCTGGCTACATAATGAACACTATCAAGCGAATGCGCAAAGCAGAGAGCGCTCAAGAATAGTATTTTAACGATTTCGTTAGGAAGCGAGTAACTTTGAGTGTTGCGAACGGTCAAGAATAAAAAATCAAAGAAGAAAGATTGCAATTACTATTTTAAAAACACGGAATTTTGAAGTCCCCTAAAGACGTACGATACTGACACAAACCCAATATTCATAAGAGAAACCACCCAACTTACTGACCACCAAAATTTGGAGTCAATTAGCGTGTATACAGGGACGTTCAAAAATAAAAAAAAAACAATCACCACTAAACAAAATGTACCTTTAGGTGTTTCAAGGCATACTTTTTACAGTGTGGTAACCATACGTGTAATAAATAAATAAATAATATTTTTTTTAAATCGACCTTTAGAAGCCTCCTAAAAATGTACGCTACTGACGTATATCAAATGTTGATAAGTAAAAATAGCCCCTTTGTCGATCTTTTTAAACCACTAAAATTTGAAGTTCATCAAATGTCAATTAAAACCTATAATTGGGTGTTGCGATCTTAAGTGGGTCACACTGTATAAAAACTAGCTATACTAGAATCGATTGTCAAAAACGTTGCCAGCTCTCGGACTATATATCATTTATGAAAATCTGAAATAATTAGAACCCTAGGTTTGTTCCCTAAAGGCGCGTCCACACTATGCCGCTGTTTGCCAATTGACATGGCCAGTTGGCAAAGCCGATTCGATGTAGGCGCGAGTTGGCACGTACCAATAAGTCAGCCGTGTGCCAATGAAAATCGCTGAAGTGTCGGTCTCCTTCAAAGGAAGTCAATGAGAACGGAGAGTGGGGACGTGCTAACGCTGATGCAATACATCACAAACATTAGGTATGATTTTTGAAATTATTTGTTTCGATATCTTGAACAAGTAACTTAACGAATGATAGGAATCTCCCGTCGCTAGAAATCGCAAAATAACTACTAAGCGTTCATCAGCGGAAATAGCTCTTCTGAATGCCGTATCTTGCTTCTTGATATTTGGTGCACACAACTTAACGAATTATAGGAATCTCCCGTCGCTAGAAATCGCAAAATAACTACTAAGCGTTCATCAGCGGAAATAGCTCTTCTGAATGCCGTATCTTGCTTCTTGATATTTGGTGCACACAAATTTGGAAGAACTTTCATTCGAAAAAAGTTTCTGAAACCACATCCAGATCTGTACTCAAGAGTCAAGATTCAATTCGTCCATATAGTCCAGTAGTAAATCCTTCATTAAGTCGCGGGTTCCATACTGTGCTCTACTTTGAATGAATTCCAACACATAATGTAGACGTTTTTACAATCGCTGGCTTTGCCAATTGACATTGCCAACGTCAAATCGTGGCATAATGTGGATGCGCCTTAAGAAAAGTATCTCTAAATAGCGAAGTAGCGAAATATTTCTTCGAGTATTTCTTAGAGGTGGAACGCCACTGATTTCTATTTTTTGCTCACACACATACATCGGGACTGTGTAAGCTAAAAGAAATAAATGAGTGAGTAATTCACAGATTTGATCTCGGATTAGAATATTTTGTATACAAAACGAAATTTTGTAGAGCTAATTGCCGTAAAGTTTTCATGTTCCGAGCTTATCAGAAATTAATCTTACGCGCTTCATATTGCTTTTTATATGAATTCGATGGAACCTAGATATTTTCATTTAAACGGATAGATTATTGAGATTGACTTTTCAAAAAAAAATTCGTTGGATCTTTGTTGTCTGTATTCTTTGTTGTTTATCGAACGATAAAAAATAACGCTCCAGTCTTGATAGTAGCACGATACAGACATTAATCAGGTTAACAGACATTTTGGTAGCCAATTTTGTTTCGTCTATCTGATCTCTGATCTGAAGTACCGACTGGTGTACCTATGAGGGCAGTTTGACAAATCAGTAACTTTTCGAATTTCCCCCTCAGTAACTTTAAATGCAACACTGCTCCTGTCAACTGTCATCTATTAATATACAACTGTCAAATTTTGAGCACTCTACGTCATTTTGTTTCCGAGATATGTAACCTTAAAAATTGAGCGCAAGCCCAACTAAGAATTGAGTTATAAAATTTAAATAATTGAAAAAAAAAGTGCAAGATTATAAATTAATTTGTCTACTCGGTTACATAAGTTTCGGTTGCTCCGGTGACAACCTTAGGCCTTCGACGTCGCTCAGAACGGAGGTAGGGGTGGATCCCTCTTATTGATCTTCCGGACAAAATAGTAGACAACTTGTGTGGGCGCCAACTGAGTTTTCCACTTTGGCCTAGCACGACTAATTTCCCCCGATAACCCAGTAAAACAAGGGATGAAAATAAAAGGCAAACCTCAGCTTATGTTCCTTATAATAACTAAAATAAAATAAAAACATTTAATACCCTCAAGGGGTGTTTTACAAATAAATACTACTACTACTACTGAAAACCCTAGTAAAAGCCCCCCCCCCACTTTTAAAAAAAGAAAAATAGTGTGAACATCTGTTTCACACCAATAGTCAAACTATTCTTATTCTTAACAATTCGTATTTTTTAGAGGGACATCCTGTGAAATTACTAAATACAAAACAGGTTGTCTCTATATAAATTTTTGGATTGTTAACAACCACAATCCGCACCTGGATTTCTGTGGGTAATGTAATCAATCATTAAAATTTTATAGTCTTCCAATGTATAGTTTAAAAATATAAACATGAATTTTTATATCAAAACATAGAGGTCTATAACTCCGAAACGAAGGCTCGTATTACAAAAATTTATTTTAATCACATCTACTCGCTCTCCCTTTTTGGTATTAAATTCCTGAAGACCCTGTATCGTATCTTGGTTTCGTCACTGGAAATTATTTATTTCCAAAAAGGTTTCTCTTTTGATACTTCTTCATACTCGATCCTTTTTTTTGCCGAAATACGTATCACCCTTTTTTACGCCACTGGTGAAGGATGAAGGGTATCCGCGCTAAGTATGTCATAATGTTAAGTGTCGTATCGTATTCATTTTGTGCGATCTGATAATATTATTGATCAATTTGATATTTTTTCCAGAAGGTGTTCGGATAAAACTGCGTAGTATATTTTATGTATAATCAAAGTCGGTAAAATTTTTGATTAATGTTTGTTATTATTTGCATTTTCTCTTTCTATTATTAAACACAGGTTTGCAAAAATTCAGAACCGGACTAAATTTTTTTTCCGTCATCTTTTAAAAAATATGCAGGTTGTTTTGATTTTGCATACCGAATTAGAAATTTGACTGTTTCCCGACGAGCTTACACCATCTATATACAGGGTGGTTTTTTTCGATGATACATTAGGTATTTTCTCGGGTATTATAGCAAAACCGATAAGAATATGTATGCCCTTCAGTGATAACGTACGGTCTCTCAGACCGGCTCAATATGTTTTCCCACTAGTCTAGCACATCTTTGATGTTGGAGGAGTGGGTGTCTCAGTACCTTTCCGTTAGTAGTCGACGGACATTAATATGCAATATTAGTTCAAAGTGCCCCCGTGTCGCTAATTTATACACAATTGCGGTGTAGGAGACCGACGTTATCACTCACGAAATAAAATATTCTTTGAAATAGGTAAGTTGTAATTTTATTTTTTGCATTATTTACCATTATAATATTGTTTTTCTTTCTTTAGGAAAATGTTCTCGAGGGTGAGCAGGCTAGACTTTATATTTTTATTTTTTATGTCAAGTTTTTAAACTCAATATTTATTTAAGTAAATAAAGTTTTGTCAAATATTTGATTTTTTAGTTTATTTCAATATTTACAATGTTTAAACATCTAGGAGAACAATCTAGATGGTCAAAACACTTTCGCGGTCTGTCAGACCAACGTTATAGCTCATGTAATAGAAATTCACGTTATTACTGAAGGGTTAAAGCCTTTTTACCACCAAATCCTTTGTTATCCCAAGTTTTTCTTGGTCTTCCTTTATCCATACTTTGTAAATGTCCCCACCATCGCAGTTGTCTTTCTTCTATAAATTCTAAAGTTGATTGAATTTTTGGGTCCTTATATATGTATATTTTTCATTCTATCCTCTTTTGTTACACGTCTTTCTCTTCTTAAATATTTCATCTCTGTCCCCTGTATATTACTTTTTTGTTGTCCTGTTTCAAATCCATATGTAAGTGTTAGTCGATATATTATTATTTTAAATACTTTTAATATCGTATCTTTAGATATTTATTTTTT
Source organism: Lochmaea crataegi (assembly GCA_947563755.1). Lineage (NCBI taxonomy): Eukaryota > Metazoa > Arthropoda > Insecta > Coleoptera > Chrysomelidae > Lochmaea > Lochmaea crataegi. The sequence continues at coordinate 26,046,660 of OX387434.1, forward strand.
CTTTATAAATTTGGTATTCATGGCATAGTATGGTTTGTTAGTTTTAACTATTCTATTATTAATATCTGCTTCCTGTGTTCCATTTTCGTCTAATATTGTTCCAACGTAGTGGAAATGTTTAACTTGCTCCATTCTGTCGGTATCTATTCTCACATTTATTTCCTCTTTTTCTTCTCCAATGACCATCACTTTTGTTTTGTTTTTGTTTGATATCATTCCCATCTCTAACATTACTGCATTCCATACATTTATGTTTTCTTGTGGCTCTTTTTCATTTTTGCTATTATATAACGACTACAAATGCTCATTCGCTGATGTTTACCCTGTTCAATTACAAATGTCCTACACATACTATTTTACTTAGTGTTAGTGTGATCCATGTAAATAATAAATAACAAAGGGATTAGGCTCCCTCCTTTTCTTAGTTATTTTCTACTTTGTGAAATAAATAACAATGCCTGTGTTTTGTTCGATTTGCGATTTTCGACTCAGTCAAATTTTAATAGGTTAGGTTCCCTGCAGATAGCGGCTTCTTTTCAGTTCAATGGTTATTAATTCAAATTTACCGCCTACATCTTGTCACACTGCATATTTTCAAAATGGCAACATCGGATCGGGTCCCTGCAGACAGCGGCCTCTCTTCTATAGTTTGGCAAGTCTGTCTGAAGCTACGCGGCATCGGTAAGGGGCGAGGAAACATGGCCGATATCTGTCATAAACGTACCAATGGCGTACGGTACCTATTTCATAAAAGTATTATATAATAATAAAATTATATCTATACTATATAGAAAGTGATTTATGCTTTGCTTTAAAGGTAAGGTATTTTTCAAAACACGGTATTTGTTAAAAACAAATAATGTTAAAAATCGTACTTGAATTCAATATAATATAATTATGATTTTCGCACGACGTTGCCGTCTTGAAGGAAACCCATAACATATTTGGAAAAGTGTTCATCTTTTAATATTCAGAAATTGGAAAAATAATATGTTAATAGACAAAATCCAATGAAACAAGCACATTAAAGAACTAACGTTTAATCGTTATTGACGTATTGTTAATAATAAAAAGTCGCTAAGTTCTAATTATTATCACTACATACTTAGCACTTTAGCTTTTTCATAGTTAAACGTGGCAATATCGAATGTTTTCGACCGCACAGCTTCAGTTATGTTTGCCAAACTATACCTCCTTGACTAGCTTTCGATAGCCAGCACTGTTCGTTTGGCTATGTGTTGACTTTGAAGTAGTTTGTCTGTCTTCACCTTGTATAAAAATGTGTGATTTTTACACGCTTTCTATTAGCTTCACTTGTATGTTTGTTTGTAACGCAACCTTGAAACTCGATTTTTACCCACTTTAAACGCTCAGATTAATTCGAAAAACGAGAAGATGCCCGGGAACGAGAACTGGAAAGTTGGCCAAGTTTTAACATTCCCGTTACCGTTGCATTCCCGGAGCCAATCACAGCACAGGATATATAATGCTAATAGTTGAGCCAATAGGAAAGCAGCAACCTGTTTGATGCAAACATAACCATACATAACCTCGTTGCATGAGAATCTCTCAGACTAATGTAAAAGTGACCCCAAAAAGAAGCAATTCATGTGCTGGCCAATTTTCTTAAGAGGAAGAGGCCAAAATCTAAGAAGAAGATGAAGAAGATAACCTCGTTTAAAAACTATCTCCTGTAGTGTGTTTTGTATATTCTTGTTGGTGAAAAGTTGAGCAAAATTATGAACGACGAAGAATTGATAAACCTGGTGGAACAATGTCCTCACCTATACAATCGGTCGCTTAAATCTTTCGAAGACGATAAATTGAAAGAAAATAGCTGGATGTCCATTGCAGAATATCTGAAGTCTGAAGTATTTATAGTTATTATTTATGAGAAAATAACACACTCACATTGATTTTAATGATTCTTTTTTTATTAATTGTAGCTGAATTTTAGAGAATTTGAGAGACAGATTTGTTAGGGCTCACAGACACTATAATTACAAGCCTCCTTCTGGATCTGCAGGAGGGTCTAAGAAGGCTGTTGAATTTGTTTATTTTCAACAGATGATCTGGCTAGGACCCTTCTCGAGGAAACGAAAGTGATTACCATTGAAAGGTATGGCAATGATAACTGTGGTAGGAGACGTGGAAAACATATAATATTATAACATTCAGTTTTCAAGATGAATTATTCAATTTTCCTTATACAATAATGTACATACAAATTTACTGGCGACACTCGAAGCTGTGTTAAAGATTGGGCTTTTTTTTCAATCCTTTCGAAACAGAATATTCACTGGTTTTGTAGAGGAAAGATAGCACTAAAATTCGGCTGTACAGAAGTTTTCATATTTCTATCTACATTGGCGTTAACTCGTGTAATCGGATGAGACCTCCAATTTATTAATATTTGTTATACACATTCAACATGGATAGGAAAATGAAACATGTAGAAAGCCAAGCTTTAGTGTTATCATTACTGTAAAAACTGTGCGATTGGATTGAAAATAAGGGCCCACTATTTGAAACGGTTTTGAGTGTCACCAGCAGATTGAATTTTTTTCTTAGTCCACTTCTGTTTTTTTTTGTTAATATTTTTCTCATTACTATCACCTCTACAGTTACTTTATTGAATAAAACAAATTGAATTTTTTTTGTCGAAAACGCGCCAGTGACATGCCTCTTGATACAAGCAATCCTGGAATGTACCAAAACAAAAATTGAAAAAACTATTTTTCAGGTTAACTTCTACAATAGAAACTACTGAAAAAGAGAATATAAAGGAAGCTACGGAGGAAACACCTGAAGAAATAATCAATTTTGGTGAGAATACTGAGCCTGATTAGGAGCTTGAGGAAGCTTGAGAAACTTTTGATGGTAGGTCAGATGGAATTTTTTCACCAACACCTTCATCTCCGAATCGTCCAGGATCTTCTCATTCAAAACAGTTCACTCCATCTTTTGGTCGGGGAAAACAAAAGTGCATGAAACAATGGCAAAAGCAATTGACAGTTTCAATAAAATATGTGAGGCAAGATATCAAACTGCCCCCCCAACAAAAATACGAAGGTGAAATGAACTTTATGAGATCGATTGTAGAGGATATGCAGTTACTAAGACCATCAAAACGGCTCAAATTCAAAAGAGAAATTATGGACTTTCTAGTCAAGTACGTTGAATGTTGATGATGTGGATGATTATTAGGTTGTGGAAGTGAAGAAACATGTGAGATGTTGAAAACTTGTTATATTTTTTTAAATAAATTGTTATGAAAACCTCAATTTTAAATGTGTAAAATAAACAAATCAAAAAACACTAAAAAATATAATTTAATCAGATCCTTCCTTTTCTTACATAATTTAATTGCCAGGCTACCGCTCCAGCATCTGATACTAAGTATTCAGCCAATTTTTTTCTCAAAGTGGTTATTTGATTGGCAGAAACATTGGACCCCATTCTACCCACTGTTGTTAAGTTATTATCATTTCTGACAATTTGTCTCCATTCACCATGAATTACATCACCTCTTTCTGTTATGGTGTCTATGAATGTAGGAGGAGTATATAATTGTGACATTTCAGTTCTAAGGAAATTATGTAAGCATATTGTTGCTTTCACTATTGCCTCACTTGTGTTTATCGAGCATAGTAGGGGGGGGATCGATAAACTCTCCATCTACAAGCCAAAATTCCAAATGTATTTTCGATAACTCGTCTAGCACGCGACAATCTGGATAAGGCCTCATTATATATGATTTTAAAGGAAAAGCTTCATCTCCAACAAAATAATAAGGCGTGAGGCGCACTATCAGTTAACGTGCTCCGGGAAGGTTAACTTTTCCACTTTCTAGGTCAGTCCCCATTTTTTATCTTCTAAATACTCCAGCATCATGTTCAGAACCATAAGCCCCAATGTCTACCCATATAAATTTGTAGTCAGCATCACAACATGCCAACAACACCATACTAAAATGGCTTTTATAGTTATAATAAGTTGATCCACTATTAATGGGGCATTGAATTTGGACATGCTTCCCATCAATTGCGCCAAGGGTGTGAGGAAAATTCCTCACTAATTCTAAGCCAATAATCTTTGGAAGGAGTATTCAAGTAGATTGGCTGTAGTATTTCCCATATAGCTTCACATGTTTCTTTAATAACTTTTGACACCGTAGAATGTCCAACCCTAAACTCCTATGATAAATTTTGAAAGGATCCTCCATTTGCCAAATATTTTAAAGTCGTAGCCAGTCTTAGCTCTGGTCTGAGAGATTCCCTTCTGCTTCGTTTTAATAATTTTCGTTCAACCATCATTAAAATTCTATCATATTGTTCAGGTAGCATTCGGGTATATTTATAAAACATTTCATGGTCATTACTTTTCATATAGGTAAATAAATTTGCAAAGGCTCCTTTTTCTTTGCTCTTCGTGAATATAGGTCTAACCCACCATCTAAAAAATATAAAATCTATCAAGTATTATTATTAAATATTTTTTCATACATACCTTCTCTCTGATTGTAAGGTACTTGACATGTAGTAACTGTACATAATTAGAAGTAAATACATACACACTGTGTTCATTTGAAAAGGACCCAGCCTTAAAATTTTAAAAATGGGACATATTAGAAAGAAATGCCGAAACACGTCAACTTTTAACTTGAGGGGAACACTTTTTGGCGCTAATGTCATAAACGTCAGATTCACCCCTTCCCTACTGGAGAAACCCGTTACATTTTTTCAAATGGCATTAGGTATCAAGTCACACCTCATTTAAAAGGTCTGGAAAATCTCTATTCAATTATTTTGTTTTGCCTTTGATACCAGATATTTAATCGTTGTTTAAAATTGGCTCTCTTTCTATTTTTCGTATGCCCCCGTATTGTGTTATGATAGAAAGACTCTTTAAAGAATAAAAAATTTACAAATAGTAATAAGACAACTGTTAACAAAAAAAAACTGCTATTTAATCATGTTGCCAAAGTGACCACCGTTAACATTCAGGCAATGAAAGTTGAAAAAGAGCCAATTTCAAACAACGATTAAATAACAATGGAAGGCTGGTACCAAAGGCAAAACAAAATGATTGAATAGAGATTTTCCATACCTTTTAAATGAGGTGTGACTTGATACCTAACACCATTTGAAAAATTGTAAGGGGTATCTCCAGTAGGGAGGGGGTGAATCTGACGTTTATGATATTAGCGCCAAAAAGTGCCCCCCTCAAGTTAAAAGTTGATGTGTTTCGGCATTTCTTTCTAATATGTCCCATTTTTGAAATATTAAGGATGGGTCCTTTTCAAATGAACACAGTGTAGATATAAGTCCAACATCTCATCATCACTAATAACATCCATTATATCAAAAATGATTGATATGATATTCGGAAATTTGTTATTGAGTCACAAGTTGACAGTGTTTTAGAAAATAAATATCTCCAGAAAATGTCAAACATCCCTACTATTTCCGTTCTCGTTCTCGTTGTTGTGCATCTAAATATAATACACACAACCGCAAAATCTAGGGATATTGCCTTATATTGAAAAATTTTTGGCAAATTAATTTTTTTATTGATTTATTGTAAATAGTATGATATACAATTACTGTTAATAACCCAGTTTAGTAGTTACTCTGTGTAAAAATTACATTATGGTACTTTTATTTATGCAAGAAAGTAAAATAAGAATATTCTGTAATTAAAAAGAATAAAATTCTTGCGCTCAATTTACAAAAAAAAACACTTGATTTTAGTAATTCGTATGTCCTCCTCGAGTATTCAGAACAGCGCGACATCTGCGTGGCATACTAAAAATTAAGTTGTCTATGTCTGCTTGAGGACTATCACTCCAGGCGTCCGTGGGAGCTAAAAATAGAGTTTGCGGATTATTCCCAGGTCTCCCCATATGTAGTACTTCTCGTTGGAGCATATCCCATACATGTTATATGGGATTGATATCCGGGGACTGCGTCGGCCATTGCAAAACATCAATACCGTGCTCATCTATGAAGTCCATTGCGAGTCTGGAAGTATGCGGACGAGCATTATCGTGCATAAACAAAAAGCCAGGACCTACAGCTGCTGCATATGGAATGACAATTGGTTGTAGGATGGTATCACGGTACGACATACCCGTCATAAAACCGTCCAGTAAAATGAGATCAGTTCTTCCGCCAACACTAATACCTCCCCAATCCATGATTGTACCACTTTGGTAAGAATGGTCTTCCTGGGCAAATGCTAAACGGTTTATACGGCTTGTTTCTCTCCAAACACGTACTCGTCTCGAGTCTGGATAAATTCGAAACCGAGATTCATCACTGAATAGCACGTTAGCCCAATTGGCGTTTATCCATAAAATGTGTTCGTGTGCCCACATTAAGCGAGCTCCTCGATTTCCTCACGTTAGTGGAGGAACTCTCAAAGGGCACCTGGCACGTAGGTTGCTCTCATGCAATGTACGACGCACTGTATCAGCCGACACTTCCACTTGGTGAACCTCTTGGAGTCTAATTTGAAGCTCAAGAGCAGTAACATTTCGATTTCTTCTAGCAGTCAACTGCAAAAAACGGTTTTGTCTCGGGGTAGTGATTCGACCACGACCCCTATGTCTTTCCGCTACATCACCTGCTTCGCGATATCGGCGATGTAACCGTGAAATAACGCTTTGGGTTGTACCAATTTGTCTAGCAACGTCTACTTGGCACATCCCAGCTTCAAGCAGATCTATAGCCCGCATCATTTCATCACGAGTTAAATGCCTTCTTTCCATGATTGCTAACACCATATACGACTGTCACTGACACAACTGTAAACTCCACTGACACCAACAATTAATAACTAGAAATCCGTGATCAATACTAACAGAGCAACTGCTCATTAGACATCACGTACAAAAGAAAACACAAAAAAAAATATAGTGACAACGAAAAATATCAGAAAAAAGTGAAAAATAATATACAGTACACAGAGGTGTATTTTCAAGGTCTATCAAGTTGGCGGACCAACTTATTAAAAAATACGTTTTGACAAACTCAAAAATTGCCGTTTATTTGCCGTTTTTTTGCCGTGAAATTCCCAGAATTTGCCGTTAATTATTTTAAAAAAAAATTGGGTGGCCCGCCAACTTGAGTATCAAGATAGCGGGCCACCCCCTGGAAAATTGGTTTCCTTTTTACAATAAGTAAAACGAAATACATAGATAATTGCCGCTTGATTTGCCGTTCAAGAAAATATCATTGCCGACATCGGGGCACGTCGGCATCTGGGGCAAAACGGGCAAAAACCAGATAGCGGACCAACGAGTGCAAAAATAATTTTTTACCAATTGAAAAATTGCCGTTTTTATGCCGTTTTCTTGCCGTGAAATTTTTAGAATTTGCCGTTAATTATTTAAAAAAAAATGGCATGGCCCGCTAACTGGCGTATCAAGATAGCGGACCACCCCCTGGAATATTGCTTTCCTTTGCGCAATAATTTAAATTAATGACATAGATGACCAACTTATTAAAAAATACGTTTTGACAAACTCAAAAATTGCCGTTTATATGCCGTTTTTTTGCCGTGAAATTCCCAGAATTTGCCGTTAATTATTAAAAAAAAGTTGGGTGGCCCGCCAACTTGAGTATCAAGATAGCGGGCCATCCCCTGGAAAATTGGTTTCCTTTTTACAATAAGTAAAACGAAATACATAGATAATTGCCGCTTGATTTGCCGTTCAAGAAAATATCATTGCTGACAGCGGGGCACGTCGGCATCTGGGGCAAAACGGGCAAAAACCATTTCTGCGTACGAAGGTCGGGATGGGTTGATATTAAGAAATGGATCTTCCCCGTTTTACCCCAGATGCCGACGTGCCCCGATGTCGGCAATGATATTTTCTTGAACGGCAAATCAAGCGGCAATTATCTATGTATTTCGTTTTACTTATTGTAAAAAGGAAACCAATTTTCCAGGGGGTGGCCCGCTATCTTGATACTCAAGTTGGCGCGCCACCCAATTTTTTTAAAAAATAATTAACGGCAAATTCTGGGAATTTCACGGCAAAAAAACGGCAAATAAACGGCAATTTTTGAGTTTGTCAAAACGTATTTTTTAATAAGTTGGTCCGCCAACTTGATAGACCTGTATTTTCATTTCTATTTCGAGGTACAATAATTGATTTTTTTACATTTTCTCCGACTTTAGCTACAATATCCCTAGATTTTGCGGTTGTGTGTATTTCGTTCTCGTTTCCGTTCTCGTTCCAGTTCACGTTCCCGTTCCCGGGTAATTGTGCAACGTCCTTTAGTCTTAGCTCAGGTTCTCCAAGTTCTCACCGTAAAGATTTTGTAGGAGTTCTTTTGAATGCCCCAGTTATAATTCGAAATGCAGTATTTTGTATTATTTCCAGCTGATTAATTCAGGATGCACTGGTGGAGTCATAATTCATTTACGCGTTAATCATTTTATTCTAAAATTGAAGGTTAGTCTATGGTATACTCGTTCTGTTTACGATGTGTGATGATTTTATTTAATTAGTTTATTTGAATTGTTGAGTATACGGTAGAATGCAGTGTAAGATTTCACCACCCAGGCTTTGTAGTTGTAGTCTAATTTTGTTATGCCAATTACAGTGTACATTTTTTGACATAATAAAAACGTGACAGCTGGACTTCGTGATTCACCATCACATTCTGTAATATAATAGCTATTTATGATATTAGTGTTAAAAGTAACAGAGCGAAGCGAGTGGAGCAATTTCACGAACAAAATAAAATTTACTTTTAACACAAATATCATACATAGTTTTTTGTACAACTCCTATTTTGATAATAAAATAAAAGTATTTCAAGAAAATCACATTTTGACGTCTATCGTCCTCATTTCCTGGGAGCTGACCATGTTAGATGACGCTGAATCACTTAATTACCAACAAACAATATTGTTTACAGTTCACGCTTTTTATTAAAAGTTCTTGCTGGTGTTTAATATTCATCTCGCATAATGAGGGATACTATTGATGATCCTGATGATATTGAAGATGCTGCAAAAAGAGCGATTTTTGAATTATTACCGAAAAAATCGGCTCAGCAGTATGATATTGCATATTGGTTGCCTCTCTGAATCTTTCGCTAACAAAAGGGCGAAATAAAGTTCCTTTGAAGCCGCAGAGATATTGAAGAATTAGAATTTGAAAACAGTAAATGTTGTTGAATAAATTGTTTAAACGGTAATTCTTATCTCTAAGTTGTATTACAATAATTAAAGACATAATAGATTAACTAAACTGTCGATGTGTTTGGATTTAAATGGAACGATATAGGTATTTACATTTTAACATGGCGGAAGCTTATAAAAAATGAATATCTGTTTTTCCTATTGAATTTTGCAAATGGTGTAAAATGAAAAAAGTTGAAGGAAACTTCAGTGAATCCGTCTTTTTGGCATATCTAGAAGAGAAATCAAAAATATGGAACGCGTCAACTTTGTGGAGTAAGTTGTCTATGATAAAATCGAATGCGCTAGTTAAAAATGGGGTTGATATAAGCAAATATTTCAAGGTAATAGCATTCTTAAAGAGGAAAAATGATGGTTATAGTCTCAAAAAATCAAAAACACTTACGTTTGAACAAGTTCAGAAGTTTATAAATGAGGCGCCAGATGAAACATACTTGATGGTAAAAGTTGCTACTATTTTCGGAATATATTCCAAATACTAAAACGAAAATAAGTCGTTTTTTTGCATTACTGGAAAATATATTGACTAATTTAAGAAATACGCTGCATTACGCCCTTCTGCTAATAATTCATGGACGTTTTTTTCTGAAATACTCAAATTAAAAATGCACTGCGAACCCATTTGGTATAAATACTTTTGGGAAAATGCCCTCATGGGTTGGTGAGTTTTTGAACCTACCGGATCCAAAGGAATATACAGGTCACTGTTATAGAAGGTATTCTGCTTCTTTGCTGGCAGACTCCGGAGCAAATATAACGGAGATAAAAAAGCACGGAGGATGGAAGTCTACAACAGTAGCTGAGGGTTATATCGATTAATCTATTATTCATAAAAAGGCAATTGCTGAAAGAATTATGCCTTCTGCAAGCTGCAGCGATACGTACACTTCCTTTCATGAATGACTGTTAATGCTGATGTAATTGGCAACTCGGCTAGTTCAAAAATGCAAGGTATTAATATCAGCAGTTGTTCGAATTGTACTATTAATGTTAATACATTATAATACTATAATATTGAAAGTTCCATCAAAAATTAAATCATTATGTCTTGTTTACTTCTATTTGGTTAAAAAAAATTAATGATTATGTCTCTTTTAACACTAGTGTTAAAAGTACGCTACTTTGTAAACGTCTTCTTTTAACACGTTTGACAGGCATTGAAAATGTCACTTTTAATGGCAGTTGTACAAAAAACGTTTTTTGACGCTTAAATAACAAAAGCATTTTTTATAGTAGAGGAACCCAATCGATAATTTTGGGATTTACTCGAACGCGGTAGATGAGCATAAGGGATACCTTGTATACTCTTGAGTACCTCCTCTATACAGGCTGATAATTTTAAATGGTACCAACATTGTACCAAAACATGTTTGAAATGTATGTTATTTTCAGAGTTATACGAGGACAACAAAAAATGTGAATTTCTATTATTGAGGCTGTAACATGTTTATTCTTAAAAATATCAAAAAATGATAGGGAAAAATTTTATTTGGCTTGACATTGGCTAGCTTAGTAAGCCGCTTCCTTTTTTCTACGAAGTCGTTGAATGAATAAATAGACTCAATCAACGGTACAGTACAGCAGAGACATTTGCTCTTCATCTAAATCATTAAAATAAAGAACGGTAAAAAAAAACAGTATACTGTAAAGTACGACCAGAGATCTAAGAAGGTCGTAAACCTATTGTTCGAAATATAGATAAGCAATAAAAGAGTGTGTCCCTTAAAAGATTCCCAGGTCCGGATTAAAATATCTCTTGAAATAGTTTAGCATTTTAATAATAGTAGGCTTAAAAAGAATGAAACTGCTATCCAGTGTTGCAAAGAGACTTTAAGGAAGTCTCTTTTACAAAACGAATTTAAATTCAAAAAAGTCACTAAGTAGTAGCAGAAAAATCATAATTGAAATTGAACGCCTTAAGAAGTGGAGATTTGTTGTTTTTCTTATTTATTTAAATAGTTTTCACCGGTGGGATAAAATTATACACACTTCTATGGCTAATTACTATTGATTTATTTATTAAACTTAATTTATATACACTCTCCACTTAATGTTTACTAATTTATTTACACTCGATATAATAGTTCTAATTTATTTTCGCCACTTGAATATTACATTATTTATCTTCACTATTTCATTCACTGTCCGATTACTAAGAACTTCTGTAAACTGTCTGTGAATTAACTCTTTGTCTTCGTTTCACTAACTGTCAACTCACTCAAAAACCCACGTATATATAGTCTTTATCAACTATCAAAAATTCAACAGTTTTCTACGCTCGTTGTATGCGTAAACAAAACCTTATTCCAGAATGTTCTCGAAAGGAGCGCAGCCACCAAAATTTACAGTCGAGAGACAGGCTTTGAGTTGGTGACTTCGTAACAATACCTACATAAACAATTCTCAATTATCATCAAGAGATTTTTCTTAATAATTATCTTAACCCAATATCATCATCATAAAATAAAATGTAATGTCTAGGGCAGGTGCAACTCTGCGTAGAATCGACCGCCTGGTGATAACTCAAGTGGTTGGTGATTTATGTCCTTCTTATATTTCTGGTCGCACTTTGCTGTTAACAAAAAATGTTCAGTTATCAGAGGATTAACTGATCAGCGGTGTGGAATCTCTACGCGGAAGCTCCGTCCCACGTGGCACTCGCGTATAATCCGGGCCCCACTGTAATTATAAATATGTATTTACATAATTTTTCGTGTATCTATTTGTCACATTTGGCTATTGAAAAAAAATCCATTACATTTTTTGATGAATAAAGGTCGAAACACACCTATCAGCACCTCATAGGAACAGCGACTGATCATCACCAGCAGATTTTATTTCTTATGTGTATTTAAATGTAAGTGCGCATACCTAACAGCATCAGCACAGCACCGACAAGGCTCGTCAACGCCTCAACCACAACACATTTCTCAGAGAGAATATTTTGCGGACGGCGTGCCAATACAACATCTTTGACAATATAAAATGAAGCCTATAGTCGGGTATCGCGGCGGTACTGATCCCGTGTCGATGCGTTAAGTGAGCGCATACACAACCGTCGAGTCGCTGTCCCTATGAGGAGCTGATAGGTGTGTTTCGACCTTAATACCTCTCCAAATAATCGGCAGATTTTGTGCTAGCACGACTGGGACATCAAGCTGAACCATCTACATAAGAATTTGACACGCTCGAGTACCTCAATATGGCGATTTTTTTGCATTTTCCAAAATTCGCTGTGAGTACGGTATGCGCCATAATATACAATAGTGAATTGCGCGCCACTGTCTGCTTTTTGACGTATGATGGTAGCAGCGTTATGTGTTTTTAGTAGTGCAAAGAACGTTATTATGTGATGTTATAGTTGAGAATGAAAAAAGTGTAAGCTCGTCGTGAAACAGTCTGTATTCTTAATCTTTCTCAATTCTCGAGATTTCCCGAATTTTCTATGTCTCTCGTGAGCGTAAACACTGCCGTACTTACTGGAAGACTCTAGGCGCCATCGGTTCTAGAACAGAAGCTGTCGCATTCGGAATTCTTCGAATTTGTTGATGTTTACTTCGGAGCAACGTTCGAAGAGGAGATGGGGTCATCTTTTGGAAGATTTTAAAAATTGTTTGCGTTATAATACCTTTGATTCACGGTACGTATCTACAGGACACACTGTATAACCTCTTCCTATCATCTAATCTTCAAAATTCAATAGGCCTCCACAACGCTTGAGTAAATCTTCATTTAGTCTCTTGATCTCCCCTACTATTATATTCGATTGTAAGATGATTCAATTTAAATTCGACATAATTAAAACAAACATTATTTTTTACAAAATACATACGGACAGAAGTGTTTAAAACAAATTATAAATCACATTATAGAATTTGAAAGGCGGTCGCGTATACGTTTAGATATAAGCAAAATCTATTTTAAAACTTAGTTCAATAATCACTGACTTGCGTCTAATGATATACTTAAAACATGTTAATTCCGTTGAAAAAAAAAAGATTTTAATGGTTTCGGATAATAAACGTTTTATAAATGTATTTGTTTCTTTAATTGCTTTTAAAAATCGACGATAGTTAATCAAAAGCGTACGTAAGTAACTTGAGTTTAAATTTAAGGTAAACAAAATTTATAATAAAATTCCACGTAAAATTAAAATTGTTTCGAAATAATAAACCATCTTGATAGAAATTGATAATACACTTTTCTCTTCCTGTAACTGTTAGTCGTTCGCTAATTTGTAACTAGATGTTCACTTGGGCGCTAGAGTGGCCAATCGAGAAAGATGCCGGCATGAGACTCTTCTCAAGGGTGGTTCGACTCCTTATTAGTGCTGCACTAGGTCTGCCAGAGGGTTGTCAGACTACAAGAAGATTTAGGGAGCCACTACCTTTTAGACGTCAACGAAAGAATAAAAATGAATTTAAATAAAAAGAAAACTAAGATGAAAAAGATAGAATTTAATTAAGACAATATTTATTTAAAAAAGTTAAAAACTTACGTTAGCCCGGACACGATCCCCTGCAGCTCTTAGCCGGTTGGATTCGAAATTAAAAAAAAAAGAAATTAAAACATTAATTTCATTTCTACCGGGAACGGTACAAAAATGAAATGGGGCCTGTACTTTTTCTGGTACTTAGCTTTGAAATTTCCTCCGGGAAGAGTGTGGATGGAAGCCTTGTCCTGAACTTATTTCTTTTGCATTTTCTATCAAAAATATTGATTTTGCCAGGGAACACGGAATAATGTGACAGTTTTGTGAATTTATTTAAGGGTGTTTTAAAAAAATGGGATTTTTTAATTGCAAATATCGTCTATTTTTTTAATGAAACACCCTATATATTTTTATTCTATCTGAAAGCTGAACTCTTCCCCGTTCTGAAAATGTATAATTTGTTGAAGTTTAGATGAAAAATGAGTAAGTTATTTGGTTTTTAATGATTAGGTATTGTTTATTAGATGAAGGTGTCTGACACATACGTTTTAAATAAAAGACAATTACAAAATTTGCCTACTAACTAATACCAAAGATTACAAAAAATGTATTATAAATTATCTAATTTAATAAAAATATTTAAGATGTTCCAAGTGTTGTCCATTTTGATCTATACATTTTTGCAACCTGAACAAAAAGTGATTAAAAGAATTGCGTAACATTTCCGGGGTAATTTCTGAAAATGTTCGGGCAATGTTGCCTGACAGTTGTTCCAGCGTCTCTGGAATAGGATTATAACATCTACCTTCGACAAAAAACTATATAAAAAAGTCTGGAATCGTCAAGTCAAAGCATACGCCTCTAGATGCCTACATAACATCCTATCATTAATAATCAGATAACTTATTCCTTTATCATCTAAACTTTAACAAACTATACATTTTCAGAAAGGGGAAGAGTTCAGCTTTCTGATAGAATAAAAATATATAGGGTGTTTCATTGAAAAAATAGACGATATTTGCATTTAAAAATACCATTTTTTTAAAACACCCTATACAAGATTTCACTAATTAAACATTTATACTGAAAAAGCTTTATATAAAAAGAAATTGTTCAACGAAAACCGCACATCCCTATCGTTTCTGAGTTCCGAGATTTTTGCAGTTAAAATTGGTCAGAAACTTCTGGTCTGGGACACCCAGTAGTGTTTGTCGTATTCGCCCGAACCCCGCAGAGCATAATTTAAGTTGAAGTATTTATTATTTAATTTTATCACAGTGATTTTAAACTACGGCAATATTCTCAAATCACAATTGTATACTAGTCTTTGCTAGTCTTAAATTGAAGTAATAGAACAATTTTTTTTAATCCAACGGGTTTACAGCCAAAACACATTTTAAAAAATCTCACGTGAGATTTGGGGTGGGGGGAGGTAGTAAAGGAAAATCTTACGAAATCTCACCAGGGGGGGGGGGGCGTTAGGGAGTCGAAAAATCCTAAAATATTTCTCACGTAATTTATGGACGCCCCCGTATCAATAAGCCAATACATAAACGAAAAAAACGAAGTGACGCTAATAAAACCAAATGCAAAACATTTAATCCGAAGAACGATATATGTCTTATACCAAGAACAAATTATACACCAACGCTAGATATTGTATAGAAAAGCGGCTAATTAAAGACGAAACGGGGAATTTTTTTCTTTTTCTATTTACTGCCAGCTTCTTTTTTATTTACAGTCAGAGTTCATGTACTACTCACTTTGTTCCTTTTCGATTCTATTTCAATTTCATATCAGTTATTATTTAAAAAATGTATCTTTGATACCTTCCACTATTTTACAGATACCCTGTATAGTACAAAATGTTATTAAACTACATGTTTTTATTTGAAACATTTTTTGATAACATCTGCCAATTAGATGAAATAAATCAAAGTGAGCCACCATGTATGTTTCAACAGTTTAATTTGTATAATTTCAATTAATGAATAAAAGTTAAATTTGTTTTTGAAAAATTTAATTTATGTTTTGGTATCTAAATTTTACCGACTACGGATCTGTTATTGTTTACTGTACAACGAGGGATTTATAAACTTTTATTATTAAATCCCTAAGGCCAGATGCCGAGTCAAATAAATATTGTGAAATGTTCTTTAAATAAGCATTTTTTAAAAGAAACGAGAAAAGAGTATACAGAGCATAGAATTAAAAATACTATTTTCTGTCGTATTTCCCTATGGAATAAAAAAAATCAATATCCTACCAGAATGCTAAAAACTTTCAAAAATATATATTTAGCATAATCGATTAGGAGTAAAGGAAATACTCAATGCTACGTTTGACGTCAATGCTCAAAATTTATCATAAAGGTAACAGTTGGTTAATGAAAAACACTTTTAAGTTTGAAAAAGATGAAGTATTTACCGAGATATTTACACTATTTACTTATACAGACTTCGGCATATATTCAAAACAAGTAGGTAATGAAAATTTAAAATTTATATTTATAGATTTTTGAATAAACAAAAATTTCGTAATCACTTCAATCACTTGACAGCTTGCAAGTTGAAAATTTATTTTGATACACAATTTTAATTATTTTGTGCGATTGTCATGAATTTTAATGTGTTTCGATTGTGTGTTATTGTTCCAACGTAAAATAAAAAAATGTTGGAAATGTGTGGCTAAAACTTGCAGGGAAAGACCCAGCAACTGTATCTTATGCTTTGAAAAATGGTTCAAAACCAAATTTATACCCAACCTACAGGAACACACAGTTTAATTATCATGGATAAGACCAGTTATCATTCACGATTGGTGGAAACAATTTCATGTTCTAGTTGGTCTAAAACAAAATTATTAGATTGGTCCTAGTCTAAAAATATCAATACTCAAAGGTGACTTATGAAATATGGAAAATAATAAAAACAAAGTTGTATTGTTTGGACTACTATGCAGAATTAATGGGTCACAAAGTTTTACGTTTACCGCCATATAATTGCCAGTGTGGACCTTTGCCAATAGTGAATACTACGAGGCCGATCCATCATCAGCAGTCCTCTAATCTACCGTACTCTGCTGTACTCTACTTTTCTCTTTCTGTTTCCTTGGACAACTGAACTGGTGCTTTGACTTTGCTTGACCTCTGCATGCTACTCAGTTATCTGGTTAGAGATATTTATTAAGTACCATTTACTTGCCTGGAAGGTTGGTCGACTACCCTGCACTGAGATACTACACCTTTACTACTACTACTACTACGGCTTTGGAGCCTCATTTGTTTGTCCCAGTAATACCGTAAACAAGGTAGGATCCACCTATTTAGACATACCAGGGGCTCACCGTTACAAACAGACTTTATATGACGGAGTTAAGGTTAACATATCAGAATTAAACCACAGTGAGTCTATACATAGTATTTGGAACATTTATTATAAAATTGATACCATTTACTTACAATAAATAACTTGTAAACCAAAAGTATATACTCTTTGGTGTATACTTACCGTAATAGTTATTGTTTATAATAGGAGTAGCATTTGACTTTGTCTTTCACAATCATTTATAAATAACAAAAGTTTATAATTTGTTTTTCAAGTATGACATTTGACTTGACACTGTTAATCCAGGATCACAGATCTATTGTCGCTAACGTAGTACACTTTTACTATTTTTCTGTTTTGTTCACCAACTCCATCTGTGGCGGATACGATAATAAACTGAATAATAATAGTTACTGACAAACCTAGTATTTATTTTATCCTTAATAAATACCGCCCATGACCCCTCCCGATTGGAATTTAGAGTGGACGTGAAGCTCAAAATTCGAGAAAACAAAGAGACCACTTCCAGAAAGAAGAGGGGGGAACAGCACCTTTTGTTTCCTGTTTTTGTAATACTCGATTTATGGCCCATTTAATGAACCGGTTTTTCTAACTCGGCCGATAACTCCTAAAATATTGGATTAATCAATAAAATGCATCTATCCATTTTTAAAGATCAATTTGTTCTCTACAACTTTTGATTAAAACTTTTTTCTAATGTCCATACTTTTTGAGCTATAGGACGTTCAATGTTGGACTACCGGGCGTAAGCTAAGGGCGTATGCATAGAGTATAATGGTACAAATTCAACAAATTAATAAAAAAAAATATGCCGATTGTTTATGTACTTAATTAATAGTTCATTTCCTTTCTTGCAATAGTAACGAACTTTTTTTTATTTTATTTTATTTAAAATATTTAGTGCTTTGATTTGATCCTGGATTATTAAGTAATTATTATTAATTATGTTATGTTCAGATGCCATAATAAAATGAAAGAAAACAAAAGGGGAATATGTTTTAAAAATATATTCAAAATGTATTTTTAGAAAAAACAAAAAATAGGAATTCCAAATTTTATCCAATTTTCGAACGTTTTGGAGGCGGCGAAAATCCAAAGATTATTTGATGTTTCCTCTTCATTTTCGTTACCCTCTTCGGAGCAATACAAAGAAGACTGTAAAGCCTCAATGAATTCTTCATTCTCGTGGTGAAAATCGTCAACATCTACCGACTCCTCGTTGAAGACGAGGTTCTCTGTTGGCTGATTCGTGCTTGTTTCCACCGTGCAATTCTCACAATTCTCTTCCACAGCCAGTTCGACATTTGCAGGATATTAGCTCTAGCAGACTGGGAGGTGCCGCAGGAATTGTTGAGGCGATTGG
Source organism: Lochmaea crataegi (assembly GCA_947563755.1). Lineage (NCBI taxonomy): Eukaryota > Metazoa > Arthropoda > Insecta > Coleoptera > Chrysomelidae > Lochmaea > Lochmaea crataegi. The sequence goes on from OX387434.1 coordinate 26,065,021, forward strand.
TAGAAGGCCTTGAGTGGATCGTGTCCATCCCTATTCCACCGGATCCAGGCAGTTTCCAAGCCAGGTTCCCGACGCCAGACCTTTTCGTCTCTTCTTTTGTGTAGAGACATAAAAGAAACGGTTACCTGCTACACAAAAAACATTTGGGCTGCCGCGTCAACCGCCGAGCATCGGCATTTCTACATTAAACGTCCTATATTTCAAAAAGTATGGACATTAGAAAAAAAGGTTTAAACAAAAGTTGTAGATAACAAATTGATCTTGAAAAATGGATAGGTGTATTTTATTGATTCATCCAATATACGGTAAGTTTTACAGGACACAAAAGATGCGAAATTTTATTCTCTACAATATTGGTCTGAATGACTTTTCCCTCAAGTGCATAGTTTCCGAGATATCAAGATGGCGCTTGAAGCTCCACCGGAATCTGTCAACATTTTGTGATTTTATACTCAGTAAGTGGTCCTAAACCTTATAAAAAAAAATTGGATTGGAAATTTAATGCGGGGTTGACCAAAAAAACGGCTATTTATAATGGCCTATCCTTCAACGTCATAAATTGGACAGCTTCTGACATTTTAAAACTGAAACAATATTTACAATATGATCAGATAAACGGACTCGCCCTATTTCCCTGACTATACAATCCGATCCTAAAATATTAGGTTCGTACCGACTGTAGGATTTGAGAACTATCGATAGTCCCGACTATCGATAGTGCTATTTTTACTATCGATTATTATCGATAATTTTCGATAGTTTTACAATCGGTAACATCATTGTACGATTTTTGTCAAAATGTTAAAAATATACATAAATATATATATTTATTTCAAAACAACGTATCAACTTTGTCAAAAATGGTCAGAAAATTTTGAAAAATTGTCAAAAATGGTCAATAATTGTCAAAAATGGTCAATAATTGTTAAAATTTTGAGAAATGGTCAATAATTGTCAAAAATGGTCACAAATAGTCAAACATTGTCAAAAATTTGAAAAATGGTCAATAATTGTTAATAATTGTCAAAAACCGTCAGAAATGGTCAATAATTTTAAAAATGGTAAAAAATAATGAAAAATCGTCAAAAATGGTCAATAATTGTTTAAAACTGTCAATAATTATCAAAAATGGTTCATTATTTTTGAAATTTTGAAAAATGGTCAATAATTGTCGAAATTTTGGAAAATGGTCTATAATTGTCAAAATTTGTCAAAAATTTTGAAAAATGGTCAATAACTGTCAATAATTGTAAAAAATTGTTAAAAATGGTCAATAATTGTCAAAAACTGTCAGTAATTGTCAGAAATTTGAAAAAAATGGCGTCTGTTTAGTACTTTTAATGGCAATTTTCTCTTCAAAAAGTGAATTTTTTTCCTTTAAAATGTTCTATAAGCAATGGGGGGTTTTCTTATAAGAAAGAAAAGCGTTACAAAATTCCGAGGGTCGCGAACCTTACCGAATCCGTCTTAGATGCTGACAGTTTAAAATAATGATTGTACTTTCACGCAATACACTCTCCTTCTCTCCCGTCTTTTCTCTTTCTCTTCCTTCTCTCTCGCTTTCCCATCTCTTTCTCTCCCATCTCTCTCTCTAGTCTTTCTCTCTGTGTCCCATCTTTCTCTCTCCCATCTCTCTCCCATCCCCCTCTCTCCCATCCCTTTCTCTCCCGTCCCTTTCTCTCCCGCCCCTCTTCCTCCAATCCCTCCCTCTCTCTCTCATCTTTTTTTCTCTCTCTCCCTCTCTCCCTCTCTCTCTCTCTCTCTCTCTCTCTCTCTCCTATCTCCCTCTCTCTCTCTCTGTCCCATTTTTTGATAGCATTTTTACTCCATATCAGCTTTTCAAAATATATTTATATTCTTCACCTAAACATCTCAACTATCGATAGTACCGAAAACTATCGATTTTTTTCGATAGTCAAAAATATCGATAGTTATCGATAAACCATCGATAGTTCTCCATTCCTATCCAACTGGCGATAGAACCGTTCTAGGTATTGTTCGCGCAAGTACTGTATTTCTTTCGCGTTCCAACTGATTATAGTATCGTTCTTGGGACGGTACAAAAACTACCTTCAGGAAGGGGTGATAAAGTTGATGTTGTGTCCATCCCTAATTCGAGTTTGCGCACTATACAGTACTCGATGCGATTCCAGAACGGTTCCTAAATGCCAGCTGGAACAAACCTATGACCGATGGGCATTCTTATTTGTCCACCCGGTACATAACAAAAAAAAATGAAAATTAAATATACGTTTATGAAAAATTGTTCGTTTATAAACTTGAAAAACTATCAATTTACGGTGTTGGTTGAGTTGGATCCGTTCCAACGTTGAATCCGAACATATTGCAATACCCTTAATTTTTCGAATTTAATTTTTCTCACGAGTATGTCGAATGATTCACGTTTTAATATTTCAATCACAGCGTATACGATAAATTCGAAAGCTAGTGTTTTTTGGATACCTTCCAGTAATAAAAACACAATTTACTGGATAAATTATATGTTTTTATGCTGCAAATTTTTATATGGATTATGACATTAGTATAGAAGAATCTGAAAAAAAATATCTGGAAAAAAACCAGCGCCTTTGAATAATATACCGATTGCTATAAAAATTATTTAATCTTTAAAAAAGGAAGTGGATAAAATCCGGTACGTGGGATCGAATCGAAAATTTTAAAATCCCGATGCGTATTATAATACTACCCAAACTCACGGCTCTTACTTTTTCAATAAGGGGAAGGAAAAATAACGATTCCATACACTCTTCACCTTAAAGAACCTTCAAGAGGAAGGGTGAATGGAATGGTTACGTTTCCTTTCCCTTCTTGAAAAATTAATTAGATATAATACGCATCTAATGTTTTTGTTATTTATTTAAATATTTTTAAATGTGGGATAAAATTATACACACTTCTATGGCTAATTACTATCTATTTATTTAAAGAAACACACACTGTATTAAACTTAATTTATATACACACTTTACTTAATGACTACTAATTTATTTACACTCGGTATAATAGTTCTAATTTATTTTTACCACTTGAATATTACACTATTTATCTTCACTATTTCATTCACTGTCCGATTACTAAGAACTTCTGTGAACTAACTCTTTACTTCTCTTTACCTTCTCAACTCTAGAAAATTCCAGTACCTTCAGCGCTCACCCTATGCACAAACAAAGCGAATGTTCTCGAAAGGAGCGCAGCCACAAAAATTTACAGTCGAGGGACAGGACGGGCTTTGAGTTGGTAACCTCGCAACACGCCTATCGGGATTTTAAATTTTTCGATTCGATCTCACGTACGGGATTTTATCCACTTCCTTTAAAAAAATAGTAACAAGTAAAGACCAGCGGATTCAAATGTGATGTGGGGTTTATTTTCAGGGGTTGAAAGTTTTTTAGTACTGTGATAGAGATATATTTGCTCTGTTTCAATCAAATTATCACCAATAAAAAATGTTTCATTGAAAATACAAGAGTAACAAAAAAAATTTAAAAAAGGTTACATAAGCAAATAAATTATATACCAAATATAGAAAGTTCGTGTTGTCTAACCTTACCACCAACACCACACTCTAGTAAACATAAATTTCTTAAACACTGATGTACAGATACATTCAAACACAAACGGAACATAGGGATTTAATGTATTGTCCGATCTAAATAGTCCACCAACAAAACATTTCTATAAGTTCACTTCAATAAATATCAAGTATTGATCTGGACAGCTGGATTCAGACTAATGTAAGAAACCCCGCCCATTCTCCTTCCAAAATTTGTTAGTTATGTGCGAACTGCGATTATTGAATAATTATTTGATGAGGGTAGTAAACATCGCTACATATTGAAACAATATGCTTACGTTTTATGTTGTTAAAATCGAAAATTAATTGTTAAATTCTCTTTAACAATTAATGTTTCGAGTTAAGATAATATGTTTTGATTTCTTTTGGCCATAACGGCTTTCAAAATAAAAATAAATTCGTAAATAAAACAAAATAAAATTCTTTAAATTGTACTCTACCTACCGACTGCTGTTTACTGACTGCTAATTAAGGACCGCCCACAGTTGAGAATACGGAGTGGTGGGAATTGTCCGATATGTTATAGGTGTCCAAATAAACGATTGTAATAATCCTGTTTTTAATCTGTTGAAGCTGGATGTTGGTCGACTAGTTCAAAAGCAGTTCTGATACAATGCTTAAAATCCCTATGGTCCGTTTGTGTTTGAATGTCTCTGTGTATCACGTACCGTATTATATGCATGTTTTAATTTCGCGCGCATCCTAACCTCTTTTACGGTGCTGCGACAAGTAATTAACAAGGAGATGAAATAGATATTTATGTAACCATGACGAAAAACTGTCTATTATAGTCGAGTCTGCAAATTATTGATAGTCGAGACAATAGACAGTTATTCGCCGAGGTGCATATTACATTTTTTCGTCGATCTTCACAAAAAATTGTTAATTTCCGAATGAAAAATCGATTATTTTTGAAGGCAGGAAGTATTTTTCGTCCGCAGACACGATAAGTTTCATCTATCACTATCCATCTATACAAGTAAAGTGTTTGCCGACGAAAAGTACTTGACGTTAGAAATAAATGTTTTTTCATCTTGAAATTAGTACGTAAAATGTCATTTTTTCTAAAGGTCGACGAAAATAGTTATTTATGTACCGACCTATTATAGTCGAGCCTGCGAATTGATAGCCGAGGCGCAACCGAGACTAGCAAGCAGGCGAGACTCTAAACAGCCGAAGTGCATATTACATTTTTTCGTCGACATTTACAAAAAATTACTAATTAAGTAGTTTTCGTCCGCTGTGCAAAAGATTTTCTTCATCTGGGCCATCACGAAGAATTCTGTTTATCTCGACTAAATAGTATAGATTTTTTCGATTTGTAGCCAACGCCTTGTTTTTTAAAAAATGCAATAAGTTTCGGAAATTTGGATATGTTAACTTTTAGTGGACGAAAAGAGTTTGCGGACGAAAAGTATCTGTGGACAAAAAAAACTACGTAAAATGTCATTTTTTGTAAAGGTCGAGGAAAAAACACATTATTCCTAATTATTTGTCAAATATACTCTTGTCACATACTATGAAGTTCAATTTGTAAGTAAACTGAATTTTTTTTCCCGTTGATACCACTGGCCCTTTTAAAATTGAACTGATTCATTATCTCGTTATATCACTGAAACACGGATAGAGTATCTCTCGTTCCGTTTTAGCAATTTATTACTTGAATAATTTCATGTTAAACCCCATTCTACGTCTCTGTCGGTCGACCGAAATAATATTTATCTTTTCCATGAAAATAAAATTGTTTTAAGTCTGCTTTGCATGTGCAAACATCAGGTGCACTAACAACGCTATCCTATAAATTAAGTTGCCGCTTTTGACGGTCCTTGTGGTAATTTGCTCAACTTTTAGGGTTTTGTACTTAGAATAAATAAAGAAGACACGGAATAGGGTGTTCAACTTCTTTATTGTTTCAAACGATGAAATAAAACAATTTAATTTGTTTAAATCTTTAAAATTAGTGACGCGTTTCGCTACACAGTAGCTTTATCAAACTAGTGAAGGTATAATGAAAAAATTTATCCATAGGGAATTTTATGAATATTGACAAAAGTATTATAATATGTTTACATGGAAATAAAGTACAAAAAGTGCCTAAAATACCGACGACAAAACGGTCCATTAAAAATTCATAATGTTCCAATGTATAATTTAGAAAATATACTTAAATATAAGTTCTGATTTCGCAACTTTAAAGGCCTATAACTCAGAAACGAGGGGTCGTATGAGAAATTTTTTTTATGTCACAGCATTATTTTCACGTCATCTACTCACTCCCGAATTTTTTGCATCAAGTCCCGGAACACCCTGTATATATATTTTTTTCAACCTCGCCTCATTTAATGAACATTAACGCTATCGATACGCAATTGATGGATAATAAGTTGTAGTTTTATGAACAATAATAAGAATATATTATAAAAAAAGTTTTATATTATCTTTTCCGAGTTTTAGGTAAAAAAAAAATTTTTTTTCCTTTGATTGATATTTTGAAAATGCTGGTCTTCAAAAACCACGTATTTTGAAAAAAAAATTTCAGACTCGACCATTAGAAGCGGAGAAAACAGTATTGAAAGTTCGGTAGCCACTGTGACAAAAATATTAAAAATTTTGAGTTTCTGATCGATCGATCGATAAAATTCAAAATAAACTAATTTTTTCGTTTACGTATTGCCAACGAAGAATGCAGTAGCGGCCGGGCGTGAGGATTAAATGGTGGGCTTTCGTGCGCAGTTTAACGAAGCTTTCTATAGTTAGTTGTCATTCGGTTTTATTCAGGTTGAATATCTTATTATGGATTTTTTCCGTATAATTATTATTGATATTAGGTATAAAATGATTATAATTAGTACCAGACATTTCACATTTTATTATTATGAGTGAATTTACTATAGTTTGGCAAGTCTATCTGAAGCTACGGGGCATCAGTAAGGGGGGAGGAAACATGGCCGATATCTGTCATAAACGTACCAATAGCGTACGGTACCTATTTTATAAAAGTATTAAAAATAATAATAATTATTATATGTATAATAATTATATATAGAAACTGATTTATGCTTTGCTTTAAAGGTAAGGTATTTTTCAAAACACGGTACCTATTTGTTAAAAACAAATAATGTTAAAAATCGTACTTGAATTCAATATGGATACGAAATAATAAGATACGAAGTAAAACTGAAAATACGAAGGTAAATATTGACATTATAAACGCCACTGGATAATCAATGTAAATCAATTGTCGAAGTGAGAGGGAAGAACACACGCACGCGCTTGCCAATAGGAAGTCAGGTGGTTACTTAGCAACGGAATTACGATAAATATTCACCAATAGAGTTAGTTCGGGGGGCGTGGTAATTATGATTTTCGCACGACGTTGCCGGCTTGAAGGAAACCCATAACATATTTGGAAAAGTGTTCATATTTTAATATCTAGAAATTGAAAAAATAATGTTAATAGACAAAATCCAATGAAAAAAGCACATTAAACAACTAACGTTTAATCATTATTGTCATATTGTTAATAATAAAAAGTCCATTTTCTAATTATTATCACTACATACTTAGCACTTTACCTTTTTCATAGTTAAACGTGGCAATATCGAATGTTTTCGACCGCATTCCTTTCACAGCTTCAGTTATGTTTGCCAAACTATACGCATATCAATGGCGTAAATGAGGGATAGGAAAATCTTTATACCTTAATGATTTGTTCTAATGATAATGAATTCCCAAACGAAAAAACTTTACTAAAGTCGGTTTTAATGATAATAATTACCCGACAGAATTATTAAGCAAACAAATTAGAAATATAGAGAATTGCTTATTATTAATGCCCAATAATTATAATAACAATAATAATACTTCAACTAACAATTTTTAAAAACTTAACAATACCGTATGTTAAGGGTTTATTAGAGAGAATTAAGAAGATTGGTAATCGATTCAATATCCGAACTACTTAGCTTTAAATCTACTACTACTACTAAATCCTACTTCGGATAGTGATCGTAGAAAAACTATGATTTTGATTTCATGGAATTTTTGAATGAGAAATGATTCTGGTCGACAGAGACGTAGTAAAAGGGCTACAATAGGAATTCTTCGAAATAATTTCAAGAAATAAATGACCAAACATAAAACGATAAATATTCTTTCGTACACTTTTAAGCTATCCAAAAATCGCTTGTTGAAATCATATATCAGTACCGGAGACGTAATGTTTATAAATAATTTGAAAATTTAGACCTTTTTGTTAAAATAAGCCCTTAGAAGAAGCAAGCACATCTGCGCCAATGACAACATCTTCTTGTTAGTTGTAGTTACTAAAGCATAATTTACATTTTATGATCTTTTTGTATTTGAGTTTGGTCAAATTTTGTACCAGGTGGACATAAGAAAAGTACCACTAAATTTTTTGTAATCTGAGAGATGAGAACGAAAAAAAAATTGTATACTTATTTGCTTTGAACCAACCTTTTATATTTGCTAGTATAAACACTGTGTCAACAATCATTTTCAAATGGATTATTTTTTTAAATAAAATGAGTATATACCTGATTTTAAACCTATTTTTCTTTTTTTCAGGTATGTATTTTGATCCAACCTGAATTTAATGTAAGTAAGTCACGCTTTCTTTAACAACGTATAATTTTTTTTGACATTTAGAACATATACCTACTTCGGTAGTTCGTAGTCGAAACTAGCAATAGACTAGGTGGTATTTGAACGATAGAGTTAGAGAAATATAGAGAAATAAATAATTTTCAATACCTAATAATAATACGAGGGTTGTCTCTTAAGTGTTGCATATAATAACATAGTTGGCCCTTGTCAACAAATCGCTGGTTAAATTCAAAAGGGCCATAAATAAAAAATTTCAAAAAATTGTTTTATTGCAAAAATGTTACTTAAATTGGTTTATTTCAATGTGTGAATAAGCCACCCATCGTTTTTGCAATAGAAATGGCAGAAACACGTTCCCGCCTTTTTTGCATTTTTACTTTTGGATGGATATTTCGGAGCAAAACGGTCGTCTTGTCAGTTGTGATTACCGTTAATCAACGCAAGTGCCACATTTCCAAAAGTCGACTAAATTATAGCCAGAATTTATAATCAAAAGTGCCATATTTTGGATTGTGACTGTTTTGCACAGAAAATACAGGCGAGTACATTATTATTGTTGCGAGGTCTCCAACTCAAAGCCGGCCCTGTCCCTCGAATGCAAATTTTGGTGGCTGCGCTCCTTTCGACAACATTCGATAGAAAATACGCTTTGTGTACGCTTAGGTCGAGCGCAAAAAATACTAGAACTTTCCAGAACTGATAAGGACTTTATATACGCGGGTTTTTGAGTGCGTAAACAGTTAGTTCGGAAGAATTATTGAAACGGTTATTTCGAGAGAATTAGTGAAACGGACAGTAAAGAGTTCACAGACAGTTTACAGAAGTGCTCAGTAATCGAACAGTGAATGAAATAGTGAAGATAAATAGTGTAATATTCAAGTGGTGAAAATAAATTAGAACTAATATACCGAGTGTAAATAAATTAGTAGATATCAAGTAAAGTGTGTATATAAATTAAGTTTAATACAGAGTGTGTTTTTTCAAATAAATAGATAGTAATCAGCCATAGTGTTTATAATTTTATCCCACCGGTAAAAACTATTTAAATAAATAATAAAAACATTACATTATGTAGTGATAAAAAAAGGCATTTTTTGAAATATGTCCATTTTGCATGAAAAATAACCATGAATATTCTTATTTTATTAAACAAAAGTGCAATAATTCTTTAATCAAGGGTCACACTCAAAATGAAAGAGACGCAGTCCACTCCACAATTCAGAGAAACATTTCAAGAGCACTAAAGTCTTCGCTAATTTATGTCTTCGAAGTTGATTAAAACGGCAAGAAAGAAGGGCACACCTTATACTGTTAAGGAACTTACAAATGAAAATTTTCATGATTTGAAATCTCTGCCTGTTGGCAACTACACGACTTCTGAAGACGGAGAAAAGGTGAAATGGACCGACATTAAGGTAATAAAAACTTTATACTCAAAAAATTAACGTGTCTGAAGAAACAAGGTATTCTAAAACTGATAGAAAACGGGGTTATCCCTCAATATTACAAAGCAATTTATGTTAACCTTTAACATTTAAGAAGTAGGACTTATTTTGTTTACAAGTTTTTATTGTAAATAAAATGTATCAGTATTACAAAGCAATGAATGTTTTAAGATTATTAAGAATAAATAGAAATGTTTAGTTGTTTTTTTTTATTTTAAACAAAGTTTAATGTGTAAAAACTAACTTGTCAAAGTCCGGCTGTCGATTCAAAGTATGTGGTAAATCTCTAATTAAACGCGCACATAAATAACCACCACGAGCACAAAGGCTTTGTTGTTTGGGTTGTCTACCTCGCAGGACAATAATTAAACTTATAACTAAATGGAAATCCAACACAATATACCCAAAACTTATTTCCCGTTTAGGTCTTGATAATAAGAAAGTAAGCAAAAACCATAACAATGTGTTTTTTAGATGGTATCCATTAAAAATACTTTGAAGAGTTTCCGTGGCAACGTTAGTTGGTTTAAAACACATTAGCAAATTGTCTTGTAATTATACATAAGTTGTCAGTATTATAATTTTAGTTTGAAATTCGTTAACTTCAATTCTGAAAAATGATTAGATTAACGGAAATGCATAAAATAACAGTTTTACAAATGATTGGTTACCGAGATAAAACCCGAACACAACAGGAAGTAACTCGCCTATTTCATGAAAAATTTCCTGATTTTATTTAAGATTAGGATGTTGCCAAGACGTTCGCGGTGAACATTTTGAACATCTACTTCATTGAAATTCATAGTTCTTTTTAGTGTTTTACATTTTATTACGTTTTGCATTACATTTTAGTTTTTGATTGTATTGTAGCGAATTTCGATAACCACATAATTTTATTTTATTCTATCCTAATTGTTGCAATAAACTTGAAAACATAACATTTTTAAATAGAGAATGAAGAGACCTTTCAAACGATATATCACAAGCCTATACTTCCCATTTAAAAAATTGGGGGTTGAAGGTAGGGATCGCATTTTCACGTTGAAGAATGTTAATGTATAATTTAAATTTGACGTGTTTCGGGAGTTTTTATAAATATGTACCACAACCGAAATAATGAATTTATTCCGTTTGGCTTTTACACACTGATTATATATCTACTATTTTTCCTAGCTCTATATGCAAAATATAAAAGACAACTCTCGTATAATGCAATTAGAATAACACTATCTAAATGTAATGTCCATCCCGTGGTATCCAGATACGTCTTCACTCAGCTGATTTGGACAAACACCTCATAATTACGCCGCGTGTCTTAATAATAATAAACTTGGCAGAAGCAGAACAAGAGCACTGCGTACAGTTTGGAATAGAAAATGTAAAAGCAGCAATAAAAATACTTAAAAGAGGTAAAGCTGCAGGTCATGACCAAATAACATTAGAAATGCTTCACAACTTGCTTCACAAAGGCTTTGAAGTATTAGCAATTCTATTCAATAAAGCAGCAATACTGCCAATACACAAAAAAGGTAACAATCGAGACTGCAACAATTATAAATACCTCTATAATTGTTGAGCATTGTCTCTAAGGTGCACGAAAAATTGTTAGACTCTAAATTGTAAACAATAATAGATCATCAGCTGGAAGATTTACAAAGCGGTTTTAGAAGAGGAAGAGGAGTACAAGACCATATTTTTACTATAAAACAAATGATTGAAACGTATCATAATAGTAATATGTATGTAGCATTCATAGATTTAGAAAAAGCTTTCGACAGTATTTCCAGGAAGACAGTATGGAACAGTTTATGACACGGATGGGTCAATGAAGAACTAAGGACTAACATAGCCAGCTTATACCAATGCACCAGAAACTATATCAGAACAAATAATGCAGAGTCTGAACAGTTTGTAACTAGGGAAGCCTTAAGACAAGGAGGAGTACTAAGCACTACTCTATTCAACGTAATACTAGACGATGCAATGAAGGAAGTCAAAACAAAAGCCAAGAAACTGCTGGTGGGCTACAGAAATCTCGAACCAACTTACATAACTGAATGTGCCTTTGCAGACGATTTAATGATATGTGCCAAGAATCAAAAGGATCTGCAAAACAATTTAGAACTATGGTATGAAGCGCTGTAGAAAAACTACCCGAAAATGAATGTGAATAAAACAAAAATAATGGTTCTTAGCCTAAGCGATAAAGAAATAGAACAAACGGATTGCTTCAAATATCTAGGTGTCTTAATAAACAAAGACGGGAAAAACGAAGCGGGAATTAACAACAGGATAGAAAGCGCAACGAAAGTATACTATTCATTAAGTAACACGTTGGTAAGGAAGAAAGAAGTGTCGACGAGGACAAAACTAATCGTTTACAAAACAATATTCAAGCCGATCCTGATATATGGTTGTGAAAGCTGGGTACTCACAGAACAACAAAAAAGCAAAATACAAGCCATTTAAATGAAATTTATACAAGGCATAAAGGGCATCACAAAAACAGATAGAGTGAGAAATGATAAAGTTAGAAAGGAATTAGAGGTCGAGCCGATCATAGACAGTATATAACGTCAACAACTAGAGAGGTTTGGACATATGGTAAGAATGGACAACTCGAGACAAGTCAAGTCGATATGGCAAACCAAATCATGAAATAGAAGATCTAGAGGCAGGCCTAGAAGAAAATGGGATGATTTAACAGCTGATATCCTGGAAAAAAACAACAAGAACTGGAAGGAAGGGAAAGAGCTCGCACAAAATAGGAGAAGCTGGGCAAAATTTGTGTGTAAAACGGACTGAACCATTCATGTAAAAACCTTATTATGTTACAAAACAAGCATATTTTATATTCATAAATTACCTGTTCTCTAAAATAGTTTTACAATTAACTATCTTTTAATATTTGAATTATCATATTTTTTAAAAAATTTCTTATAATGTTTGTATGTGCACGAATTTATCATAAATTTTGGAGAGCACTGTATTAAAATTTTGACTTATGTTGAGAATCATGAATTACGTCCTCAACATTACTGTCTGACTGTCTTTTACTTATTGGACTTCATTCATGACTACTTTACCATCCTCTTTTCATCATAGTTAAAAAAAAATTCCCCTTAATTATATTTGACAATACTATAACATGAATTTTTTTTTTAATATTCCCATCAAATTTTATTGAATTACCATTATTATTATTATGGCAATATTTAACTAATATTTGCCCCCTGTTCTCTTGTCTACTACTATCCTCATTCTGTCTTCAAACTTTCTTGAATTCTTATTTACTTGTTATATTGATTTATTGATATTCTATTGCTCTATCTATATTATTTAACTTTCAACAATTCCAAACCTATTATTTATCTATTGTTACCATCTCTCCTTAATCAAATTTAGTTTCCTTCTTTTTCTTTGCTTGTAGTTTCTTCTGTTATAATCATGTCTTCTTTGATTATGATGATTTCTTTCTTCCCTTCTATTCTGTTGCCAGTTCCCATTCCTATTTCCAACATAATTTCTTATTTCAAAATTTCCTTGGTTTCCTCTGTTTTCATAATATCTATTACTATTATTTCTATCTCCATTTCCATAATTTCTTTCTACATTTCTTTTGTTATCACCATTGCTGTATCCATAATCTCTATTTCCATATCTATTATGATTGTTTCTTCTCGCAAAACCATTTCCATTTTCTCTCTGTTCATCATTTATTGTATCTTCATTTCTGTTTTCTCTTTGATATCTATTAATACCATTTCCATTTTGTATACTCCTTTCTACTCTCTGTAAATATCTTGATAAATTGTCCATTGATTTCATATTATGCAATGTTATTGTTTCCGCTACCTCAGCATTAAAATGTCTTCCTACATATAAAACCAATTCTTCTTCTTTCATCACAGGTTCTAAGTATTGCGCCATATTATATAGCTGCATAGCATATGTATTTAAATTTCTACTTTTATTGTAATCAAATTTCCCGAAATATAACGTTTCTCTGAAATTAGCCTGTGGAATCTCTCCCCAAAAATATGTTAGAAATTGCATCTCAAATCCTTCCATGTCCATAATTTGTTCTTCTTTATTACAAAACCATAATAGTGCATGTCCTGATAACATTCCTCTAATTATTATTTTCTTCTCCATCATATCCTTTATTCCCTTCATTTTACTCTTCATTATTTTCATAAATACTTTTGGATGAATTATATTTATATTTCCATCAAATTTCACCCCTACTTCTACATTTCCCGTATATACCATGCCTCCTCCAGTTCTTCTTATGTTATCTTCTTCTCTCGTATCTTGCAATTTTCTATTCATTTCCTCCAATCCTTGGTTGAATTGATTACCCATTATTCGACTTCTTTTTTCACATGTTTCTGTTTGTACTTTCATTCTACCATCTAAGTCTTCAATTGTCTTATCAACATTTTCTTGATACTTCTGCATTACTTCTTCATTTGTCTGTTCACGCAGTTTGATATATCTTACTTCCTTTAAAATGCTTTCGTTTTGTTTAGTTACCTCTGTTTGTATCTCTCCTGGTAAATTTTCTGAAACACTTCTTCATAATTCCTGAATTTCTTCTACCATATGCTTTTCTATTTCATCTCTTATCTTAATTCCATTTTCTTGGATTTCTACCCGCAAATTCTTATGTTGGTCTATCATCTCTTCTCTCATTTCTGACATCTTCTTTCTAAATTGCTCGTTTTCCTCTCTGATTTTCTTCATCTCCTTCAAACTTTCCATCTTACCCTCTTCTATTTTCTTTTCCAACTTACTACTCAATTTCAGTTCCATATTGTCAAACTTCGTATTTATATCTGCCTTAATTTCTTCTCTTCACCCATTTCTTGTCTCCTTTCTTCTTGTTCTTCCTCTGATCTTCCCTCTGTTCGAATTTGTTTTCCATCTCTTAGTGTCATTCTTCTTTCCATTTTGTTTTTATTTTAAATATTTTTCCAATAAATTTTAATAGGTTTACTGTTTTATTTTTAAATAGAGAGCCCCACGTTGGGCGCCAATTGTTATGGTAATGTTGTAAACACTATGATACTCACCAACCTTAGTGAAGCCAGCGATCTCTTATCTCAGGGGTGTTTCTGTTTGGTAGGAATATATAAAATATTTTTTTTTATATTATATAATGAAGCAATATGTCTACTAAACAACTTATAATAAACAACTCAACTGAACAACTGCAACACTAAACTTATTATCTCTACAATTACAAAATTAGAAAACTTTTGTGATATCACCAAAAAATACTTTTTGAAATTTTATATTAACTATTCTACTAACACCCTAATTAATTCTGGAAAAAATCTAGTTTAGTGAACCAACGCAGATTTTGATGAAATATTTTTTTTTAAATAATTCGAGGTCGCTGAACACGAAAATGAAAAAAGAAATCGGCGCTCTCTTACCAAAAACGAGTTATGAATTTTTGAAGATGAGTTCAGATCAGCACTGCACTGGTTTTATTGTCATATAATAACTGATTTAAATGATGCATTATAAAGTCTACACAATGTTAATTACACTATAATTACTTTTTACGATATTCCTCTCACACACACATTTAAAAAACACTGGTATTGATATTCATTTCTTGTAAATTCTTTTTTTAATTCCTCAATTATTATATATTTTGACATTTTCATGTAACATGACTGACATATAAGTTTTGGTCTGTTTCTTCTTAGTCGTACAACTTGTACCTAATAGCATATTCAGCCATAAAAGATATTTAGCCACTTGAATTAGTTGCTGAGTATATTCGTTTTCATGATCGTGACCATATCGTGACATAGAAGATATAAACAAGATGAACATCATGAACATACACCTATTTTTCCGATAGCTAGCGCCGTATTACAGCTGAAACATTTTTTTTCAAATTTTGAGAGATGTTGATTTTAGGAAGATGGTTAGTTTTGAGATAAGTTTGGTTGATATTTATCATTTATTTGAAGGATAATGAACCATTCAATTTGATCATTGAGGATGCTGAACAATTTTTTTTCTCTGAATTGCACTCATCAATTAATTCTTTAAAAAAATCACCTCCTCAGTTGTTCGGCCTCTATAAACACTGCTGACAACGAAAATAGTTGCTGCAGGTGTAATTCCAAATCAAATTTTTAACATACTGCTAATATTATAAGACTTTGGTTATCAGAAGCTGTTTCCCCTTTTTAGAAAATTTGAAAATTCTATTAATATCGCTTCCCGACCAACTAACACCGATCAAAGTGAAATCGCAATCGCTTCTTATCATCTTGATACATTCATTAGATTGGATTTCCGTTTGAAATAATGAAGTAGATTGATTATCGCGAGCGAAGCGAGCGCGCCGGATCGACGTTTCGCAATTCGCGCGCGCGAATTGCGAAACGTCGATCCGGCGCGCCTTTCTCACAGTATGTAGATGGCTGTTCATATAATTTTTCCATAACCGATTTCAGTTAAACGAAAGTTGAGCCAAATACAGCGCCAGCTATCGGAAAAATAGGTGTATGTTCATGATGTTCATCTTGTTTATATCTTCTATGTCACGATCATGAAATCGAAAATATTCAGCAACTAATTCAAGTGGCTAAATATCTAATGGCTGGATTTGCTATTAGGTACAAGTTGTGCGACTGAGCGGAAACAGACCAAAACTTATATGTCAGTCATGTTACATGAAAATGTCAAAAGATATAATAATTGTGGAATTAAAAAACGAATTTGCAAGAAATGAATATCAATATCAGTGTTTTTTAAATGTGTGTGTGAGAGGAATATCGTAAAAAGTAATTATAGTGTAATTAACATTGTGTAGACTTTATAATGCATCATTTAAATCTGTTGTTATATGACAATAAAACCAGTGCAGTGCTGATCTGAACTCATCTTCAAAAATTCATAACTCGTTTTTGGTAAGAGAGCGCCGATTTCTTTTTTCATTTTCGTGTTCAGCGACCTCGAATTAATTTAAAAAAAAATATTTCGTCAAAATCCGCGTTGGTTCACTAAACTAGACTTTTACCTTAATTCTAATCCTAATCACTATATATTCAGTACCCTTTTTTTATAATTTTGCACAATTTGTCTGTTCAATGATCAACGTCAAAATCCGTCAAACACTTTTCAAATTCTACTTGTTATTTATTTAATGATTTTTTTCAATTGGATCAAACCAAATGGGTTTTATAAAAACTGGATCTTCTAAGAGTATCGTCAAGTTGAAAAAATTTGAGCGTAACTCACCAACTAAATTCAAACTTGGATGTCCATACAAAATTGCTCCTCAACATATACCGTGTTATCGAATTCTAATTGTACTCCTACTATTTTAACGATTATCATACAAATTTCTTTTGGCTTTTTCTCATGAAAATTTCATGACATCCATTTTTCGCCGTCAAAAAAAAATTCCCTTCTTTCAAAAAAAAAAATATCCATGGAAACCAGTTTAAAAAAAAAATCATTTCCTTGGAAACCATTTGTCTCAAATTTATCGGAATTATAAAATTTAAATAATATTTACACAATTATTAAAATTATAATCATGCGTTGTTTTCTAGACATATTTTTTTTTGTAATCCACATATACCCAATACAACATCTAACATCAAAAGTAATTTCTTTGAAATATCGAGTATCTGGTCGATACCATAACAGTATATACTAAACATTCCAAAATACTCCCATTCACACCACTTCCCTTTTCAGAACCTTAACTTGCCCTGTCTGCATTTTAACCTTGGCCACGTGTATATGTTACGAGAGATGAGATAAAACAAAACTCGGTGGTGGCATCTTTGTTAATGGGTCTTGTCTAATATATATAATACGCTAGAAATATGAAATATAACACAATCACTTATAGAAGTACATAAACATGCATATTTCCCATCATATAATTAATAAGTGACAACTGGTAGTTAGTATTAATGACACCTACAACTGCCCTCTCTATATTTTGATGCAAATGTACTGTATAGTTCGCGCTTTATCCATGGAAAACCTAATGATACATTCTGTTCGTGAATATTCTGTGAATCAGGGTAATTGAAAACCAGAAGCTGACGGGGCAGATATATAAATGCAATTAAGTACTATTGTGTAATAGTTATTCTAGACATACAAATGTATGTTTGTGTAGGTACGTTGAATGTAAATGTTGAAATCGATGGTTGGATTTCAACTATTTACCTAGATCGATGAGAAAAATAGTCTGTTTGGCTTTGCACCGTTGACGTTGTGATTGTTGGTTAATTTTGAGTTATAGGCCAAGCAATAGATACATATTTTTGACAAAAACGAGTGCATGATGACAGTCACTAAGAATAATAATTGAAATAATTGTATAGATTACAAAGATTCTAAAGCAATCACTTATTTTTACATTAAAATTGTGATTATATTTATTTTAGTAAAAATATAAATACAAAATATGACAATCCGCCATCTTAGCTAAAACACTGATCGCAAATGTGTGACGTCAACCTTTTGTATATCGTTCGGACTTTTATCGTATTTCCTGGTTTTGCATCGTTTAAAATGATATTTACTCGTTATAGAATTCATGACTATCACACAACATAATCAAAATAAATTTTTAATTTGCTGCAAACTGTGAAATATTTGAAGTATTTACAGATGTGTGATGTCATAGAGACGCCATAACTGTTTTAGCGTTTTGGTGCGAAATTTGAATTGTATTTTAAAAACGTAATTTTATTTGTATAAAGCTTATGCGTACAAACATCGTAGAGCAGTTTTTCAAAATCAGTCATCATGCCTATTGTTTGTTGTAATGGGGAAGTGAAGCGGATCTCAGTTTTACAGTCAAATATAGGGTGTTCCATTTAAAAAACCATAAGTTTAATCTGGCACCGAGTTATGGAACTCCCTGTAACTTTGCAACTAATTTTGAAATATGAAGCTTAAAACTATCTTTTATCTTTTATATGATAACAGACCTAAGTACTGAGCTTTATCACAATAATCAATTACCCTGTATTTATAACATCAGTTTTTTGGTATTTTGTTGATTTATTTTCTTGAAAAACATATAACAGTTAATTCTGAATAAAACTTTCTGGATCAGCTGGTAATGAAAATTTATACGAAAAGACCAGGTTGAACAGAGAAAATTCTTATTTCATTAAGAGAATACACCTGCTCTCAAAAGTGTTATGACCTTTTTTTAATTTAAAAAATTGCTCGAACATTCACCGTATTCACCAGATTTTGCTCCCGGCGATTACATCGATTTTTTTCAGAAACCTGAAACCATTCGTTTAAAGCGCTAACCCGTTAAAGTATGTCCCAATAGAGTTGATAGCAAGGATCGGAGGTTCGGACCATAAAATAGTTGTAAACCATAGGCGCGACGGAACTACCTGCTCCGTAACCTATACAGGTACAAGTACTGAGCTTTATCACAATAATCAATTACCCTGTATTTATAACATCAGTTTTTTGGTATTTTGTTGATTTATTTTCTTGAAAAAGATATCAGTTAATTCTGAATAAAACTTTCTGGATCAGCTGGTAATGAAAATTTGTACGAAAAGACCAGGTTGAACAGAGAAAATTCTTATTTCATTAAGAGAATACACCTGCTCTCAAAAGTGTTATGACCTTTTTTAAATTCAAGAAATAAAGTACCAATTGCTCGAGCATTCACCGTATTCACCAGATTTTACTCCCAGCGATTACATCGATTTTTCCAGAAACCTGAAACCCTTCGTTTAAAGCGCTAACCAGATAAAGTATGTCCCAATAGAGTTAATAGCACGGATCGGAGGTTCGGACCATAAAATAGTTGTAAACCATAAGCGCGACGGAACTACCTGCCCCGTAACCTATACAGGTACAACCCAATTTCCTGTTAATATTTAAATCTAAGTACATACCTGTATAGAATAAAATTTGAAGTAGTTAGTATTCGGCAACTAGCAAGTAACGTCTATTCGTCTAATTAAGATGGCATTAAGATGGGATTAACAATTATTGACAATTATCAACTATTTTTCAAAATTTTGACAATTTTTAACAATAATTGTCCATTTTTGACAGTTTTTGAGAATTATTGGCCATTTTTGACAATTTTTCAAAACTATTGACCATTTTCGATAGTTTTTGACAATTATCGACTATTTTTCAAAATTTTAACAATTATTTACTAATTTTGACAATAATTGTCCATTTTTGACAGTTTTTAAAAATAATTAACAATTTTTAACCATTTTTGATATTTTTTGACCATTTTTGACAATTTTTCAAAATTTTTGAAAGTTTTTCAAAATTATTTAACATTTTTGAAAATTTTAACAATTTTTGACAATTATTGACCAATTTTGACAATGATTGTCCATTTTTGACAGATTTTAAAAATAATTGACAATTTTTAACCATTTTTGAAATGGTCAACATTTTGACAATTTTTCAAAATTTTAGACCATTTTTCAAAATTATTGACCATTTTTGATAATTATTGACAATTGTTAACAATTATGGACCATTTTTCCAAATTTTTGACCATTTTTGACAATTATTGACCATTTTTGACCATATTTCAAAAACTTAACAATTTTTGACAATTATCGACCATTTTTGAAAATTTTAACAATTTTTGACAATTATTGACCAATTTTGACAATGATTGTCCATTTTTGACAGATTTTAAAAATAATTGACAATTTTTAACCATTTTTGAAATGGTCAACATTTTGACAATTTTTCAAAATTTTAGACCATTTTTCAAAATTTTTGACCATTTTTCAAAAAAAATTTCAAATTTTTGACAATTGACCATTTTTGACAATGTTCGACCATTTTTCATATTTTTTTGACAATTATCGATCATTTTTGACAATTATTGACCATTTTTGACAGTTTTTGACAAAAATTGTTCATTTTTAACAGTTTTTAATAAAAATTGTCCATTTTTAACAGTTTTTGACAATAATTGACCATTTTTGACCATATTTCAAAATTTTTGACAATTTTCATATAATTTTATTTAATTTTTAATCTGATAAATTGTTGAATATTCACCAATTGAGTTAATTCGGAGGACGTGGTTTGATTAAATAAGCGAGCGAAAAAGATTCCTTTTTTGCGCTAGAGCGTAAAGTAACAATCCTCGGCATTTGTCGACTTCACGACTTCATTTGAATATAGTAATTAGTCATTTTACGCGCGACTGTAGAATAAAGAACTTTTGCAGATTGTTAGACAGCGTAAGGCAAAGTTAAAAAATTTTCAATCGATGAGATGGCAAAAGGTAGAGGTATTATTGTACATCGCCTACCCCCTTACCATTGTGACTGAACCCAATAGAGCTTATATGGGCACAAATCAAAGGTTATGTTCGGATTTCGAACATTCGCAGTTAATTTTATTTTATATGTTCGCATTTCGAACATTCACGCTTAATTTTATTTTATATGTTCGCATTTCAAACATTCACGCTTAATTTTATTTTATATGTTCGCATTTCAAACATTCGCGCTTAGTTTTATTTTATTTAACTCATATGTATTTATGTAACTCATGATCTGACAGTGACAAGTAAAAATTGATGGCCGCGGCATGCAAGCCGATGTAATAAAAATTGTATATTGTATTTTGGCAATTGATGCCCAGAAATTGGATGTAATAAATGGTACTTCTGTTGCTAACCCTCTTTATTTATGGAAACCCCGGAAAAGATAACAAGAAATATTGGTTGTCAAATCCCAAAAACTTGAAAGAATTCGCGTCAATGGAGACGATCCTTAAAAATTAAAGGGCAATCGCTTTCCAGGTTATGTTGCCAGGAACAACAGAACTTGTAAACTTCAATAAGTAAGGCAACTTTTGATGGATTCATTGGCGAATGTGACTGCCGAAAACTGGCAAAGCGCCATAAAACATGTTATAGCGGAGGAGGGGAAAATGTGGGATCTTGACGACTTAATCGACGAAAGTACAGAGATCGAACCGTTAATTATTAACTTAGGACAAGACGATTCTTCAGTTTTTTCTGATGAAGAATTTAGTTAATAATTTAGTTAAGTAATGTTCACCTGCAATAATTTGTTATAATTTTTTTATTTTTTGTGTGTTTATAAATCTTTTTGCGCGATCGATCTTTTTTGTTTATTTACAGCATCGGTTGTCAGGACGGTAGGTTGTGTTTACTGGTTTCCAACACCTCGGTAAGTAAATTACTTACTGACGTCTTAGCCCTACATACATTTAAGTGGTCCGATAATTTTCCAATACTGGCACCATTCTTCTCCTCACACCAATTCATGAACATTTTGTAGACTTTTTCATAGCGATTCCTGGATTTTTCCGGGATTATTGCTTCACATCCTATTTGCCACGCTTTTTCTACTTCAGTATCACTCTCACTCATTTTATATTAGTAAATTAATCGAAAATTAAAGTTAAAAGTATAGACTTCAAAATATAATCTGAAGTTTCACAGTAAATGCATTTGTTTGTTGATAAATAATAATATCTTGGAAACACTTAGCAACTGCCCAACGATTATTAAATTATATCATTGGCAAGTCGGCAACCGCCTACTTTATACCAAAATGCAAATATATTTTAAACTGATCGAGAAGTATAAATGTCATTTTTCACTTTTCGTTCATTTCGAAGAAATTTAAATTATTTTATTTGAAATTTATTAGAATACGAGCGCGCAAAAAATGGTATAAGCATCTCGAACGTTAAGGGTTTTACCGGTCTCCAGCAAAATTGGAGGCTGTCGACCGGTAAACAACCCTTACCGTTCTTAATACTTAATATACTATAGGGCACAATTACTTTGTATTTTCACTAGTAATACTACTAGAGGTCAAATTATTTCCGGAAATTTTTTCGAGCTCATGAATATTTTGGAAATTTTCTAAAAATATTCATGAGCGAGAAAAAAATTCCGGATATAATTTGACCTGGTGTGGTATTCGGTAAGAAAATTCCACACCAAATTGTGACTCTTTTGGGGCCGGAACCATTTTGTGGTATCAGCTCCAATGTAATATTGGAAGAAATAAGCAAAGCCGAAAAAAAGAGTAGATCTGACCATTGGAAAGATCTAGTATGGCTTAGACAATCAAAGATAGTTCTAGGTGACTACAACCTGTTGAGATCAAATGAATGCATAAGTCAAAGTAAAACTGCACTAAGAGTTTAAACAGGGATCCTAACGGGACATTGTCGCCTGAATGGGCACCTGAAAAAGCTCAAAATAGTGGAGGATGAAGAATGTAGATTCTGTGGCATGGAAGAAGAATCCTCCATCCACATAGTTGCGAATTGCACAGCAGGGCACAATACCTAGGAGATTACTGGATAGAAGAGGGACACTAAAATGTTAATATATATCGAAATTTCCGAAACTGATTGCATTTTTAAAAAACAAGGCGTCGTGTACAAATCGAAAAAATCGAGTATTTAGTCGAGATAAAATAAACAGATTTCTTCGTGATGGCCCAGATGAAACTTATATTTTGCACAGCGGACGAAAAGTGTTTTCAGACGAGAAGTAATTGCCTTAAAAAATTCGGAAATTGGTAAGGTCGACGAAAAAATGTAATATGCACCTCGGCGAAGAACAGTCTAGCTAGGGTCTCTCCTGCTATCAATTTGCAGGCTCGACTATAATAGACAGTTTTTGGTTCTTGATACATAAATAACTATTCTTCATCGCCTTGTATTAATATTCAGTCGGTGAACATCGTAATTTTTTGACTGACGTTCGGAAAGGGCTAGTGGTTACAAGGTATTATTTTTCATTTTATTTTAAAAATAAATTCGATAGCATTAAACTAGGGTCATCCTATTCCAGTAGAAAGAATATGTCGAATTTCTAATATATCACAGCTACATTCGTTATACCTTCCTCGTCCCGAGAAATTTTTATTCACTAGACGTTTCTTAAGCATCTTGAATTCCGACAGAGAAGTTTCGGAAAATAACAAGACAATGTTCGTTTTTTTTTTCTTTTTTTTTCTCGTTTTTTTTTCCAAGATCCAATTTATTTTAAACGGCACAACAATATACTGAAAAAAGGCGAGTCGCTAACGACTTATATTGTTATTTATTACAAAAAAAAACGTACTTTCAGAAATGGAAAAGTATTTCAAATCAACATTAAAGCGGGAAAGGAACTCATAATTCATAAATCTCGTCTTGAAAAAAAATTTTTTTTTGATAAATTGACTTACTTTTCCTTAAGAGTGGTACATTTGTAAAATACCATTCGACTTGCTACGTTTTTCGTATTGACTATTTTATTTTGCTAATTTTAGTGGGTGGTTTTCAATTTCGCATTAACCACTCCGTAATAAAATATGAATTTATAACGATTGTAGATTACAAGAGGGTCGATTGGCCCGGTTGGCCTTACCATACTGCGACCTATGAGATGTTTTGTATATAGGTACCCCACAAAGCAAAAATGGCTCTAATTGTGTGCAGGAATCTGGCAGGGAGAAATCGGGGTTGTAACTCAAAAATCCTGAGCTGGATGTACACTGCCATAGTGAGACCAATGATCACTTATGGAGACATTGCGTGGAGTAGTAGAACTAGCCTATTGACAACGAGAGAAAACCTGACCAAAATTCAAAGACTAGCCTGTATATGCATTACAGGAGCAATGAGAACATGCCCAACGGCAGCCATGGAAGTGATTCTTAACTTCACACCACTACATGGAAAGTGTTGCAGAAAGAACAAGATACAGACTGATGGAATCATTAAAAAAAAAACACCTCACTTCTTAGAAATCAGAAAACTTTTCAAAGAAATTCGTTATGGAATCAAGCAACAGGAAGGAATGGGATCAAAATAACATTACCAGACCTGGAAAGAATGCCATTCAATGGTACACAGACGGCTCAAAAGCAATAGAAGGAACTGGGATAGGAGTGTACGGGCCTGGAAACAAGCACTCTGAAAGCTTGGGAAAAACCCCGAGTATCTTTCAAGCGGAAATTCACGCCATAAGAAAGTGTGCCCAGTTCAAATTGATAAAGGATATAGAAGGCAAAGGATTATCATAATGTCATAGTCAAGTCAAGCAATATAGTCACCTTACTGTGGATTCTAGGACACACTGGGATAGAAGGAAATGAAATAGCAGATGAACTAGCAAAGAGGGGGGCTGGAACACCCTTTTGGGGCTGGAAAAGGGTATCAGCTCCAATGTAATATTGGAAGAAATAGGCAAAGCCGAAAAAAAGAGAAGATCTGACCATTGGAAAGATCTAGTAGGGCTCAAGGCTGCTGCGCAATTGCCCGGGAACGAGAACCAGAACGGAAACGAGATATTATATTTAGATGCACAACAACGAGAACGGGAACGAAAATAGTTGGGATGTTTGACATTTTCTGGAGATATTTATTTTCTAAAACACTATCAACTTGTTACTCAATAACAAACTTCCGAATATCATATCAATCATTTTTGATATAATGAATGTTATTATTGGCCTCTTCTTCTTAAGAAAATTGGCCAGCACATTAATTGCTTCTTTTTGGGGCCACTTTTACATTAGTCTGAGAGATTATCATGCAACGAGGTTATGTATGGTTATGTTTGCATCAAACAAGTTGCTGCTTTCCTATTGGCTCAACTATTAGCATTATATATCCTATACTGTGATTGGCTTCGGAAATGCAACGGTAACGGGAATGTTAAAACTTGGCCAACTTTCCAGTTCTCGTTCCCGGGCATCTTCTCGTTCTCGTTGCCGGAAATTGGTTGTGCATGGGTACAATAAAATATGTGTATCTTAACTTTTTTTCCGTTCTCGTTCCAGTTCACGTTCCCGGGTAATTGTGCAGCGGCCTTTAGACAATCAAAGATTCTTCTGGGTGACTACAACCTGTTGAGATCAAATGAATGCATAAGTCAAAGTAAAACTGCACTAAGAGATTTAACAGGGATCCTTACAGGACATTGTCGCCTGAAAAAGCTCAAAATAGTGGAGGAAGAAGAATGTAGATTCTGTGGCATGGCAGAAGAATCCTCCATCCACATAGTTGCGAATTGCACAGCAGGGCACAATACCTAGGAGATTACTGGATAGAAGAAGGACATTTACCTAAGTTAAAGCCTGCAGATATCCTAAAATTCCTCCGGGAAATAGGACTAAAGGAGCTACTAGACTCTGAGACTTTCCTCAGGAACTAAATAGAAGTGAGGGGGCACAATAGATCTTTTAGATCTCCGTGAATGTCGCCCCAATTTACATACATACATACATTTTTATCATTTAATCAAAAACTGATTTCCTGAAGGGCGAAGAGGAGAGAAAATAGCATAACAATTGAAATGCATGAAAGCTGTTTCTTTAGGGCAACCAACTAGAATTCATGATTTTCTATCGATTTTACATGCACTAAATATATTTTGATGACTGTTTCCTGAATAAAAAACAACAAAAATACACATAAAAAGAAAAAACTACATGTAGAGGTGCGAATATTCAGCTCTCTAGTATCAAAAACTACACTGTTCCAAAGTTGATGAAAAGAGACGAGTTTTCAAGTTTTTACGATTTTTTTTGTTCAAAACATACAGTTTGGCTCCATTCATTCCATACTGTCTATATAGCACAGAATTAAAATTATCTAGGTTTTAATTCAAAAAAAGGGAAAAGGTAAGTGGAAAAAGGAAAAGGAAGAAAGGGAAAATGGTAAAAAGGATAGGAAGTACTTATGTAAAGGAAAAAGGAAAAAAATGAAAAAATATGGAAAAGAAATAAGGAAAGAAAGAAAAATGACAAAAGGAAAAGCGTAAAAAGAAGGAGGAAAAAAGGAAATAAAAAAAATAGAAGGAATAGATAAAAAGGGAAATGGAAAAAGAAGGAAGGAAAGAGAATAAAGAAAAAAGGTCGGAGGATAAGGAAAAAGAGTGCAACATTTTTTGCACAAATTTCCACTTAAACTAAGGTAATAATATAAGTTGTATTTGACAAGGGAGCATCCTCCCGAGGATGAAGTTTACTGTAGTAATCATTCAAGGGAGGAAAAGGCACTTTACTCCCTCCCCCAAATAACAAGACATTTTTAAATAATTTATTTATGAAATAATTTAAAAAAAAATGTCCTCGCCGGAATTCGATCCAACACCAACAGGCCTATCACGCACAGTGAGCTGTGCTCCAACGCGTTGCGCTATCGAGACTCGTAGGAAATTTTGCGGAATCATGAACATAATGTATTGCTGAAGTCAAATTATTAATGTGGAAATCGTTAAATTAAAATAAAAATTTACTAATTTCTACCATTTTGCAAAACACTTATATAATAGAATATAGTTTAGGTTGTCAATGCCGTATAAGTTATTTCATTGATGACGTACCATAACCTCACTTTTACTATTCTCCCTAGGGAGGAAAAGTACGACTCTGCTCCCTACACTGAGGCCAGGAAATGTATACTGTATGTACCTCAAATGTACCTCACAGTTCCAATGCCCATAAAAACATGCAACAAAAATCAAAATGCGGGAAAAGACCGGTTCGTAACAGAAATTGGGTCATTAATTCATTTTACAGGGTGTTTAAAATTGAGGTGGTATAACAAGTATAGCCTCCATGGCTTTTTCTTAAGAATGGCAGTTGTTAATTGTTACCTCACGTTTGGGGTTAGAATTAACAGGTCTGAGGTAGGTATTAACATGTGATATCACCTTTTATACATCATGCTTGGGCCCAGTCCTTCCAAAAGATACATTGGATCCATTCACCTCCTCATGTATCTTCATGATAGGAGGCACCGCAAATGATACAAAAATAGTCATCGTCATTATTAGAGCTATTGCTTTCATTAAATATCCTTTTCTTCACTTTTCCTACTTTTTCGTCTTTATTTATATTTCCTTTAGCCTTTCCTTTACCCTTTTCCTTATATTTTTTGTTCTGTTTTTTTTGTTGTCATTTTTCTCTTTTTCATTTCTCTAATATTATGTTCTTCTTCTAGGTAATTTTTTTCCGGAGTATCAGTGAGAATAGCAGACTTTTTAGCGCGTTTTTTATTAGACGAAACTCATGGTGGAGCTTTTGGCAGAGGTCTTATGATTTCAACTGCAAAATCACTACATAGTACCTTTCTGCATGCCTGACGGTCCAGCTACTGGTTCATTAGACAGTAATAACCCATATCTACCCCATACCCCATATCTGGGGTAGATATTAACACGTTAATACAAGGCCCCCCGATGTGTTATTTTAGCCCCCAAGGGTACATTTTGATTATTAAATAATGTAACGTTTATTTTAATTTATATTTACAATTAATTTATATTTACAGATTTATATGTAATTCAGTCCTTATTTAATAATTTATGTAATACACTAAACACACTAATTATAATTTATATGAGAGTCACTTAATAAACACTTTATCGATGCGCGATTACTTTCCTTCGGTATCCACACTGACTGATTGACTAATTGCCTGCGGCGATGCTTGTGGCCTATTTATACTCACGCGCCGTAATTCTAGAAATCTTTCGGCGTTCTGGCGGGTTCACTGGATATTCTCGATGTTTCGTATTCTGGATGCTTCTCGAAAATTGGGCGGAGGAGCCATAGTCGTCTCATACGGGGATTTCACTGGGGGCACTAAGTGAGAATATTATTGCAGTAGCTCGCGTAACAATAACATAATAAAATATTGGGCTATAGTTATGTCAAATATGAAACATAGAATTGTTAAGTATAAAATATGCTACTAGGAACACAATAAACGTAATCATTATACTTTATAGTTCTTGTGCTATTCAAAAAATCGTGAACTATAAAATGTTCGTTACATGCACACAACTCACTCAAATGACGCGTGGAGCACAATTGACCGATACTGTACCATTCGGCGCGATCTAATTGACAAATTAATACACTCACTGAAAGTTTAGTATGGATAGTCTTACGAGAAATTTGCTTGTTAATACTTACCTCTGTTCATTGTAGCCCCGGTCTCCCCTATGTAATATGGAAATTTTTGGGGGTTGAAAAATTGATATAATTTGAAAATAAAACAAAAAAAGTTTGTTACTCTTACTACCAAATAATAACAATCTTGTTGCATTTGAGTTTATTAAAAAAATCGATCTTTCGAAAACATTCAAATATTTTTTGTAATAACTATTTTGGTTTCCACACATATAATTATTGTACTATGGCTGTACAGATACATTCAAACACAAACGGAACATAGGGATTTTAAGCATTGTATCAGAACTGCTTTTGAACTAGTTGACCAACATCCAGCTTCAACAGATTAAAAACACGATTATTACAATCGTTTATTTGGACACCTATAACATATCGTACAATTCCCACCACTCCGTATTCTCAACTGTGGGCGGTCCTTAATTAGCGTCAGACAGTCAGTAAACAGCAGTCGGTAGGTAGAGTACAATTTAAAGAGTCTTATTTTGTTTTATTTACGAATTTATTTTCATTTTGAAAGCCGTTATTGCCAAAAGAAATCAAAACATTATCTTAACTCGAAACATTAATTGTTAAAGAGAATTTAACAATTAATTTTCGATTTTAACAACATAAAACGTAAGCATATTGTTTCAATATGTAGCGACGTTTACTACCCCCATCAAATAATTATTTAATACTAAATCGCAGTTCGCACACCTCGCACATAACTAACAAATTTTGGAAGGAGAATGGGCGGGGTTTCATACATTGGTTCTGAATCCAGCTGTCCAGATCAATACTTGATATTCATTGAAGTGAACTTATAGAAATGTTTTGTTGGTGGACTATTTAGGACAATACATTAAATCCCTATGTTCCGTTTGTGTTTGAATGTATCTGTATATATTTTTTCAATTTTCATTCAATTTCGCCTCTACTTTTATATTAAATACTCGAAAGATGATAATTTACTAATATTTACAATTCTTTATCTTATCTACCGATAAAGTTTACCGAATCCACATAGCAATAGTAAGCAATGAAGTCGGTATTGCTAGTTATACACATCGAATAGCTTTTAGTGAAATAATGTGTATTATAGAAATTATCACCATTGAAATAATTGATGTATTCATTTGTCGGAATATAGAAGTCAGCTTAATATTATAATGTTGAGGATTTTCTGAATCAGTTCAGTCTTATCTTTGTTATAACATAATTATTTAGATTTCGATTGATTGGTTAGAACGGGAATAAAAACTATCAATCTTCTATCATTAAGCAGAGTAGCTGGATAACTCGCAATCCTTGCTACACTGGGTGTCCAGATACTATCATGCCAAACGCAAACTGCATACAGGGTGTTTCACGACCAGCTTACACTATCTATATATTGGAGACTACTCACACAATTTCTATAAAAATTGGCATAGATGGAGAACAAGTTTTATGGAAAATATTTTGACACACCCTAAAATTTATACTTATCGAGATATTAATTTTTTTAATAATACCTAAAAAAAAATTTGCCGGTTTTATTAATAGAACGATCAAGGTAATAGTCCGGGAGCGCGCCAATAGATGTTTTACATCAAAAAAGGCAAGTTCCATTTTAAAAAAGTTGAGATATTTGAACTGAACTTTTCATCAGTTTTTTACGAACCCTGTATACAATGCAGCAGTTTTTGACATGTCACCATTTACCTTGACCCCTCTACTAATTAACTCGAAAAGCAATTTTTTTTTTGGTTCAACTAGAATTTTTAATAAAAAGGTCTGCACCTGTCAATTTTTATTTAAAAAATTATCTCGAAAAGAATACATTTTAAGTATAGAGTATTTCACACAAAGTGGCATTAAAATTCAACGTAGAATCCTAAAAGTCCATAATATACAGGGTGTTCTATTTAAAATAACAAAGTTGCTGCTCACTTCCGGTATATTCCCAATTGTCATATCTGTCAAAAGATTTTCCATGAATTTACCATATCTTGTGACCCTTATATACCAATTTTCAAAAAAATCGTGTGGGTAGTTCCCCATATATAGATAGTGTAAGCTCGTCGTGACACAGCCTGTACATCTAGTGATACGATACTGGTAGTCTTCGTATTCGCAGTTTGTTAATTTGAAGGTGTCTTTTGATCACTTTATAATGTCGCTAAATCGATTTTCGATTTCTTCTGCAATTGTATCGATGTATTTTGTGAGGTAAATTTGAAACATCCTCATAATCCTTCATTTCTTCAAAATGCTCTTTACAACTGAGATGAAAAAAAGTGGAATGAAGGATACAACAATTTTTAACTTTAAATCCCTATAATTCAACAAGAAAGGTCCATAGAAAAAACCGAAACCGTAATAGCTACTGGCATTTCGATTCCAGCAACTAATTCTCAAGTTTAGTCTTCACTCTGCATGTAACTTGCCCTTAATATTCCTCGAAGCTTGTAGCTTGCCCTCCAAGGCCTAATTAAAATCTAGGAAAGTAATTAAGAATATTACACAAGCAATTCTGCTCTTGTAAACTTAATGATGTACCGACCCTAAAGTTGCACGGTGATTAAAATTATAAAATGGATCCTCAGACGTTTGAGATGCAATAAAGAAGAATTTTCATAGTTTGTTTACTGAAAATTCATAATAAATTACAAGCACTTTGTTCGATAGTTCATTAAAAGTTGCTTATGAAATAAGTTTCGTGCGCTTCTTTAAAACTTTAATAAAGTAATTATATGAATATATAAATTATTTTTAGAACAAAGTGGTAATTTGAAAGTCAATATGATACTTAATATTTTTAACACTGAAAAAGTGCAGATCAGTAAAAAATCCGAACATCTCAGATATCTACTCGTAACTTGGCAACTCTGCATTAGATTCATAACTAAGGTGACATTTTTTTTCCTTTGTTCAAAAGTTATTTATTAAGTTATATAAAATTGACCAATTTTTATACAGAGTGAGTTTTAAGTATGGAATGCTTCAATTATCTCTGAAACGGATCTCACGATTTTTACAGATTTTGGTGTGCAAGGATCTTGTGTTATGGCCGATCTTTTTCTTTTTCCTAAATAATAATGAACTTTGTTATTTCAAATGGTTCACCCTGTATATTTTTTGCCTTTTGAAATCCTTAAGAAATACTGAATATTTTTCATGTAATGTTCCCTATACTTACCTAAATGTCATAATTTCGGAGTTATAACTACATTTACATTATCTCCGCCGAAGTTAAAATAATACAATGGGAAGGTTATGATATATACAATAACAACTTTGACGTTTCAATAAATTAGTATTAGTGGTGTTTATTGAACACCTTGCACACCAGAATCTATAAAAATCGTGCGATCCATTTCCGAGATAATTGAGGCGATCCATACTTAAAACTCACTCTGTGTGTTAAGACTTGCATATTCAATATTGTTAAGCTGATTCGTAAATATTGACGGACTTCTTTAATATACTTCTTTAATATACGGGGAGCTACAGTGCCGATTAAGCATTATATTTTTCGTGAAAAAACCACCACCGAAACCAAAGAAAGGCTTGATAAATAATTAATATGGAGACTCATCACCATCAATTTATTAAAAATACTAAAATCTAAATGAAGCTGAAATATTTCCCAAGTTGATCCACTCAGACTCGATGACTATTCACTCTTGAATTTTCATCTGTTTCGGCGAAAATAATTCCCCTGATTAAATGGAATTTTATGCGAAAAATTATCATATTCGAAGTTGTCTGAAGATAATAATTTTTGCAATTTAGATTAATTTTGCCAGAATTGCATAATCACAATGACTTTTTCGGGTTTGAAATATTCAGTCTTTGAAAATATAATGGAAAACTGTTTTGAAAGAGTCTAAATTTAAATGGTGCCAACAGTATCCGGTTTTGATGGAAATTATACTAAAAGCAGGAAAAAACAATGCATAAAATAAGGTTGGATACAAAATTATTTCCACATTTTTTTTCTATTAACAATAATATAATATACACGGTGATCATTTGAATTCGGAGACTTTTTATTAGCCCATAACTAGGAAACCAGTTGAGGTATCGTGAAGCGGTTTTGACTGAATGGTTTAGAAAATTGAAAAAAAAATTCTCGTTGTTGCCAATTTGATGTTATTTTTCCTTGACTCCAGGAAATAATTTAAATTTTTTGGAGATGAATAACTTTGACTCTTTAAATGAAACACCCTGTATGTTATTGTACCTGAACTTTCTACTTTCTAAAAATGTATGGTTTAATGTTTCAGGACTAGTTTATCGTTAAAAGATAGACCCCAATCTATCAACTACAGTAATCTGGTTAATTTTTGATCAAGACATAACTACACTAATCATGATATCGAGAAGCAGTTTTAACTGGGCAGCTTTAAACAACCCAACATGTTATTAAAACTTATACCAATTAATGTTATACCCTACAATTTACGAAAAAATGCGAATTTTTTGTGATTGTACGGTTTAAATTAAACATCCTGTATGTTTTCATAAAATCGAATTGACTGAAATGTGTGGTTTAGAATGTACGATTACTGATCTGTATTAATTTTGAGGTCCAAATGATCGTTGAAATGTCGGTAACTGAATTACAATCAAAGGTGCAGTGATTGTTCCTGACAGTCATTGAAAATTAATTCTGTTTATTGCAAATTGTTGTACTTATTTACTCTTATCGTAACTAGTAATCGAAAATGTTCACAAATAGGGAAAAGCGCGTATAGTTACACTTTTTGCCGAAACTAAATTTTAGGATATCTGCAGGCTTCAGTTTAAGTAAGTGTCCCTCTTCTATCCAGCAGTCTCCTAGGTTTTGTGCCCTATGAATCTTAATTGCAGTGCAATTTTGGCAATAACATGAAAGTACCATTACTTTGTTTTATTTTATTTATATTTTAAAGGATACAACGTAATTTAAAAAAATATAAAATTTTAATTTATATTGCAGCACAATTATTTATTAATATACATCTACCATCAAATTTTGTTTTAATACTCCGTCTCGATCGCGTTTCTAGTATAGATATACTTCTGGACATTTCCTGTTTTAACTTATATGGATGTCATCGTGATGGTATATCAGGATTTAAAGTAAAAATGTGTGACATATTAGCACCAAACATATTAAATACACTGTGTTCATTTGAAAAGGACCCACCCTTGATATTTCAGAAATGCGGAAAGTACCACGGGCCCGAGCTTGGCCCAACTATGTAGAACTCTACGCCAAGCTTGTAAACCAGGCTTGGCCCTGCGTTGGTAAGAAGTCTGGAATGAGAACGATGGGCCAGGACTGGGTTGGTTGCCTGGACTAGGCCTGGCTCGATTGCCAGGACTGCACCAAGTTTGGTTGCCAGTACTGGGCCATGCTCAAGTACCAGGAATGAGCCAGGCTCGATTGCTGGGAATGGACCAGGTTCGGTTACCAGGACTGGGCCATGCTCAAGGGCTAGATCAGGCTAGGTTGCCTGGAGTGTGCCAGGCTCGATTGCCAGGACTGGGCCATCCTTGATTGCGAATACTGGCCCAAAATTGAATGCTAATTGTTGGCTATTAATTAAACAATGGGATT